>VRYO01002095.1:2664591-2707459 GCA_009812075.1 Sialia sialis | reverse complement strand
CTTTTTTTTCCCTTATTAAATTGTATTTCTGACTTGGAGTCTCACTGGTTTTGCTTTCAAACTAGTACAAACACCAACAGAGCCCCACGGAGATCCAGCAATCCCTTGTGATGTGACCCACAAGCAGCTCAGCCCAGCCTCACCTGGCATCCAGGATGCCCTCGTACTCCAGCAGCTGCCGCATGAAGCCGGCGTTGGGCCGCGTGATGCTGCGCTTCTGCTTCACGTAGTTGTAGGCCTTCTCCAGGGACCAGCCAAACTCCTTCATGGCATAGGCGATGACAGTGGATGCCGAGCGGCTCACGCCCATCTTGCAGTGCACCAGGCACTTGGAGTGGTTCTTCCTGCAGGAGGACAAACAGCACAGTCAATCCCCTGGCACTGCCGGCGGATGTGTTATGGCTTTAGCAGAGGAGGGACAGAGCTCCTGCTCTGCCCACCCCACATCATGGCTCTGGAGGGGAGGAACGCTTGGGATTAGGAGGGCCAGGAGAAGAATCCCTCTCCAGAGAAGCTGGGAGTTAGAGATGGGCAGCTTCATTCACTTCAGAGACCACTGTGAAGCTCCTGCCTCCATCCAACCTTTGGGATCACTGGGAAAAGGCTGAGTGTAGAGTTTGACAGGCTCTGTCTGCAGAGACAGCTGGAGCAGCTCCAGAACTTCTCCAGAAGAGGAAACACCCTCATTTCCTTTCAGAAGCAAAACAAAGTAGTAACAAAACTGCTGTGCTGGGAATAGGTTAATGGCAGTGCAGGAAGGGACAGGGCACAAGGGAGCTCTGGGAACAGATGATGCCAAGGCCCTGCAGTTCTTGTGGTTTTGTGAGGGCCCAGGATGAGACACAGAGAGCTGGGATGTGCCCTCCCCAGTGCAGGTGTCCCAGCACTCACTTGGCCTTGTTGATGAAGTGATAAGCCTCGTTCCAGTGTGCCAGCAGGTCCGTGGTCTCCTCGTCATACACACGGATGTTGTGATAGGCAAACAGGCCTGGGAAGAAGTTGTCGATTTCCCGGGTGACGTTCAGGATGTAATCAATGCTGTGGACACCAGGAGAGACACCCTGAGCTGCCATGGCCATCAAACAGGTACTGAGGGACACTGGGAACCCATGGAATCCAACCCAACAGAGCTGTAAGGTTTTACCTACCGCCCTAGTCCTAAACCCCCCTACAGCCAGTGACACAGGGCACACAGGAGGCCCTTCTGCCACCTCTCACTGCCAGCACATCCAAGTGTCCAAACACCTTGGGTACAGGAGGGAGAACTTTATTTTATCCCATTTATTGCCTCTGAATCTGTGTAACCCAGTCAGGAATTCCTCACTGTGCCACATAGCTCTGGGGATGCAGGAAGAAGTGAATCACGTGGGAACACAACCCAGGAATCACCATCTCCAGCTGCAATCCCATCCCATCCCTTCCACTTCTTTCTGACCAAAAACCATGTTATTTCTTGATTCCTGCCAAATATCACAGCAGGTATAGTAATGTACCTGAGAATGAATGTCCAGACTGATTTATCACCTCCTATCACTGAGAAAAATCAAGGACACAGGATATTTGTCTCAGAATTTGTCCAGCTTTGCCTTTGGACACTGCATATCCCAATGCAAGACATAATCATTAACACCCTGCTTGATTTCCTCGTCCCAATATGTGCAGACATCTGCTGCCAAGGAAACACTTGCAGCTGGGCTGAAATTGTGAAGAATTTCAGTTCCTCACATCAAAGTTGGTGCAGGCCTTGAGTTGGAGCAGAAAATATTTATAGGCAGAATTGTCCCTGATGCAAAAAGTGTGGCAGGGAATGGAACCAAGCAGCACCATGGGGATGGCAGAGACACTTGGAGCTGCCTGTCCAGGCAGGGGAGGAAGAGTTTGCTCATCCACAGGCAGCTCTGCTCCATCTGAATGGAGACTTTTCCTTAATGCTACAACCTTTACTCCTCTGCAGGTGCAGGATTCACACCTGGTAAAGCACTGGGAACACTGGGGAATGGAGATCCTGATGGATCTCAGCAATGACAAGTTTTGTTATTTTCACTCTGTGCTGGTGATAAAAGTGAGGTTGGAGATTTCTCCACAGAGCTACCCCCATGGCTGAGAATGGGCCCTAAATCATCCCTAGAGCCCACAAATGTATTTTCCAAAGTCCTGGGTGATTTCAGGCACACAGTGGAGGGTTTGGAGCCTGGGAGGAGCAGTACTCACCCTGAGCCCTGCAGCTCCTCCAGATTGGAAGCGTTCCACTCAGAGCCCTGCAAGAGTCACAGACACAAACACGTTTCCAAGGGACCCCAAACCAGCCCTTTCCCCCGAGGTTGTGCACCCCCAGCCCCAGCCATCCTCCTGAGCTGGCTGCAATGTTGAGAGCAGCCTCTGAGACAGGAATAGGGCATTGATGTCCTGTCCTGAGCAGGCAGGGATCAGGGCACAGCTCACACACAGAGTTAGTTCTAGGCCAGGGTGTGACTGAGTTCATCCCAAATCACTGCCCCTGGCCACTCTGGATTTTTAAAAACAAGGAGAAAGCGTTCAGGGAAACAAAGTGAATACACCTGTGATCCCACACATGGCACACATGAGAAGTGAGGCAAATCCTGACAGCTCTGGGGTGGCTACACCTTGGATTCCCCCCCAAACCTTCACAAGAGAAAGCTTTGAACTGTTCAAAAGGAGGTTTTGCCCAGAAACACGAGCACTTCCTCTGACTCTCTCCAGAACAACAACAAAAAGACCCAACAGGCACAAAGTGTTCATGTCTGGAAGTCTTTGTTCCAGAGGCAGAGCGTGGTTTTGCTTGGAGTACCATCTAGTGGCAAAGGATTGGACACAGCACAGCAGAGCTCTCCTGGAGCTCCTGACACTCACCAGGTACAAATGATCAAAAATCAGCGATGGTTTGTCCATCTGACCCAGGATCAGCAGCATTTCATTGTCTATAAATTCCTTGAATTCCTTCAAGTTGCAGTTCATGTGCTTCTCCAGCTCGTTTCGGATCTGCAGAGCAAACACAGAGGATGGCACTGGAATCTTGGTGTCCAACAGAAGTATTTGGGGGCATCTCCCTGCAGGACACTTTTCACTTTTTCATTAAAAACAGCAACAGGGACTCAGCCTTCCTGGGAGACCAGGAATTTCAGTATGTGGCATCTCTCCAATGATCCCAGGATGGTTTATGTGGGAAGGAACCTTAAAGCTCTTCTCATTCCACACTGTCCCAGGTTGCTCCAAGCCCCATCCAGCCTGGCCTGACACTCCCAGGGATTCCAGCTTCTCTGGGAATTCCATCCCAGCCCCTCACCAGGAAGGATTCCTTCCCAATATCCCATCTATCCCTGCCCTCTGGCACTAAAAACCACTGTGCCTTGCCCTGGCATCCTGGTATTCTAAATCCCCAAACTAAGAAACTCTAAATAAAGCTTCAGATAACATCTGAAGGAAAAAAAGTATTTTAGGATACCTGCTCCTTAAAAATAATAATTTGAGAGATAAAAACCAAGAGCTTGTCTGCAGCAGGAGTGAGGAACATCCACAGACAGACAGGTTCTCAGCTTCCTCCTACCACTTGCATGTTAATAACCTCCCTCAAAAACCAAACACCCACCCCAAAAAGAACCATTCCCACTCTGATCACGTCTGCACTGTGGGTGGATGGATCACACCAGCCTGTGTGGGGGGATGGATCCAAACGAGCTCTAGCCTGGATTTGTGATTTTCCATCCACAAACTCAACAGCAAAATGCTGTCTGCAAGGTCCTCTGACATTTGTCCAGGAAAAAAAAAAAGGAAATAAAACCTTAAAATTTAACTTGAAAGTCACCCTGAAAGGCCCTGAAAGACAGTTCTGCTGCTGGGATTATCCTGATTTCTCAAGAGGGAGGTGCAGCAGAGCAGAGCCTTTCCAGAATGTCCTAAATGTACATTCCAAAGCCAGGGACACCCAGGCACATGGTGCCTGCTCACCACTCTCTAGAGAGAGGGTCTGGCAGGAAGAGTGTGAGTGAGAATTTTTTATATTTACCTCTTTGGAGGTCACATTTTCCAGGTCTTTGCTGGTCATGATGCTCCGCAGCTTGGCTTTAATGAGGCGCTCGGTTCGCTCCCTTTCTGTCGGCCTGGCAAGGAACAGCAAGAGGAGAGGATGATTCCAGGCTGGCAGTACGTGCACAGCACTGAGGAGTGAGGGGAAAGGCTTCTGTTAAAGTTAATTTTGATGAGAATAATGAAATAAAAAAAAAAGAGCAGCTTGTTGGTGCTCATACACTATATCACAAACTAAAGTTTCGGGTCTGACTATTTCACACAAATTCTCTTTTGTTGCTTTTGCAATCCCAGAAATGAATCAAGCCAAGGGGAGATTTCCTTCAGGAGCCAAACAAACTTTTGCAAATAAAATGTAGCACTGACTTGTCAACAAAGAGGGCGGGGGAGTCGGGCCGGGTGGACTCCAGGTCCTGCATGGCGTTCCACTCGTTGATGCAGCTCTGGTCCGAGCTGATGCAGCTCTCGTAGTAGGTGGCCCACACCAAAGCCACCCCCCCTGGGAAGTAGTTGTACCTCCTGGCAACTTCACAGGCCTTGTGGAGGATCTGTAAAGCAGACCTGCAGGATGGGAGAAGAGATTTGGGCAGTTGTGAGCGGACAAAGCAGGGGCTGAGAGAATTTCGCAGAGGAAAAGTGATTTTCAGCATCAGTTGTTGCAGTTTGGTTTTTGAAAGCAGGAAATTTATGGTGTCAGAGCTCAAAGAGGCACAAACTGCACCTTGGGAGCTTCTCACAGCAGGGCTGAGGCAGGGGCTGAGATCTTCTCCTAATTAACAGGGAAGAAGGAGGCACAAGTTGCTCTGGGATCTAATCATTAACCAACTTGTACAGCCAAAGGAAGATAAAGAACAGGGACAATTTTCCAGCCACCTCCAGCAAGGAGCCTGATGCATATTTACAGCATTCCAGGCCCCTGACAGGCTCCAGGGACAAGGCCCAGATTGGGTCATTTGTTTTTGCAAATCCTAACATTACTTTTTCCTTCCTTCCCTCCTCAATTTTTCCTTTCTTCAAGGCTCTGCTCTGAAGTTGTTGCACTGGCTGGCAACAGGAGGGGCCAAATTCAAAACTGACAGGAACAGGAGTTTCATTTGTTTCTGTCCCAAACCATCCCTAGCACAACATCCTTCTCCACATCTGTATTTATTCTCTTGCAGGGACAGGGATCTCTCCAGGCTCCAAAGGGAGCACACTGCCCAGGCAGAGGGAGATGCAGTTCCATGTGGAGCAGCCTCTTCAGGGAGGAATTTGCTGGCTTCAGGGGTTTGGAATGCCTGCACAGGGGAGGGGTGGCAGGAGCTGGAAGGTGAATGGGCACCTGGGGCTGTAGGAACCCCAGGAATGGGGCAGGACACAGGGAATGCCACAGGCTGGCAATGGGCCCTGAACCTCCTCTGTCAACCAGTGAGAGAAACATGCAGAGAGAGGAAATTCTTGGTTTGTAGCGCCAGGAATTCAAGCTCATCTTTCATATTTCTTCATCTCCCTGGTGCCACTTCCCCCATGCTGAAGGACACAGACCTGTTCTGAACTGAAGCAGCAGATCCTGCTTTGGGATCAGGATTCCCACAGCCCCTCTGCTGACACAGGGAAGATCTCTGCTGCAGCTCACTAAATACCCATCGTGGAGAAGGCTAAAATGCAGCTGATTTTTAAAAAAATTTATTGACAGAAAGGAGAGTCTCTCCCTGAGCCCAGCCCCTCACGTACCACATGGCTTGCACTGACACAGGTTTGAAGATGTGCATCCTCCCTGCAGTGCTCACACTGAAGCCACTGGTGGAAAAAAGGAAAATTGAGTCAAAAATTGCTTTTCTCTGCACCCCAACCTGCCCTCTGCACTGGGACACTCAAAGGCCAAAAGAATCAGGATGAGAATCTCCCTCACTGATTTTCCAACCTCCCAAGTAAGAATGGCAAGAGGCTGCCAGGAATGGGAGCTGCAGTCCTCAGTGGGGATTCAGAGCATTCCCTGCAATCATGGGAGCAGTGTGAAGGCAGCAAGACAAGAACTCACTGTTTGAATAAGAGGACTCTGCAGCCATGAATCCAAAATGGGCACTTCATTTGCAAGGTGATGGAGAATCTCTCCCAGAGCAGCCCCCAGGTAGGGAAGGACATTCACATTTATCCTTTTAATGTGGTTTCTTACCCATCCCCATCCAGATGGATTTTAGTATCACTCCAGAGGCGAAGAACCATTCCTATAGTGCAGCTTTTACTGGAAGACAGATGGAGAGACAGGAAGTTAAATATAGGCCATGATGTGGTCATGCCAGTAGCCTAAATTATTAATACTCTTTAATTTTTAAAATCCTCAAGCCTTTCTCTAGTAATCCCTCGTAATATTTTAGGCCATCAAGTAAAACTGGAAGCTGGAGTCTGAAGGTCTGACAAGGTGATAACTCATGGTGATTGCTCCATGGGATCACTCTAACAGGTGGAACAGATGAAAATGGATTTTAGGGGTTTATCTGACCCAAAAGAACACTTTCAGTTCACACAGGCAATCTGGCAAGAAAACCCTGCTATAATGAAGGGCAGGAACTTCCAGCTATAAATAATTAAGCTACTGAGATATTCAGGTTTTAAAGGAAATTGGGATGCAGACAGCAACAGAAATCCATCCTTCCTCTTGCCTCACATCAATAATCACCAGCAGCCAATTAATGCAAGATTGTTTCAAACTGGAGGTGACATGGCAAACTTCCCCTGCTGTGGCACACCAAGGGAATGCCACATGGGAATTTCAGAGCAGAACAGAGCATCAAAGCCAGTGACAATAATCTGAAGAGGAAGGCACAGCTGGGAGTTTCCTCTCTGCTGTGCAAAGCTTCCCCTTCCCACTATCCAGGGGAAACCACCACTAAGGTTTTCCAGAGTTAAACAAAACTCACACAGGCTGCACCACAAGGACTGGGCAGCTTGTAAAATCCTGGGAGAACACACACAACAGCCTGGCAGCTCCAGCCTCTGACTCCAGCTCTGCCAAACCAGCCCCTTCTCCCTGAGCCAAGAGCTTTTCTGCCTTGGTTTACTCACCAGAACTGGAATAATCTCAGAGGGGCTGCGATAACAAAATATTTCACTTGCTTTTCCAAATACTGTGTGCTCTTATCAAGTAGACAAAAGGAACAGCTCGTTGCTGACACAGTTGTTTGTTGGTTTTGGAGCTACTTCTGCAATATTATTTTTTGACGTTATTTGGCAATAAAGCTACTCCCCAAAAGCAGCTCCATTGCATCATTCCATCAACACACCAGAGGCTGGGGGAGAGAATGAGTTCCAGTTTTGCAAATGTGTCTGCAAGAGCCTTTTGCAGACAGCAGGCAGCTGGACAGGAGGTGGACACCACGGCCTGTGATTCCACTGAAAGTTCTCTTGAATAAAAATGTCAGAAAACTCAGCCCCGTATCCTTTCTCTTGCTGGAATTTGCATGTGCAGGTAACCCAGCTGCTCAGGGCCAGTTTGGTGCTGCCAGAGAGCCCATCCTGCCTGGCTGCCAGCTCAGACCCACCTCTCCTTGCTGGAGAAGTCCACTCCCAGCAGGATGTTCTCCTCGGTGTCCTGCCGCCCGTTGCTGTACACCACCACCATGTAGCGCACGCGGTCGCTCCACACGCTCTCCAAACGCACGGCCTGCAAAGCACCTCTGCCTCATTAGTGCTGCCACTGCTGCACAAGGCTTTGAAAGCTCTGGCTGTGCCCTAAAGCTTTGTTCGGTGCAGCGTGGAAGATACAGCAAGGCTTGTTGGCATTTTGGTGAGGGGAAGATTAGCTGATTAGCTGTAACCCAAAGCTTTATTCTGAAGTGTAAAAACATTGGTCATGCACTGAGCTGAAAGGCTCAGAGGATTCTCCCACTCCCAAACCTTCACTGAAATAGCTCAGTCCTGCAGGAGGCACAACTGACATCGACTTCTCTGCAGAGAAGTGACTTCTACAGCAGATTCTTATCTGCAGATTTCTTCAAAAGAAAGCCCAGCCCAGCTGATGCAATTTCAAGGCTGACTTGAAAGTGTCCAAGACAATTAGCAAGGTCCTGTCTCTCCTCCTGTATTAGTGTTTGTCAGCTAGATGGAAAATTAAATTAACAAAACACATTTCAGGCAGAGCAGTTCCCTGGCCCAACTCACACTGGCACAAAAGGACCAGGGCAAAAGGAGTGATCAGGAAGATGGGCTGGAAACCAGACTTAGGACTGCTCTGAAATCCAGGATTTGCCAATGCTTTTCCTGCTCTTCTACTGGTCTGTTGCAAACACTTCCAAGAGAAATGAGAGCAGGAAAATGCACCTGTCCTTACCAGTTTGATCCTGTCCTCGCAGCGCAGGAGGTTGATCATCACCTGGAGGTGCTGGGGCAAGTCACCTGCACAGAGAGCAGAGCAATCATCAGAAAGGAGCTCTTGCTGCACTAGCAAACAGCAGAGTCTTGACCTTTAAAGAAATTGGATGTCTCTAAGCCAAAAAATACTAATTAAGGCAGATCAATTAATTTTGCTGTCCCAGAGAGCATTAAGAGCAATAAGATTTTGGATGGGTGAGAACCCAACCTTATAGCACTTGGAAGGCACCAAATTAACTAAAACCACCTGGGCCTGGCACAACTGAGGATTCTTTTCCTCTCACAGCATCCTAGAGAGGACAGAAAGGTTTGGCCATGAGAACAGGTGAGGAAGAAGAGGAAAAACTCTGATTAAAAAACAGGAACAAAGAAGAAAAGAACAACTTTGTGCTGTGAATCACCCCCAGCATGGTGGGATCAGCCCCACAGAGGGGGCTGCAGGAATGGCCTCGTTTGGATGATGGAGCCCTTCTGTCTCCAAGTCCTGCTCAGGCAATAAGTCCCCTCAGTCTAGACCTGTGGGTACATTTCTGTTTGGGGAAAGCAGACGAAAGGAACAAAGAATCTACAGGAAAACAAACCAAGTTCCCATCTAATAACTCAGTAATGCACTCATAACTTTCCATGGGAGATAAAATTCCTTCCGTAGGCTGTTTGCTGGGTATGTGGAATTGCTGACAGTTAAAGAGACCCAAAGCCAGGCTTGGCATTCAAACACCCCCATTGTGCTGGAGTGTTTGCTAAGCAGCACCACACAGTACCACACTGTGCCTTTCCCACAGGCTCCTGCTCTCAAAATGCCCCAAAATCTCAGTTCTTCTTGTTCAGTACTCACCTACTCCCAAACTGCCAGAGGCAGAGGTTATAAACATTGGGGAGCAGAATCAACTTCCCTGGATGTCTTTATCTGCATCCAAATCTCTACGTATACTCACCACACCACTCCCTGTCATTTCTTCCCACCAGTTGGCAACTGGAAGGGACTGGGGGAAGCAGGACAGTCTGTTCTTAAACCATGATAAACTGCAGCTGGGGTGAGCTGACAGGAAAGGGGGTTTTTCAGAAACCAGGATATGAGGAGCTAACAAATGTACATCTATTCAGATACCCAAATCTTGATCAAACATCCCTTACTCTGACCAGCAACAGGAAGTTTCAAAACAAAACTTTCAGATTCAAGCTTCAGATTACTGGAGGTTGGGAGAGCCCCTGGAGAAATGTCCAGGACATCCACAAGTGCCCAAGGGGTGCTGAGCTCTGTGACTCAGCCCTGCCACTTTTCCTCACAGGCCAAAGGAGAGGCAAAGATAAACTCACTGAAGCACAAGTGACATTTCCTCCTCCTCCTCTGTGGCTGGGGAAAACAGGGAGGGAGATTCCACACAGCCCTAATGGCTGCACAGGCTGCCCTGCCTAAAGACAGCCATGCAAAATGCCATCATTTTCACAGAGAATAAGTTTCTACTCCAGTCACAAGAGAATGATAAAAGTTTAAACCAAAATTCAATGATCCCAATAAAAAACTCAGCAATTTAAATTGGGCTGAATGCCTGGTTGTACAAGCTCACCAGGACAATCACGCACCTGTGCCATCAGCCTGTCCCTTGGGATGGGAGGGAAAAAGGATCTCCAGAGGGGATTGAATCCATTACCTGCATGTTTGTGGGGATGCTGGAGGCTTCGCTGGCCCTGGGAGCTGTTTCCTTGCTGTAAGAAAAGGGCTGCACCTTTCACCATGAAAAAGCTCTCGCTGAGGCTGGGAAGAAAAAACAACAGGAGTCAGCTGAAAGGAAAGAGCAGTAAAATGTGCACATCTGGGAAAGGAAGGGCTTCCCTCACTAAAAGAATAGGATTTTGTCACAGCCACTTGCACAGCGTGACTCTGGGATTATTCATGGATTATTCATCTGTCATTTTCCACCACTATTTTAGCACTTGGCCCCTGCAGGAGTTACTTGCCTGAGCTGTCATGGGCTGGAAATTGTTTTATCACTTGATAATGGAATTCTGCAACTTAAAAGAAGAGAAGGGTTGGACTTTTTACAAGCTGAGACCTGCAGTGGATTGGTTCTGAGCCCATCACTTCCTGCTGATTGCAGTTCTTGACATTTCTTTGGAATGCAAAACCAAGAACCTGCAACTGCGTAGATTTAAAGAGGAAGGGAGATGGAACCTGCACATCCCAAAGGAAAGGACACAGATCCAGATCTGGAGCAGAGGTTTGGCCCTGCTGTGGCTGGATCAGCATCCTGGGATACAGAATCAGGGCAAACACAGTGACATTTCCAGAGGGAAATGACAGCCAGGGCTGGAAGAGAAGGGAGGAGAAGGCAGAACAGCACCAGCACAGCCGGATTTTGTCACTCCCGGACGCACACCAGAATCTCAGCAATGGTTCAGAAGCAGGGAAGCTGCATTTCCCACATGGCTGGAAATCCCTGGCTCCTGAGGTACCTTTCAGCTGCACAGGAGTTGCTTGGGATGTGTTCCCTCCACTGCCCAAACAGCACAAGAGCCATTTTGTGTTTCTAAAGCCCAAATTTCCACCTCCTCACGCTCGCAGTCATAGATCACCATTAATTACTGTCTGCATCTACTCATCAGAAATGTCCATTATGGGACTGTGCTACACAGCAGTTACTTATGCTCCAGCAAATGATCCCACTGGAGTTACTACTCCCAGCACTCAGCTATTCCATATTTTATCCATGGTCTTTGCCTTGGACCAGGAGTGAGCATTAATGCTCCCAAAGCTCTGTTCTACCTCAGCATTTCTGTGAGGACAGACACGAAATTCACATAATTTCAGATTTTCTAATCTCTTAAGAACATAACCCAAGTTCCCAGGCAAAGCCTCCTCCTCTTCTAACTGAATTTCAAGAATTCCCCAGAAAAAAATCCAGATCAGGTTTAAATTTGAGATTTCAGTTGCTTTTAAAAAGCGAACTAAAATTTTTGCCTGAATTCCAGGCTCCACAAGATCAATAAACCCAGCAGGAGAAGCACACTCTAATTCCAACAATTCCCCACAGGACTCCAGCACTTCCCCCTCACCTCGCTGGCTGTGTCTGAGCAGGAGCCGAGCTCAGCCTGGCTCGGGATAACGGCACCCACGGCTACAAAAGGGAATGTGGCTCCTTCCAGGAGGCAGCCAGGAAGAGCCTTGTTTCCTTCTCACCCCAGACCTCACAGGAAAGCGTTAAAAAAAGGCCAGAAGTGCCACAAAGGCAGCGACCCACACACAATGTATGGGATATTCAGCACTCACAAGAGGCAGGGAGTGCTTAGATCATGCACGAGGAGATAATTCATAGCATTCCCATCCTGAGAATTTGGGAGGAAATTTCTTTGGGAAAGCAAAAAAAAAATCCTGAAATAGGATATTTTAGCCCAGAGGATCTTTGATCTCCAAGTACTGACTAGGGTTTCTACAGCAGGAAAAACCTTGGAAAAAAACAGAGCTCCTTCCCAAAGTTATCAGGATCTCCTGCTCTAATGATACATCTTGACAGATGTTCAGCTCTCCTGCAGTCAGGAAATCTGTGACAATGAAGCAGAGTATTCCCAGTTGCAGGCAAAAGGGAAAGCTGTGCTGCTGGAGCAACAAGTGGTCCACGAAAAGCACAACTCACAGAGTGAATTTTTTGTTCCCGAGTTTCCATGTGCGTGGAAATGAACCGGAAAGCAAAGCCAGGAGCCTGCTGAGAACAAGGTTTCCATTTCCACTGAAATGCCCGTTCCTACCCTGCACAAACCCTCCCAGCATTCCCCATCTCCAGTTTCCATGTGCCCAGCACGGGGCAGAACACAGAGATCACACCCAAACACCTCTTTGCTCACAGTTTACATCGCATTGTAACAACATTACCCAACCCAGCTCTTATCTCCACTCCGGGAACTCTCCGCGCTCCTGCACTTCTCACAGCTGCTCTGGGCACAGCTCAGTGAGAAACGCAAGGCACGATTCCCTTTTAAATCCTGCAATTTCAGAAAACAACTAAAACTTCGAGTTGGTTTTTTTTTTTTAATCTCTCCTAAAGAGGACCCAAATCCTGGCATTAAAGAACGTCCCCAGCCTGCCCCTGGCAGGGGTGACAGATGCCCCAAAGCACAACCCCGTGGCTCATACATACTAATTCGGGCTGGCTTTCCTTGCACGGCGACAGCATCGTGGTGGCCCCAGCGTCAGACAGAAGCCAGGCAATTCGAAAAGATTCATAACCAGCTGGAGAACTCACATCCTTCTGCTTCTAAACCCATAAAAAAACACCCGAAGGCAAAGAAAAGGTCAAGCGTATTTTCTGCGCGGAGCAGAGGATTCGCGGCTGCTGATGCTCCCCGGGAGCTGGATGGCTTTTAGGGAACACTGTGTCTTCCACTGATATCCTGCCTTGAAAAAGCACTTGTCCCAACACATCCTGATGAAAGAGGGCCATTCAAGAGGGGAAACAACCAGCTGAGGCTCGGCTAATCGTTTCCCTCCTCCAGACTTGTTTGTTTGTTTGCTTCCCCCACCTCCTATCAGCACCCACACGGCCCCTGGCTGAGGGAAGTCCATATTCCCTGCGAGGACAGGATTAGAGGAAAAGCATCCTATGGCCTGATGCCTGTTCATTCCTTTACAGTTAAAGCAATGTTTTAATATAGATACAGGGAATTTAAACGGTCCTTCCCTCACTGCCCAGCTCCCCTGCTGGATTTTCAGAGCCATTCCCGAGTTCCTGAGCTCCTGCTGGACAAGGTGCTTGGTGTTTGGGGCTTGCTGGGAGCGAGTTCCCTGAAGATTTGTTCCTTACAAACCCCAAGGCCACGCTGGTCCCAGCAGCCTGACCAGGGGGAGAAGGAGCTCTCTGTGCAGTTCTCAGCCAGTTTGACTGGCACACACCACAGAAACCACCCAATCCCTGGATGCCCTTCCAGGAATCCTGAGCAGCACAACTTCTCTACAAGGAGTCACTTCAGGCTCTGGAATAAACGCAGAGCCCACGAGTTTTGTCACAGCCTCAGGACCCTGATGCTCCAGTACAGCTGCAGATCAGTTCTCCTCCCACTCCCTGACCTCAGCTTACCAAACACAGGAAATTATCACCCAAAGAGAGGGAAAAACCAACATTTCCAGCAGCTGGGAAATGCCAGGAGTGTCGGGAGGAGGGCACAGACAGTGACAGTCCCTCCTGTCCCCAGAGGCTGGCAAGGAGAGGGTGCTCATGGCCACAGCCCTGCCGAGAGTGGCTCCAGAGGCTGTTGCTCCATCCTTTGGCTCCATGCTGCTCAACTTGAAAAGGAAATATTTCTTCCCCTTTGGGAAAGCTCCAGAGCAGCGTGGCTGCAACACATGGAGTGGCTGGAGAACACAATAGGCAGCGTGGTACAAACTGCCACCCCCCGGGGCTGGGAATGCCAGTGAGCAATCCCTTAAAAACTGCGTTTTGGGAAAAGAGACAGAGCTGCTCGTGCTCCTGAACAGCCAGATGCCAATGCCACAGCAGTTTTCCCCAGGCAGTTTGCTTTGCCATGGTGGCTCCAGCTGTGGAGTGTCCCAGGAGGAATCGCTGCATGCCTTGGGTGCTTGATTTCCACGTTGTAACAGGGAATCTCACACAAGCCATAATCATCCTGCAGAAAACACTCTATTAACACATCTTATAGCTACAGAACTCATCTCTCAAAATAAAGATCCACAGAGTCAAGAGAGAGAAAACCACTTTTCCTGGGAAGCCTGAGGTGAGTGAGCAGCCTCCTGCTGCTTCCTGCAACCAGGTCTGTGTTTAAGGAAGAAAAAAAAACCAAACAAACTCCCACAAGAAAAGGAGTATTCACTTCTCTCAAAACTCGTCATGATTTCACAAAGGCAAATGTGGTAATGCCTCCCAGTTCCTTGAGTTTCATGGCATCTTCTACTCAAAACATTTCCAAACTGATAAGGTGAGGGAAAAGCAGGCCTCCCAAGCACCACAGAACGGAACACACTTCCCTTTCCTACAGCCCTGTTGATAAGGAGGAAGAGAACTGATTTTTCCCCCTTTTTCTTCCCCCCCTTTGCTGCTTGGTCTGGAAGAAGCTTGGCCACCTCAAGGCAACTGAGAAAGAACACAGAACAGCCCTGGAGAGGGGCTGGGTCAGCTCTGCTGGATGCTCCCATAGCCCAGCCAGATTCCATTCCAGAGGGTGGATTTCAGGCAGGACACAGAGGGTACTGCCATTGTCCCACAGCCACACAAGCTGAGAAGGAGCACATCAGACAGAAAGGAAGATACAAGCAGAGAACAGGAAGAGTTGAGAGCAGCTGTGTGGCTCCTGCTCCCCAAAAGAGCGACGGTTAAGGCGAGGCACTGCTTGCTGTGGGCTGATAGAGACACATCTGCTAACACTTCCTGAGCACCAGAGGGGCCTTTGCAAGGGGCCTGAGCAACACAAAACAGCACCAGGGGAAAAGGGACTTCAAGCTGCTCCTTCCCATGGCACTGCACAGCCCCAGGAACTCCAGCAGCAAGTCCTTTCTCACTCTCTTAACCAAGTGTGTCCAAGTGGCCTTTGCTCCGTGTCACACACAGATCAGAGAGACTCACGGGACAAACACAGGTGGGAATATCAGCACAGCCATCCCACAGAGCCCCACATAGAGCAGCACCTGAAAAGCCCAGCTGCAATGTGCAATCATGGTTTAACACAAAGTGCTGTTGCACATGTGCAGGATTTGGGATATGCTGACAAACTGACCTGTGGGAGCCCAAAACACCTGGCAAGGTCAGAGAGATCTGCTCAGGACCACCTGGATTGAGGTGTTCTTACTGCCAGAAATGCAAGGTAGGAAAGCCCTTTCCATACCTGTGACCCCAAATCACCATTCCCAGATCTCCTGGGCTGAAGAAAAGTCACCCCCAGGAGAAAAGCAAAATGTGGGGTGCAGGTTCACAAGGAGAACATCTCCTCTTCCTCAGACACAGCCAGGACATCTCTGTGCTGGGAAGGGGCAGCAGCTCCAGCTGTGGGGAGGGTTTGTAAAGCCTCCCTGCAGGACAAAACATCTCTCCCATCTATTCTGAAGGAAGTGAGATGTTGGGGAGACAGAAAAACTCGTCAGGCTTTGCTGTTCTCAGCAGAGCAGGGACCAAGGGTAGTGTGAGTGTGCATTGTTGGGCTTGGAGGCGTGGGGATCGTGGGCCACATCCCAGCAGGAATGCTGAGAGGGCTGCAGACACTGCAGGCCATTCAACACAAATGCTCCTCTGGCACAAAGGGCAAAAAGAGAAAAATGAAATCAATCATGAAGCCCACAAAAGCCAATTTCCCAACAGAAATAGACTGCTGATGATGTCCCTGCAGCCACTCCTGGGATGTTCTGGGCTGGAGGAGTGATCAGCACGGAGCTGAACAGAGCTGAACCAGCTCAGCTCTGAGTATCCCTCCCTGAGGACAACCCCAGGATCCAGGCTGTGCCTGCAGACAACCCAGGAGCAGCTGGGATAAACCCTCCAAGAAGAAGGGCAGGAAGAGGGAAGCAAATGAGCAGGATCATTCCCCATTCCAGCAGACTTGTGCAAAGTAAATTGACAGAACTGCTCCCAAACAGCCAGGAATGAGAAAATTCTAGGAATCCCTAGTACTTGGATGGTGAAAAGCCAAATAAAATACGAGATTGTTTTACAAGGAAAAAGAAATCCTTTCTGCTCATCCCATTAATCACAGAGTTCAAAAAGGCATGAAGCTGATCCCAGCATCACCCAGCTACGCCATGGGCTTGGAACTCAGTCTGAATCTGAGGAGCATTTCTGAGATTCCCACCAAAACTCACTGTCATTCTGGTGACAGTCACTGTCTCAGGAGGCCAGGCCACATCCTCTCCAAAGCTCAGCCTGCACGAGCTGCTAGGAAAAGGAGCATTAACCCTACAGACACCCAGCAATGGTGTCCCCAGTGCATGCTCTGGACTGTCCCCAGCCTGCTGTGCCAACCCCAGGGCCACCCACCCTGCCCTGGGGGCTGGGCAGAGCTGCTGCAGCAGCTCATGCTCACCTGGATTCATGGACTTGGAGGAGAAGGCTTGGAAAAACAGCAGCTGGCACAGAGATCCCAGCATCAGCAACCACATGGATTTCCCTGAGAGAAGCTGGCTGTTCCCAAAACACTGGCTCCCTGTTTTCCTACAAGGTCTGGATGTTGCCATGTCCCTGCCACTGCTGTTCCATGACCACAGGTAAGGGGGGAGCCAGGCCACAAGCCCTGGAGCTGTCCCACAGCAGTGTCCAAGCTGAAGGAGAGATGTGACCGTGGCGTGCACACCAGAGGCAGAATCTCTGCCTGTGCTCCTGCTCCTGTCCTCCTCCCCAGCCGAGCTGTCAGCACATGGGCCCATCCTGCTGCATTCCTCCTGTCAGCCCATTGTTTTAATCCTTGCAACTATTTTATTAAGTCACCCCACTTCACCCTCTCGGCAGAGAAACAAGTGGAAACGGCGCCACTGGAAGAGAAAAGGAAGGTGAATAACAGCTTGAAGGATGAGGGGAGCAGCTTCCAGGAGGTGTGAGTGAAGGTCAGCCAGGACACAGACAATGGCATGGGAAGCACAGCTGGGAATCTTGGTGGCACAGCAACCCAAAAACCAGCTGAGCTGCCGGGTTTCAGAACGGCTCCAAAAAAGGCAGCAGGGACCAGGCAGTACTTGACACATTGGTAACGTGGAAAAACAAAATAAAATAAATCCAGGCGGATCACGAGGGGTAAGAGCAGAGTGAGAAAAGTTCTGGCTCAGCCCTGACACCTCGAGTGTTTAGCAGACTGCAGCCTGCCCTTCCCAGCCCCCTGAGGGTACACAGGCAGCAATCCCAAAATCAGCAGAGTCCCAGGCAGGGGCAAAGCTCACTCACAATGGAAAGGTGGGGGTGAAAACCTCAGGATCATCCTTCTTTTCCCCCTCCACTCCAAAGCCAGCTTTTCCAAGCAGAGCTGGTGCACAGGGAAGCAGACAGCTGGAGTTCAGGATGTTTTGCAGGGCTGGGAGGGAGATGCCAAACCATGGCAGCAGTCTCTACTGGGATAGAGTGCTGGACACGGTTGGATGTGACCATTTGGATGGCAGACAGAACAAACAAGGAGCCTGGCAGCTCTCTGGGAAATCTGAATGGGACATTTTGTCCCATTCCCTGCATTTCTGGCTGACTTGGTCCCTTACATGAAGGTTTCCTTCACCAGCAGTTCTTGCAGCAAGGATTTCTCCAAGAAACAAAGATTTTCAGAGAGTGAAGACACGTCCTGCAGAGGATAAGCAACTGATGGATGTGGTATGCACCCTAATCTGTGTAAAGTGATTCTGCATCAGGGATTTAAATGCTGCAAAGGGATATTTAAATGTTTGGGAAAAAACACAGTGCTCTCAGGAAATAATCTCAACAGTCCTCATCAGAAGCAAAACCAGGCCTAGGAAGGTGTTCTGTCAATACCCCATTCCAAAAACATCTTAGGAGCACTTGCCAGGCAGAGCACAGCTCTGATTTGTATGAGAAATCCCTGACTCACAGATCTTGGCAGACAATTATCAAAGATTAAGATATTTAAAATCAAGAGGCATTTGAAACCAAAATATTGTTCTGACCCAGCTCTAACACCTAAATAAACAGTGACCACACTGGCCTTTTTCACAGGAACAAGTGCTCAGTGCACAGCCAGCACCTCTGATAACAGGGCCTCATGGTTTGGGTTCTGCCAAACTGCTGAGGTTTCATGGAAGCAAAAAAATCTGACAAATATTTAGATACAATTCCAAAAGAATCTGATCATCACATCTTCCAACTGGCAGCTCTCCTGCTGTTGCTCTACCTACATCCAAGTAAACTCATATTGCTCAACTTCAGCAACGGTTTCCTGGAAAGGCCAGATCTTAAATAAGTGTCAAACAAGCGAAGGTTTCTTCAGCTCTGCGGCTTTTGAACATCCACACACGAAATGTAAAGGCCTGATTCCACCTTCCTGAGCTTCCAGGGCCACACCCCCGGGCTGAGCGCTGCCGAGGGCAGGGGGCTGGGCCGGTGCCTCCCCATTGTACGGGGCACGCTAAGGCAGGATGCTGGCTAAGGCAGGATGTGATTCAGCGTCCTGTTTTGAACACTTCATGAATTCAGCAACTTCTGCCCCGAGGTCTCCCACCAGCTCCCCGGGACACAATCAATCTGCAGCAGGACTTGTCAAGGCTCTGATGAGCTGCTGTCCCCACAAATAAATGCTCAAGGCAGTTCCCCCCACCCTGAATGCCTGCCTGGCACCAAGAACACAGCCCTGGGTACCAGGCGCTCACTCAGTGCTGCTCCAGCAAAACCTCCTCCTAAATCCCTAAAGAAATTAAGGATCAAGGTGTTAAAATGTAATTTTGGTGCACTAAAATATAACACACATTAAGTGTATAAAATACATACATGTGATACAAGATACAACGGTGTCCTGTGGTGTGTGCCAGAGAGATGATCATGGAATTACTTAGGTTGGAAAAGATTTCCAAGATCAAGTCCTGCTGTTCCTGCAGCTCTGCCAAGGCCACCACTAAACCATGTCCCCAAGTGCCACATCCATGCAGCTTTTCAATTCCTCCAGGGATGAGGACTCCACCACTTTCCTGACAAGCCTGTTCCAAAGCCTGACAACTCTCCATGAAGGAATTTTCCCTGATATCCAATCTAAACCTGCTGCTCCTCTGTTAGAGTTTGTCTGCACCAACGACTCCTCCTGCTGATCGCTGATCTGCAAATGTACACAAGCCCAACCCTGAAAACCTCTACCTCCCACAGCTGCTCCTGCCAGCTCTTAAAATCTGGTTGAGAGGTGCCAAACAAGAACAATTCTTTCCATAACCATCTTCAGGCTTGATCAGAGCCTGGAGATAACCAACTTGCAGGCCCTTTAGCAGTGGTTTAACCTGCAGAAGGTGCCTGAAAACATTCACCTGGCTCTGCATTTGGTCTGTGATTGGAAAGCCAATAATGGCAAAGATTACAGAATGACTGGCTAAACAAACCTATTTATATTTGCAATTAAACCCAGTGATTATCTTGCTGTGTTTGCCAACCACATCTGAGGAACAGCCAATGCTCACAGAGCGATTTGGGTTGTACAGCATCTCCTCTGCCTCGGTGAGACTGAGCCAGCACCAGAGTGAGAACCAAGTGGGTCACAGCAAAAAGGAAAAACTGCACATGCAGCCCTGAGCCAGAGCAGGCAGCTGGGAAGGAGCTGGGCTCTGCTCTGCCCCCTCCTCGATAGCATCTCCTCAGAGTTTGCTCAGAGCTGGAGCAGCAGGATCTGGGGCTGAGATAAGGCACAGGCACCGCACGCATGGAACTCGATCGCAGAGAACTTCAGGCTGTGCTTAAGTTGAGGCAAACACTTCCTCCCATGGGCTTGGCCTAGCCCTGACAGCAGTTTTACAAAGATTTGGGTGAGCTGTGGGTGCGCTGCACCATCAGGGGAAAAAAGAGATCAAGCCACAGCATCTCCCTGATGGGTATGCAGGAGGGAAGGTTTGAGCAGACACTGATAACACAGCTCAGACCTGCAGCCCCACAGGGCTCTTAGATCTCTCACTTTTCCTTCTGCTCTGAGTCTTTTCCCTCAGGGAGTAACACAGACTCCTGGCTGACTGCTGAGAGCAGTGTGCACGTTACATTGTCCACGCTTCCACAAAAGTTTTGGTAACAGAGAAAAAAATCACTTAAAGCAGATTAACATCTAAGAAAATGCAGATAGCAGCAACATCTTTGAACCTAGAGCCTGTCCCCTTGGTCTGGGGTAGAAGCTGTTCCAGGGAAAAAGAAAAACATTTTGGAATGACAGAGACCATAAGGAAAGATAACCAGGGAACAGCAAGACGTGGCTGGGTGCAAAATCATGATACAGACCTGTTCCTCCAAGAAAACAATCAGATGGCTCGTGGAACCAGATCCAACTATGCAACCTCAAATGAAAATCCTGGAATGTTTTGGAATGAACAAAAATAATTTGTCCAGAAGGCAGATGAATACATTATGTCATAAATGTGTACTAGCACAGCCACCCTGTATTGATGAAACACAGCTTGAGCTGGCAGCACGTTGGGGACATGCTTCCAACAATCCTTCCTTTTCCCTCACCCTTAGATCTCCACGGGCTGCAGAGCCAGGAGCTGGACTGCTGACCCCTGGGCTCAGAGCACGTGTGACAAAGCCCAGCTGTCACCAAGGATTGAACGAGGCACAAACACCAGCACGGGCCATCCTGCAGGGATTTTTCAGCACAATGAAGTTGAACAACTCTGCCACCCCCTGGGCACCGGGCAGAGTCTCAGCACATGGATCCCGAGCAGGGGAGGGGACAGGATCAGCCCACCAAAGCAACAGGAGCTCCATTTATCATCTGTGTTGTGTGTGCACATTTCCTGCAGCTCTTGGCAGTGTTTCCCCCTGAGGACAGCAGAGGCTGTGCGTGAGAGCCATCTGATTCTCCAGCTCTGTCTGGATATTTAATTACCAGATTCTTATCCTGACAGTCTTATACAGAAGAGCAGCCCCGGGAGACTGAAGGACAGAGGAAGCTCAATGGGATCTCAGTGTCCAACATCAATGCTGCAGCTTTTTTTAACAGCCAGGAGAAAAGCATCAGCTTTTAAGCCTGGTCTAAGTGCATCCACACTCCTGGTGCATCAGTGGTGGATGCACAAGCCCAGCTTGCAGACAAGACCAAAGGCAGCCACAAATCCAAGGATCCCACCAGGATTTATTTGTACAGTGAGAACGTTTGCAGTGAAGAGGATAAAGCTGTATTTTTTCTTTCAGCACAGAACTGTATTTCCAAAAGAGGAGGCTGCCATCCTGCCTGGTTACACGTTACTGTTTAGTACCACATGGGGAAAAGCACAAGAGTTAGGGTTCTGTGGCTGTTCATGGTTCCTGTTGGGGCCTTGCATTGTACAAGGAGCCAAACAAGGAATCCAGAATTTTGATTTCATCAATACAAAATCCATTCCCTACAAAGTCAGCTCTCAAATGCCATTACAGAGAGCCATGAAATGCCCGTAACACAGGAGAGCAGACACAGCACTTCTGTCTGCAACTCATGTGTGTGCAGACAGGACAGCCATGGAAATCCTGGCTGCAACCAGGAGACCCAGAACACAGAAGAGTCCAACAATTTCCTTCTCTGTCCATGAGCAGTTCTCTTTCTGCTCTCTGACCTCACTTGCAGGGCAAACACAGTCCCAGCAGCAGCATGAGTGGCTTGGCTTTTGCTGAATCCAGGATAAAAAGGCAGGAAGGAGGGACAAGGAGAAGAGACTGAGAGCTGAACCACTGCTGTGCCTTTACTTCTCCCCTGGGCTGTGGTTTACAGGTTAGAGGGTAACAGAGTGAGCATCCACTGCATTACTCAGAGCCCATTAGCCAGGCCCTGGCACATGAGCTTGTGTCACCACTTTGGATCTGCACAGTGTCAGCAAGAGGAGCCTCTGTATCCTCTGGCAGGACAGCTCAGCCCTTTCTTCCCCTCACAGTGGCTCTGCACGACCCCAAGGAGGCAAATTCCTGGTAGGTAATACCCAGGAATGAGCAGAGCTCTCTCCTCCCCACCCTGGGAGCAGAGTCCCCTTCCTGAGAGGAGGCCCAGCCTCAGGGAGCAGCTGCAGAGCCAGAGATGCTGTGATAACATTAAAGTGCTGGCCAGTAATTTTCCAGTGTCTTCCCACCAGGGGAAAAAGGATCACAAACTCTCTTTTATTCTTTCAGCTCACTAAATGCCCATCTCAAAGCTGATGAGGGAGAGAGCATCCCCAGGTCCAGCTCTCTGCAGTCCATGCCATCCCCTCCAGGCAAGGCACAGGCTCTGGGATCTCTGCGGGATCAGGACTCGGTGCTCGGTAGACAATTAACAAGAGTGGAAACCTCGTTTGGAGCCCCAAAGCTCTGCTTACCTCACATTTAGTCTACGCTCCTCATCACTGCCGGCCTCCGCCTGAGGGGAGAAAAGGACCCAACAGAGTTAGAGAGTAACAAGTTGGTTGTTTCCACATGACATTTTTAAATAAAATCCCTGCACCAACAGGGTTGTGAGGGGTTGTTTTTCTTCCCGGGGCCAGGGATAAAGGAGACTCCCTAGACCTGTGTGCCACCAGCACCCGACGCCGGGTGACAAAGGGGCTCAGGGGGATTTTAAAGCTATTAGATCCTAATCCTGCAAGCTGGTCCTGGAGCGCAGGGCGCTTTGAAGAGAGCCAACCCCGACGTCACGGAGCGCACACCTCGCTGCCTCTGCGCGCACACGTGAGGGCAGCAGGCGGCAGCACGCCTGGGGACAAAGGACCGCGATTCGGGGGGTCCCAGGCACGAGGACACAGCCAAAAGTGCTCCCTGGGACTGTCCCAGCTCCAGAACCTGAGTGCAGCTCCAGGGATCACAGGGCAGGACAAGGAGGCCACCTCCACCTGGGTGCTGGCACACGTGTCCCCAGGCTGGGACAATGCACGTCCCCTGCCTGCTGCCTTCCTGAGAATGCTGCTTTGGGGGCAGGCACGGATGAAAATGGGCACTTTTGCGCCAGGCACTGGTGGAAAGTCCCCCAGAAGCAAATCTGACATTACACTTGATTTACTCTCCTCAAAAGAGAAGTGTGACCTCAGCCTGCTTCCAAAATCAAGCATTTTCAAAGTCAAGCTTTCCAGCCATCGCCTTCAAGTTCCCTAGTAGATTCTAGACAGAATTCCTTATTAAAGAAAAGCAGAGCTGGGGCTAATTGCATCCAGAGCTGACAAAAAAAATAAGAAAAAACCCCCCCAAAAAACCAAACTAAAAAATAACAGGGTCTAAGATAGCTCTGCTTTGGTACTGTGTGGGTACAGAGGAGAAAGGGCTGGGGCAGCGCAGGGCTGGGCTGGGGAGATTTGGGCCCAAGAAGCAAAGCAGGGACCTTACAGGAAACGTTTCACACTCACAACCCAGCAGATCCTGACAAAGCTGGAGGGACACAAGCCTTGAAGGAATCAGGCTCCATTAGTGCTGACACTTCGGGAATATTCTGCTAATTCCCTACAGCATTGCTCAGAACCCACATCAAATAAGGGTCCTCCTAAGAGTTACTTGTTTCCAGGTGGTTTTGTACAAGTTAAAAATAAGCAAATTTTATAATTTCATATGTTCAAGACTGGAGCTTTGGAGGGGTTAGAGGACCTGGATTGCTCCCTTTCCTCTCAAGTCAGGACTTGGGAGGTTGGATGGCACAGGAGCTGCTCTGCTGGCAATCTGTGAGAACCAAGCAAAAAAAAAAAAATCCTGCAAATGCAACAGCAGAGGCCGGATATTGGAACTGTGGCCATGTGGAGGAAGGGAGATGCACAAGGCTGTCCCGACTGACCCAGCAGAGGGTGAGGAGCATACCATGGCTATTTTTAGTCTGTTTACAGTGCAGAGCTGGGCTGCAGGCAGGGCCCCAGAGCACCCCAAGTCCCAGTGCCCTCACTGGCAGATCCCCCAGCCCGGGGAAGCTCTGGCAGGTTTGGGACCTCTGCAGGGTCACCCTGCTGTTTGTTTGGGGCTGTCACGTAGCAACAAAGGGGAGAAAAACTTTTTTTCCTTTTTAAACAAACGTGACTGTGAGGATGATGACTCTTGGATGTCGTCAGCTGGGGCTCAGCAGCAGGGCTGGGCCTGGAGCTGCTGTGGGCTCCTCTCCTGCAGGAGCTGAGCTGTTCCCAAAGCTGACTTTCCTGTATTTTCTATTAAAAACTGCAGGCAAAGCAAAGCAAGGCTGCCACGCCAAGCCCTCCTGTCGTGCTCAGAGCACCCCTGGGAGCTGGCAGGGTTTGGGGTGCACCACACTGTGCTGATGCTGCTTATCCCACCATGCCAGACCCACCTGCCACTGCCACATCCTTCCCTGGGGACTGTGGCCACTCTGCAGCACCACAGGGAGTGGATGGAGCTGTGTGGAAGGGAGATGCACGAGCAGTGCAAGTTTGCAAGTGAGTGTGAACCACTCTCTCCTAAGAATTTATGACCCACTGTCAAGGCAGCAGCATCCATTTTATAAATTCCTTTGGGCTTCCTGAGCTAGGAGAGCACAGTGACAATTAGCAAGGACATGTGGTCATCATTTCCCATTAAAATATCTTCTAGTAATTATTCAGCTAAAAGCCCCAATGAACCCTGATTTTCCTTGCAAGAAAGATTTAAAATAACAGGAACAGGCTGGGACTTTTTGATGGGATTTTTCTTGAAATTAACATTGCAAAAAAAACCTAAACATGCTGAATTTGGAAAAAGAATCTGGAAATCATAATTTTATGGTATTTCATGCCAGAAGAGACCATTCTAACAGGACTCCCTGTGGGTGCTGGTGGCAGAAGTGCCCTGCCATGGACAACACCTGGCAGCATTTTTAGGAGGAAAAAGGAGAATCACATGTGACTCCACAGAAAATACAATCACTAGCAGCAGCTCTGACACAAAGCAATGCCTAAGACAGATGTACATGGCAAGGCCTGCTTTGATTCCTCTCCCACCTGCACCAGTTAAATCCAGTCTAATTCCACTGCCTGCTCCAGGGTTACAGCTCATTTTCATATCTCTACATTGGGTGGCCACCAGGTCTTGTTTAAAACTCTGTCTAAACGAGACTCAAAAAAATTTCCTTTTGAAAATTCCTTCAAAAAGCACAACTCACATCTGCAAGTTCCTCAATTGGCACAGCATGGCCCAAAGTGCAGCCAGGGACCCTCCTGGGGCCAGGGAGAACCTGGGAGCTTTGTGACTCCCCCCTCCTGCTCCCCCCTCAGACCAGCTAATCGGGGGAGTCACAGGGAGCTGACAGGTGACAAATAGGATTGTTTACCTGGCAGGAGTGGGGACAGAGCGAAGCCAAGGGCAGTGAACAGCAAAGGAAAGCGTGGGGGGAGAGGGATGCACAGGTAGGATGTGCAGAGAAACAACAGGCCTGTCTTTGAGGGTCACAAAAGAGATGGGTTAGGAGGGAAAAAGGCAAGAAGAAAGACAAACTGGAGGTGCAGCTGTTTGGATGGCACGTGGGAGCTATGGGGGGAGGAAGCAGAAGCTCAAGGCCAGGCAGAGGCAGGAGGGGGCATTTTTGGGGCACAGGAGTGGAGGGGGTGCACAGCAGAGCTGGGACATGCAGAGTGCCAGGCCAGCAGGACATGGATGGCACCATGGGGCAGGTGGAGTGGCAGGTACAGGTCCTGGAGCAGCAAAGCTGGGGGAAGGAGAGGGCAGCAGCAGTGGAGGCTGTGGCACAGGTATGGGGTGGAGCAGGATGGAGCTGCTCCTGGAGAACTGACAATGGTCACCACCTTGGGGAAGGGCTAGTGTGAGCTCCCTGAGGGGCAGGAGCTGCAGATGTGGGGGAAGGCATGGCAGGGACAGAACATCCCTGGGCCAGGAGGTGGTGGCAGCTGTGACAACAGGGACAAGGTCTAGGCCCAGCACAGCTGCTGCATGAAGCCAGGCCCAGCACTCTGCCCAGAGATTCACCGGGCAAGAGAAAGGTGAAGCAGCCTGCCCCGGGGTTTAGGGAGCTCAGGGTCCCTGCCAGCCACGGGGGATGGCAGGACAGCCCAGGCCTGGCTCAGCCTGGCAGCATCAAAGCGCTGGGGCTGGGCAGCACTGGAGGCTACGAGGAGAAGGGACTGGGATGGCAGGGGGCTGTGAGGGGCTGGACTGGGCTGGGCAGTGTGGGGGCTGTGATGGGACGAAGGCTGGGGGGCTATGGGGGCTGTAGGGCTGAGAGCCATGGGACATGAAAATGACATGAAAGGACATGAAACCAGGGGCTGGGGAGACTGCGAGGGGCTGAGCTGCTGCCAGGGACGAAGACAGGGGACAAGTGGCTGTGCAGGGCCAAGGGGCCGCGAGGGGGAGGAACCAGGGGATGGAGGGGAAAAGCTCTGAAGGGCCAGAGCAGTGACGCCGGGACCATGAGGGACATTGGTGTGTGAGGGTGATGGAGGCAGAAGCTTTGCGTTACGGGGTGCTGGGGGGGCTGTAGGGGCCTGTCCCCGAGCGGGGCCTCACCCCGCCCCTCCCCGCTCCCCATCCACCACCCGTGAGGCTCACTCTCCCCTTCCCTGTCCGTCCCTGCCCCTCCCGTCAGCGCTCACCTCGCTCGTGCTGGCCGAGGAGGCGGCGCTGGGGGTCGGCGAGCGCTGCAGGGTGACCAGCGCCATGGCTGCAGCTGCGGGGCCGCCGCCGCCTCCCCCTCACGCCGGGAAGGGGCGGGGCCGGGCCGGGGCCTGCGAGGGAAAGGGCGGGACTGAAAGGGGCGGGGCCTCCCGCTATGGGCGGGGCTTCCCTCTGCCAAACCACGCCCCCAAATCCCGCCCTGTCCTACCCCAATATCCCGTTCCATGGCAGGGACAACTTGCAACGCACCCCAGGATGCTCCAAACCCCGCCCGACCTGGCCTGGGACACTTCCAGGGATGGGGCAGCCGCAGCTTCTCTGGGCAACCTGTACCAGGGCCTTGCCGGCCTCACAGGGAGGAATTTCTCCCCAGTATCCAATCTAAGCCTGCTCTCCGGCAGTGTGAAGCTATTCCCCCTTGTCCCGTCACTCCAGGTTGCAAATAGTCACTCTCCATTTTTCCATTAGGCTGCCTTCAGGTACTGGAAGGCCACAATTACGCTCCTCTGAAGCCTTTTCTTTTCCACATTGAACAATCCTGATTCCCTCACCCTCTTTTCTTACTCAGAACACTCAGTTTTTTCAGATCCCACAGGAATCTTGTGTTCAACACGCAAGTGGATGTGACATTAGCGCCTTGGTCTGGTTGACAAGATGGTGATCAGTCACAGGTTGACCTCAGTGGTCTTTTCCAATCTAAGTGATTCTGCAAATGCAAATGCTGGGAAGTTACAGAATCATTACCATTGGCAAAGACCTCCAAGCCCATGCCCACCGAACACATCCCTGTGTCCTGGTCCACCAGTGGTCACCATGGAGACAAGTGGCAGGGATGGCGTTTTGCCACCCATGCTGGTGACCCCGTTTTCCATGACTCCAGGGCCGCCTGCCAGTGGCATCACGTGGGAACTCCACCTCCCCAGAGCCAGAGCAGACTTTGGCCCTGCTGCTCTGGACCCTCAGACCTTGCCCTGCTGGGCTGTTAGAACAACTCTGCCTCTGAAGCCTCCGGACACGGCAGTGACTGCTCCGAGGACCCCACACTCCGCAGGTAAACTGATGGAAAATGTGCGTTCCCCTTATTTTTTGGCAGATCCTCCTCAGCTGGTGCTGTGGGGGCAGCTGGGGTGAGTCCCTGTCCCTGGTGGAGGAGCTGACCCTGCTTCCCGAGGGTTATAAAACCACGGCAGATGGGAAGCAGCTCCCGCTGCTCCGTTCCAATGACTCATTCCTCCATCCCGGCAAATGTCAGTCCCGCTGCCATCTCAGCAGAGATGCTGGACTTCACCTTGTCCAAAAAAAACCCTGTGAGATGGAATTTATTCCAGCACCTTCCCCAAACTGCTCTTTGTCCACTCCCTGCACAGGCAGGGATCACAGGGATTTTCCAAGGCAGGAAAGTGCTGTCAGCAGGGAACCAAAGGATGGAGAGGGGCTCTTGGCAGCCAGAATTTACCCACAGCCGTTTTCCCAGCTGTTCCCACAAGAGTTTGGGGTGGGTTTGCAGCCTTGAGGGTGACAATGGTCTCATCATACCCTGGTATTGCTCCCTGGAAAGCGCCTGCTGCTTCCCATCTGTTTTATCCTTGCCCACCTCTTGCCTCCAGTGGCTGGGAATGATTGTGAGCTGCTCAGAGCAGGCTGGGTCACTGGGGATGGAGGGTTCACAGTGTTACTCAGGAGATGGAGCTGTGCTGGGTGCTCCAGTATCTCTCTGGCTGCTCAGCCCATGGCTGGTGGGACACACAGGAGGATCCCAAGGCTGTGCCCCCTGTCCCAGGGCAGGACACACCTGGAGCTCCTAGGAGGAGTGGCAGCCAAGCTGCAGCCTTTCTGCTGACACAGCCAGGTCTGGAGACAGCCACTGTGAGGAACCACAACCTCCCATCCATGGTTCCAGTGCCTGCTCAGAGCTTGATGAGGATCTGGGAGGCTTTACAAGAAAAGCACACAGACACACCATGAGGAGTTCAGCCCTTCCCTGCTGTTCCAGCAGTGGAGCTGATGTGTGGATGATACAATTCTTACACAGACATCTTCCCCTAGCTCCTGGAAATTACTATAATAGATAAGGTCTCCTAGATACCAAGGCCGAGCTAAATTCCTTAAGAATTTGGTCACTTTCCTAACACCTTGGAAGATAATTGGTTAGAAATTAGTTTGTGTAATTGGTCAGTTCACCTTTAGAACTTTTGACTTAGATTGGATGCTGTTCTTTGTGTAAACTTTTATTGGCTGTAGTTTGAATCCCCCTTAAAGCTATAAATATGACTGTGTTCCCTTTGTCTCTGAGAGAATCCCTGCTTGACTCCCTTTGCATGAAATAAAGATTCTTGTGGAATGCATGAGGTAAGGCCTCAGGTCTTTCTCTGCTGGCTGAATGTGAGCTGCTGAGAGTTAGCTGATTGATATTAGCGCTCTCAGGTCCTGGTAAAACACCCACCAGAGACAAAAAACAAGTTCACACTGATGTTCCCTTGTGGTGTTCCCAGCTTGGCACTGCCCTTGGAGCCCTGATCCCTCGCAGGAGCCGGAGCCATGCGCGTGGCCATCATCGGGGCCGGGGTAATCGGGCTCTCCAGCGCCCTGTGCATCCATGAGCAGTTCCACAGCCTGCTGCCCTCCCTGGAGCTGGAGGTCTACGCTGACCACTTCACTCCCCACACCACCAGCGACGGGGCGGCCGGGCTCTGGCAGCCCTACCTGAGTGACCATGGCAATCTGCAGGAGACGTAAGGCAGCAGCAGGAGGAGGAGGAGGATGGTGCTGTGTCCCTCTCCCTGTGTGCCATGAGCTGCCCTGACACAGCTCCATGGGGCTGGCAGAGCCACCACTGTCCCCTTCTCATCACAGGCTGTGGAATAAAGAGACGTTTGATTACCTCCTCGGGCAGCTGCACTCCCCAGCAGCCAAGGAAATGGGACTTTTCCTCATTTCTGGCTACAACCTGTTCACAGAGCCCGTGCCGGTAAGGAGCAGCTCACAGCCAGGGCTGGGAAGGGTTCCAGCTCAGCAGCTCCCTGTGGTGGGCAGGGCTGTGCTTCCTCCCAGCCAATGCTTCCCAATATTTCCAAGTTTGCCTTGTGACAGTGCCTTGGTGTTTTCTGTGCTGACGAGGCAATATTGGTGTGAGGAAGGGCTGAGTTCTAGCAGAGTGGGAGGGACAGAGTCTCTTCAGCTGTCCTGTGTCCCTCTGGGATGGGCTGTGCCCCATGGCTGCAGTCCTGGTGATTCCAGTTCATTCATGAACTCTGAACTCTTTCTCTGCTGTAGGACCCATCCTGGAAGAACATTGTCCTGGGCTTCAGGAACTTGACACCAAAAGAACTCGAACTCTTCCCTGGTTACAGGTATTTTTCAGTCTGTTTTTTGGAGACTCAGTCCTGGATACCTCCAGAATACAGCCCTGGCATGGGTCAGTGGGACAAAGAACTGCAGGCATAGAAATGTCCTAAATTCTTTAAAACTGCTTCCATTAAAACAAGTAGAAAACAGCTCAAATAGCCAAAAAAGCAGCAACCCAGCACAGAAAGCATTCCAGCTCCTGTCTTACCTCACCAGTGGCAAAATGGGGGAGGAAAAAAGTAAAAAGGGTGGAAAAATCATGCACTCGTGTGAGGAGGGTCCCAGGGGGAATTGGGGTCCCAGATCCACAGTGGCTGTCAGGAATGTTGGGACACGAGGCTCCTGTAGGTCCTCACAGCTTCCTCTGCTCCTGTTTCAGTTATGGCTGGTTCAACACGGCGCTGATGCTGGAGGGCAGGAGTTACCTGCCCTGGCTCACCAACAGGTGAGTGCAGCTGCTCCTGTTTCCTCTGGCTGCAGGTGGGGGTTTTCATCCTGCACATCAGGATAGGGCAGGCAGAGATGCATCCCTGGGAAGCAGGGAAGAGAGTCTGGAATTCCTGTTCATTTTCTCAGCGGGGTAACACTTTAACTGTGAGCCCAGGAGTGCATTTTTTGCATGACAAAAATGAAGTAGTGGGATACTTGGAGCTGCATCCAAGCATTTTTGGCTTTGGATGAATCTGGGGCTTGAATTTATTCCTGTAATTTCTAATGCTGAGCAGGTGTCCTGGTATTGAACATTTGCTTTTAATTTGCCTGTAACAAATGAATTTGTGCTTCCCAGGCTGACACAGAGGGGAGTGAAGTTTTTCCATAAGAAGGTTGAGTCTTTCCAGGAGGTGAGTGGGGATGTGGAGCCAAGGCAGAGGGCACAGCCCCATCCCAGAGTGGAGAAGCAGCATCCAGGATATTCCTTGGCATGAAGGATGGGCTGGGGATAGCAGCAAGACTACGCCAAGATCCAGGAATAAATTCTACCACAAAAGATGAAGGATATTTGGGTATTGAGGGATGGTTGTCAGAGGACAGGACAGAGCATTTATCCAGCATGGATTGGCAGCTTTCCCTGGAATGGCTTGGTGGCACACATGGGGTGTCAGCTCCCTGGGGACGCTGTGCTCTGGATCTGGCCCTTATGGTTTATCCATCTCCTGACTGGTGGAAAGAGCACTGGGCTCATTTGGAAGCAGGAATGTTGTGCCTCTGTGGCAGCACCCCTGTGTGCTGCTCCCAGCCGTGTCCCTCTCTCCCCAGCTCTTTTCCCAGGGTGTGGATGTGGCGCTGAACTGCCCCTCTCTCCTCAGCTCTTTTCCCAAGGTGTGGATGTGGTGCTGAACTGTCTGTCCCTCTCTCCTCAGCTCTTTTCCCAGGGTGTGGATGTGGTGCTGAACTGCCCCTCTCTCCTCAGCTCTTTTCCCAAGGTGTGGATGTGGTGCTGAACTGTCTGTCCCTCTCTCTCAGCTCTTTTCCCAAGGTGTGGATGTGGTGCTGAACTGTCCCTCTCTCTCAGCTCTTTTCCCAGGGTGTGGATGTGGTGCTGAACTGCAGCGGGATGCGGGCGGGGCAGCTGCAGCCCGACCCGGAGCTGCAGCCCGGCCGGGGCCAGATCATCAAGGTGAGCCTGGGGGCTTCCCAAAAATTCTTCTGTAACCATGAGGATTGTCTGTGCCCTCTGGGGAAAACCATGGGCTTGTGGCTGCATCCACACTGGGATCAGGTGCTGATTCCCAGCAAACATTGCAACCAAGCAGAATCCCATTCCCGGTTCAGCTCTGGGAATCCTCTCAAGTCTCCAGCCCGTGAGAGCTGGGGGAGGTCAGAGGCACAATTGATAATAAAAATAAAATCTTTGGAAGAAGATGGTGATGATTTGGAGCAACACAGGCGAGCAGGAAGCTCCTCCCTGCCTGCACTCCTGTCATCCCATCTCCCCAGAGCTAAGGGAGGGTCCCATATCTGGACCCTCGTGTCCCTCCCACTGCCCCCTGAGCCTGGCAGCCACTCCCCAGCTCTGACTTCCTCCCCTTCACCTCTCAGGTGCTGGCCCCGTGGGTGAAGCATTTCATCATCACTCACAACTTGAAATCCGGGATCTACAACTCTCCCTACGTCATCCCAGGGTAGGTGACAGGGGCTGAGGCAGGGCTGGTTGGCACTGGTGACATTCCTCTGTCAGTGTCCCCAGAGCCTCTTCTGGGACATGGCTCCTGCTGGTGTCTGCCAGGCCTGGCTCATCCCCGGTGCTTTTCTTGGCTGTGTGGGAGGACAGCAGAAGGACGTGGGCAGCAAAGTGAGGGAGCTCCCAGTCAGCACAGACAGCTCCCTGCACCACGGTGCTTCCATGTCCTGTCCTTTTCCAAGGACCAAATCCCACCACAACAAAGTCAGTCCTGGCCAAGGCCCCAGAACAGCCAAACACTGACAGCGGAGTGGATGTTTTGTGGGACATCTTTTGTTTTCACATCTCTAGCTACCTTTATTATCAACCAAACTGTGGTGCAGCAGCTTGTGGGGAAAGGCACTGCTGATCCCTGCTCCTAAAAAAACAGAGCAGGAATTCTTTTACTTCAACAAAACCTCCCTGGGAAAGCTCACCCTTGCCCTCACTGTCCCCTGAGCTGCTGCTGAGCCTGGGGGCATCTCATTGGATTTATCATGGAATATCCTGAGCTGGAAGGGACCACAAGGATTGAGTCCAACTCCTGGCCCTGCCCAGGGAGCTACACCATGGGATAAATCAATCCATGTGCTGTTCATCCCAGCTCTGCTTCCTCCCAAGGGCCTGCATGACCCTGCTCTGGCAAGGGAGAGGGGTCTTTAAGCTGCAATTTAAATGCTGCATCTCTGGCACTTCCCATTGTCCCAATATTTCAGGCTTAGGCAGTAAGCCAGGATGTAAACAGGAGCTTTGCAGGCTCACAGCCCCCATGCAGCGTGTTCTGAGTGATTCCTGATCACAGTCCCAGCCACACATGAATTCCTCTGCCTGTGCTTGTTTTAGCTCGAGCTGTCAGAGCTGAGCACCAGGCTGATCCCAAAGGAAGAGCTGGATCCAGTGCTCGTGTGGAGGGCACCCCTTCCCTGCTGGAGAGCTCAGCCCTGGAGGGTCCCTCCTGCTGAACAAGCAAGGTTTTGGAATGGTCCAGTCCGTACAGACCCCTCTAAGTCCCCATCAGCCTTAACCTGCCTCTTGTCCTCTGTTAATCCACAGGAGTTTGGGGCAGCAGCAGCACCAATCTGTTCTCTGTGCTCCCCCCAGAGCCATCCCGTTCCTTGCAGCTCTTCCTGAGCCAGGCAGGAGCAGACCTGTTTGATAAGGATGGAATTATCTGTCTGCTTTGCCCAGACAAGGAAGGGCTGACAGGATTTAATGAGTGACTTGCTCACGAGCAGACGTGCAGGCACCGCTCTCCGCCTGCTCCGTGTGGGAGTTTTTGTTTCTCCCACAGGAATATTTCGCAGGCTCGGGGTTTAGCAGGATCCAAGATGACACTCACACAGTGTCCCTCCACGTGGTGGCCCCACAGGGGACAGCTGGGGACAAGTCACAATGTGTGTCTGCTTTGGTGCAGGAGCGAGTTCACGGTCCTGGGAGGGATTTGCCAGCATGGGAACTGGAGTGAGGAGAACAGTGCCAAGGATCACAAATCCATCTGGGACAGCTGCTGCAGGCTGCTCCCAGCTCTCCAGGTGGGTGACCCCACTGCCAGCATGGGGCACAGCGAGCTGGGGGGGTGAGGATGCAGGAATGGGCACTGGGACAAACCACAGGACCTCAATGTTTCCAGGAGTTGGGGTTTCTGTGTGTCCATCATGGACATCTGAGGCTCTTCCACCTGGCTGAGGGACAGGCAGGGCACTGAGACAAGGTTTGTAGGGATAATAATTACTCATGGCTGGTAAAAATTAGAACCAGGGCTTTGGGAGGTTCCAGCCCTTTGGTTATGGTGTCCCTACACCTTTAGAGAAGGTGAGGCAGGGTTGTGTCCACTCCCAGAGCTGCTGTTACTCCCTGGATTAGCAGGAAAGGTAATCTGGGGCTTTGGCACAGGGATTTGCCTCAGCTCCAGGCTGGCACTGCCATCCCAAATTGTTGTGCCTGGAGCTGCTGGAGGATGGGGAACACCCTGTCCCAGCTCATCTCAGGGCTCACCTGGTGCTGTGAGGTTTGCCTGGTGAGATTCCAAGGAATGCTGAGCAGTGCTCGTGTGCTTTTGCTTCCAGAAGGCCAAAATCGTCGGGGAGTGGAGCGGCCTGAGACCAGCACGGCCCTCGGTCCGCCTGGAGCGGGAGAGCATCCGCCTGGGGAATCTGCAGGGAGAGGTACCCGCACAGCCCCGGGGGCTGAGGGTGATTAACGACCGTGTTAATTGTGCCCCTGTCACCGCGAGGTGATAAACAAGCGCTGTTCCCATCATCATCCCCTCTCTCCATCTCCCCACCAACAGCGAGGGAATCTTTGAGCCCAGGGATGAACGTCAGAGACGCTGAAATTATTGATGTGGATGCGCTCAGGGATGGCTGGGACAGGGCTTGGAGCAGCCTGGGCTGGGAGATGCAGCTTCCCACACAGGATGGGGCAGGATGAGCTTCGAGACTCCCCCCAGGCCATGCTGGCATTCTGTGCTTCTCCCCCAGGTGATTCACAACTACGGGCACGGCGGCTTTGGCATCACCATCCACTGGGGCTGTGCCACGGCGGCAGCGCGGCTCTTCGGGAGCATCCTGCAGGAGAAGAGGCAGCTGGCCAGCCCGCCAGGGCCCCGCCTGTGAACGTGTGACAGCAGCAGCTCAGGAGTCACAGCAGGAGGATGAGGACAGCACGGGGACACACACACTCACAGGCTCTCAGCCTCTCCTTTCCATTTCGCTGCCGTTTTCCAGATGGCTCCGCTCCCTCCACAAGCTTTCAAATATCAACTAATTACCCGTGGCAAAGTGAACCAAGTGCTGTCTGGGATCAGGCTGGGTTCAGCTGAACCCTGGACAAGTCCTGCACTTCATCTGCACCAGGGGACAGGACGTGAAACGGAGCTGGGGACACCTGAGGTCTGTGCTGGCTGCTCCAACAGCCAGGGTGTAATTAGATTTACAGGCTCCCTCCCAGGAGGCAAAAGCTCCTTAGTAGGAAGAAGCTCTGAGGCTCCCAGGGAAGTCACAGCAGCTCTGGGAGCACGTGCCTGGCTTGCACCATTTTTCCTCACATTCCTGCCAGGACAAAGCTCGGGCCACCAGCACCTGCTTAGTGTAGCTGGCACTAGACAGCAGCACTTGCCTAAAATGGCCTTTCCAAACGATGTTTTAGCAACAAAAGCAATTTGTTCCAGCCCTGTGGGGCTTGCCAGGCTCTATATATAGCAGAGAGCATAAGAAAATAGCTCTTCTTGTCCCTAAAACTCCCATGGGCCCCTCAGCTTCCCCTTTCTCCCAGCTGTGGGACGCAGCTCAGAGAGAGGGCTTGGCTTGGGAAAGGTTGTGCCTCTCAGAGGAGGAGCAGGACTTTTTGGGGTGTTCAGGGATGCTCTTGGGGACCCAACACGCTGTTCTGAAGATAAAACCTGGCTGATTTTCCCATGCCATGTCTCTCTCCTGCTCCCAGACAGGGCACTGGATGGAGAGGAAGCCTCAAATCCAAAGGCTGTTGTGAGGCCAGCACAGTGCCTGGCTCACTCTCTCGTGTGGGTAAATTCCTTACTCATCTGTGCTGCAGCTCTGCTGATGAATCCATGTGCCAGGAATAGCTCAGCAGTGTGGAATTGGGGAATGGGGGATGTCTGAGTGCATCTCCGTGCTGTGCTTAGCAAACACATTGGGAGCCACTGCCATGCCCAGTCTGTCCAAAGAAGTTCCAGCTTCCTTGGAAATGTTGCACTCACTGGGTAGAATCAGGAAAAGGGTAGGAAAAGGAAAAAAAAAGGCTGGAGAAAATTCCATGCTGATGGTCTGTGATCCCACCTCAGGAAAAGCCTTCCAGGGGAACTGGATCCCCTTGGTTCCATTTATTCCAAATATGAGACATTCAGGAGCACATTCTCTGCTGTAAATCCAGCCCCACTTTGGTGATTTGGGGAAAATTCTGCTGGACAAACAAGGGGGTAGGAATCATTGTACACCTGGCAAGGTGTTGTGATCTCAGAGCCTGCAGGAGCCACTGCCCTGTGATCTCACCCGGCCTCTGGGCTGATCTCATTAATTTTATTTGCAGGTTAATTGTGTTCTAAAGGCCTCAATTTAATCTGTGTGACCAATAAAGAGAATGTTCACATCTCTTGTGCATGATGCTTCTTCCTCTTAGTGATGGCACAGGAAGGGCCTCAAATGCTGATTCCATGGAAATGTCCCAGGAAATCATCATTCCATGTCTCCACACACATTTTTCCTAAACATTTCATCCTGGAGCAGACCAGGGAAGCTGGAATATCATGGTGTGAAGGTTTGTGGTTGCTGACAGTCCCCAGGGCATTAAGAGCTCACAGAAATCACAGACTCATCCAGTCCTACCACCCTGCCAGGGCAGGGACACCTTCCACTCTCCCAGGTTTCTCATCCAACCTAGCCTTGGGCACTTCCAGAGATGGAGCAGCCACAGCTTCCCTGGGCAAATTCCCCTCTGAGGGACTGAAGTTCACTCCTGAGGCCGGGAGAGGTCAGGGAGTCAGGGATGGGATCTGGACAATTCCTGTTTGTCCTCTGACACACACCAAACACCATCTCCCATGCCCAGTGTCAGCACATTTTAGGAACTCTGTTCTCCACAAGGATCTCCTGTGGCCCAGAACAAAGCTGGAAGCACATCAATTGCCAGGGAAGTCAGCAAACAGCAGCTCTGGCATTTGGGAAAACTTCTGGGAGAGCTCAAGGAGTGTTTGGAACACACTCAGGCACAGGGTGGGACTGCTGGGGAGTCTGTGCAGGGCCAGGAGTTTGGACTGGATGATCTCTGTGGGTCCCTTCCAGCTCAGATATCCCACGATCCTAAGAACGAGATTTAGAAATGCCTGAGGATTCCAAAAAGTGAGGACAAAAGAAAGAAGATTTCCCTCAGCATTGCTTCAGCCACACAAACCCTTCCAGTTCCCAACTGTTTCCATGCCTCTGCATCCTGGGAGCAGGAGGATGGATGCACTCCGGGATGAGAACACCCTGCAGGAGCATGAGAAGGATTTGCAGCTCATTAGTCATTTTGACTCATCCTGGAACCACCTTCTGCCTGAAAATTGTTGGGCACCAAAATAAGACTATCAGTGACAAGGCAGAGGAAAATAGGGTTGGGCACTTAATTATGGTTTAGAAAAATGATAGGGAAATGAAGGGTTTCTATTAAAATGGAAATTAGGAGAAGGAAGCCTCCCTGCCTCAAAGTCCACACACATGTGGAGCCACCTGATGCCAACACACCCAGGGAAGAGGTCAAACTGGCTGGGGCTTAGTGTCCAAACTGAATTAATTATGAAAAAACAATTAAAGATTTAAGAGAATTTAAAAAATCATAGAATCCCAGAATGGTCTGGGTGGGAAGGGACCCTGAAGCTCATCCAGTCTCATCCCCTGCCATGGGCAGGGACAACTTCCACTCTCCCAGGCTGCTCCAAGCCCTGTCCAACCTTGCCTGGAACACTTCCAGGGATGGAGCATCCACAATATTCTGCTGTAGTGAGGTTACTTACAAAGGGAACAGGAATCCTGTGACTTTTCTTTACATCTAAATACACAAAACAGACAGAAAATGAGTCAGACCTGCAGAGCCTGTAGCTCAAACCTCTGAACACCAAAACAAAACAAAAAAATTTTCAAGGTTATGACCCCTCTTAAATATCCCCCAGAAGAACCAAAAACTTATTTCCTGAAAAAACTATTTATTTGTTCAACATAAAATATCTAATGTGGACTTCAACTCTCCAATGCCACGTTGGGAAACAGGAACCAGAGGAGTATTTTACAACAAGCTTGAGATACACCAAGTTTTTCAACATTAAAATGTAAATCCAGCTTAGAAACTGTACATTCAGACATGGAAACATTCACTGCTCTTTCAGCAAGTACTTGGGAATAACAAATCATTCCATCCAAGCACACTTGGGGAATGACATTCCCATGCCAGCTTGGCACGTTGATATCTGAATAAATAAAACTGAATCCCACAATTCTGTTTGAATTCCAAAGGATCTCGCTTTGCAGTTTGAAACGAAGCAGTTGCATTAATTCCTTTGCCAGTGAAAAAGACTCAAGTGTGGAAAAGGACTCTTTGGAAGTTTCTTTTGTACCTAAACAGTGCTACAAAAATCTATTGGTGGTGATTTATAACTGGTGTGTGTCAACCCCAGTGTTCTCAGTGAACAAGCTAAAATGGCCTTCTCTTATTAATTACATGCAAATCCTGAATTCCAGCTCCATTTTTCCAGTGCCCAGCAGGCTCCTGCTGAATTCAGCCAGCTGGGATCAGCTGTGGTGAGCTCCTACCTCTCCCTTTCCTCCAGCTGATCCAAAGCTCATGGATATCCATGGGAGATTTTCCCAGATTTCAGTGAGCTTTGGATCAAGCTTTAACAAAATCAAAGCCCCAGCAACACCAATATTGGTATTTCGATCATTAAATAGATTTTTTTTTTAGTGCAGAATTCATACAAAGTGAAAAGCAAAAATGCCTTCCATTTTTTTGGTTAACACTGTAAATGTCACAGGTTAAAACTGATCTATTCAACAGCAAGGAAAATGTTGCATTTCCTATAAATCTTTACCTGGGAAGTAGCTTATCTGTAGGATCCAGCTGTGCATGAACAGATAAACTTCACCTAAAACTCTCTAAAGGCTGTTGAATGCATTTCTTTAAAACTGCTGAATATTCACCTAAAAAAACGAAGTGAGATGTGAACATTAACCCTGGGAAAGCAGAATTTTAACTCAAGGCATTGAATAACAAACTGGGCCATGGTGGGGGGGTTGCTCCAGGCCAGGCCTGTCCTGCACTTTGGATTCTCTGTCACCTCTACCCAGGCTCAATTCCAGAGGTTTGGGATGCAAACACAGCTCGTGGCAAGCCCAAGGAAGGAAGCATGGAAGCACCGGGGGGACTGGAATGGCCTTGAGGGCCCCCAGCAGCAGGAGGATGAGGATGGAATGTCAGAGCTGTCACTGAGGGGTGAAGAGCCCCACTGTGCAAAGGCAAACCCAGCTCCAGCAGATCCCAGCTCCAGCAGATCCCAGCTCCAGTAGAACCCAGCTCCAGTAAATTCCAGCTCCAGCAGATCCCAGCTCCAGCAGATCCCAGCTCCAGTAAATCCCAGCTCCAGCAGATCCCAGCTCCAGTAGAACCCAGCTCCAGCAGATCCCAGCCCAGCTCACTGGCCACACATGTGGGGTGATACCTGATTAAATCCACCCAGGATCTGCTCCCTCACTGCTCTGTCCCATATCCCACATCAGTTCAAGTGAAAGCAGAGAGGTTCCCCCTCCCTGGAAGTGTCCAAAGTCAGGATTGGATGGGGTTTGGAACAAGCTGGTCTAGTGGAAAGTGTCCCTGCCCATGGCAGGATGAGACTGGAGGAGCTCTAAGGTCCCTCCCACCCCAAATCACTTTGGAATTCTGGTATTCCATGCAACAAGTCCCTGTGGCTCTGCTCCAGGCACACAGGGAGAATGATCCAAATCCAGCCTGGCAGAAGGAGGTGAACAAATGAGGTGTGGCTGCTGTCAGAGAGCCCTGCCTGTTTACTGGGATCAGCTGGAGCATGAGGGGACACAAAGTGACAGAGGGTTCTGTGCCATCACCCAGAGCTGAGCCCAGGGACACCATGGATCCCTTGGGAGCTGAATTCATTTTCATCTGGCTGGGAAAAGCCAAGTTTGCCTGTTTCCACCAGCCATTCCTGGAACCCTTCACTGAGTCACCATCCTCCAGTGGGACTGCATGGACACTCAGGGCCTGGGCAAACTGTTCTCAGCAGAACATCCCCCCTCACACAATTCCAACAGCCTCTTTGGCCTTTTCCATCAGCCTGATCTTCCTGGATTTCTTCAGGGAATTATCCACTCCTGTTTTCCCCCCAGTCTCCAAAGGAGCACCTTGTGGAACACTGCAGTGACCTCAGAGCTGTGACCCTCAGGGACAGCCATGCCCACTTGTACTGCACCAAACATGGACTTGGGGACCTATTCCTGAGCCCAGGAATGGGACCAGCTTCCCAGGATATTTCAAATGTTCAACTGTAAAAATGTGCTGCACATTTACCTGTGTTCAGGTGAGACTTCTCATAAACCTCCACTGCTTCCACAGCCTCACCAAGTCCACCTCACCCACATTTGGTTGTGTGTCCCAAGGTCTGGAATCCTGAAAATCCACATCTCAGATCCCTACACATTCCCACAGACTCTGCCACCTGACTTGTGCCCAGGGACAAAGCAGACAAGCTTGTCCTCACCTGAGCTCTGCTACATTCCCTTACAAGAGCAGGATCATCCCTGGAGGAGCCACACCTGAAGGAGGGATGTTCCTCAGGCAAGGTCCCTGCAGATGGGCTCTTCCCATGGTTTTGTTCATTTATTCCAGCTACATTCCTTTGTCAATGTACAATCAGCAGGAAAGGTCCTGCCCAGCTCCATCCCAACAGCAGAGCTCCAGCAGGAGTGAGGATGTGCCCAGGGACACACCTGGATCCTGGAGAACCACAGGAGTGAGAACCTCCTCACTCCAGGCAACAGATAGAGAGCTCAAGGTCCCTGGAAATGCCACAGAAGTCCAATTCTGCTCCAAAATATGAGGATTTACATTGGACTTGATGAGCTTGGAGGTTTTGCCAACCTTCACGACTCTGTGGTTTACATTTCTGCTACAAGGTCCCAGCTCTGCAGCAAACACCACCCTCCCTGCTCCAACTACCCACCTGGCACGGGAGAAACAGGCAGGAATCAGTTTCCAAGCAATCCACTCTCCAGGAACAGAACCCAGCTGGAAAGGCTGGGTTGCTTTGCCAGAACCACATTTTGGGGGTGGTTTTGGTGGCTAAAAGTGCAAGGCAGGCATTTAATCCATAGTGTGGGGGATGGAATCCACCCTGTGCCAGGCCAGGGCCACACTAAACATGAACCTCTTGGTTTTAGGCCTCAAGAGCTCAGTTTTAATGACAGCTTATGCTGGGCTGCAGTCACTTGGCATTTGCTTGGCACGGGACATTTTAAGCTGAAGAGCTGACCATGCAAGCATGACAGACTGAAGAGAAACCCCTCCTGCTAAACTTCCAAGGATACCTGGATCAAAGGCCTCTCCATCCAGAAAGTTTTTATGAGTGTGAGCAAAGAGCAGCAGAAACACAACTTGCTGAGGTTCAACCCCAAACTCCTGCAGTTTGACACGTGACGTTGGCAGTGATGGTGGTCAGCTTCCCATGCTTCAGGCTCGGGGGTTTGGTGAGACATCTTGCTCCCATCCTTCATTCTTCCAGCAGGTTTCCATGTCCCATCATTCCTGTGATTCCCCTGGGGAATGAGATCCTCTGCCCACCATCTCCTGGCCCCATTCCTTGTGGCTGGACTCCTGGAGGCCACGGCCCTTGGTCTCGATGGGCAGGAAGCAGGAGGCCAGGGCAGCCAGCAGGCAGCAGCCACTGTAAACCAGCAGGGTCAGATAGACTGAGGATTCCAACATCACCTGCAGGAAAAAAAGGCAGGGAATGCAAAACAGCACCTCAGCATGGAAATACACACAGCAGCAAGAGAACAGAAACAGAAATTTCAATAGAAATTTTAATCGTGGTATTGGGAATAAAGTTTAACTAGAAGATTCTGGAAAGGAGGCAGATTTTATAGATTATTTTATAGATTGTGCCAGGACAAAGGACAGTGGTTTTAAACTCTCAGAGGGCAGGATTAGACTGGATTTTAGGAAGGAATTCTCTCCTGTGAGAGTGGGAGGTCCTGGCACAGGTTGCCCAGAGAAGCTGTGGCTGCTCCACCCCTGGAAATGTCCAAGGATGGAGCTTGGAGCAACCTGGGACAGTGGAAGAAAAGCAGGTTCTACATCACCTTTATAGAATCATGGACTTGCTAAAGCTGGAAAAGACCTCCAAGATCATCAATCCAAACTTCCTGAGCCTCCAATCTCAGAGGAGAAGAGATTTACCTGTGCAATGAAAGGGGTTATGAGGGCTCCCACTCTGGCCATTCCACTGCACGTTCCCAGGCCCAAAGCACGTGTGGCTGTGGGATAAACCTGTGGAAAAAAAAAATCATCCCATCAATCCCAGGGGGAAGTTTTCCTCTTCTCAATGGGAATTAATAAGTGGCGCCACAGCACATTCTGCCAGACAATGACAATGGGATCCACAGCTCCACCCTGTTCTCACTCCCCTGGAACATTACCATCCCCACAACGACCCCTTACCTCAGGAGTGTAAACATAGGCAGCCTGAAATCCTCCTGAAATAAAAGCTCTTGCAATGAAGAGCAGCACAGTAAGAACATTTCTGTGAGAAGAGAGAGGAGAGCAGAGTTTGGGAATGTTAAATACAATCTGCAGGGTTCACTTGGTACTCACTTCGACTTCCCTCCCAAACTGGTGAGAAAACCAAACCCCAACCTTAAATCTTTCTCCAGCTGAGCACGACCATCCCACAGCTTTTCAAACCACCACTTCTCCCACCACAACCATGAGAGGAGATGGATAAATCTTTTACTCTTTTGTCCCCTGGACTCACCTTCCAACACAGAGAAAGAGCAGGAGGCTGCAGAAGGAGAAGACAAGGAAGGACAGGGCCATGGTTTTCTTGCGGCCGATGCGGTCGATGATCCACAGGGTCACCAGCACACCTGTGGGAAGAGACCAGCACACCCCTGGGAATCCAGAAAAGAGGGAGCAGCAGCTTTCACACAGCCTGGGTGGCTTAGATTGGGAGTTTTGGCCTCTCTTTCCAATCCTTTGCTGTCCCCAGGCAGGGCTGTGGGATGGATTGCTACTGGTGTTGTGTGAAAACAGGAATTGTGTGTCCTGAGTG
>VRYO01002095.1:2651759-2664467 GCA_009812075.1 Sialia sialis | reverse complement strand
TGTACAGGCTCCCAGATCCACAAATCCCCACTCCCATCCAGGAATTACTGATGTGAATGCTGAAAACACCTGCTCATGGCTCACTGGAAGGACTCCTGTTCAACTTCTGGCCTGCTGGATTTAAGGGATCTTTAGAACGTGGTATTTTCTTTCTGTTCTGTTATTTAGTTGTTTCACCAAATTCTTTCTCCCTGCTTTTTGACAGGAAATAGATCAGGCTCAGTAAATCTCACTGTTAAGTCTTCCCTGCAATGCAATTTTCCCCAGATCCTTTAGAAAGCTGATGCACAGCAGGAGTGGGGATTATTCCAGCATCAGTGTCACATCCAGAGGTTCCCTGTCAGTATTTCTCACTCCCACCTCAGTGTGTGTGAGGATCAAACCAGACTTTTCAGGCACAGCACCACTCCAAGGTACCCACTCTTTTCTGGGAATCCTTCCCAAAATAACTGTTTGGCAGCACTCTCCTCTTAGGAATGACTGTGCATATTTTTCTCAGTCATACTTGCAAATTATCATTCATTAAACGGCTTCTCCTTGAGCTTTTAGCCCTGAAATAATGATCCAGAAGAGTGAAAATATCCTGATTCCTGTCTCTGGTGTTTCAATCCCCTCCATCTGGAGGATCAACTCTTTCCCACTATTTTGCTTGTCCTGTGCCAGACTGTCCATTGACATTTGCTGGAATTGCCTGAAAATCACAGGATCAGGACTGATGGACACAGAGATTTAGGGAGCAAGTTCTCCATGGATTCACTGTACCCATCATCCTTTGAAAATACTTCTGGAAAGTCACTTATGGATAGAAATTCCAGTGTTTCTGCCCCTTTGAGTTGTTTTTTCTCCACCTGAAGTGTTGGAACAGACAGAGGGGCCATTCCAGAGCAATCACTGATTTTTTCTGGAATGATCTCAGGGCAGGGAGAATCCACAGCTACAGCAAGGAGCTCTGAGTGCTGTGGGAAGCACCAGAGCAGACATCCCAGTCCCACTGGTGCTGCCAGAGCCCAGTCCCACCCCCTGAGCCATTCCAAGGAAAACCTGCTGCTTCTCACTGTCCTTACCAGGGAATTCTGACAGGGTTGTCCAGAGCAGGTCAGTGTAATCTTCCTCTGTCAGGTACTCACAGGTCAGGCTGCACTTGGCTTTTACTTCCTGCCTTCTGCTGGATACTGCAGGGAAAAACAAAAAAAAAAGCACAAATATTTCAGATATTTTAAGCAAACTCTTCTTGTTTACCTTTCTGCTGGGACTCTCACTTTTACTGCTGAAATTTAGCAATGGATAGACTGGAAGGACTGATATGGATTCACTGCACCCACCATTCCTTAAAAAACTTCTGGGAAGTTGTTCAGGGACAGAAATTCAAGTGATTCTGCTCCTTTGGCTTAATTGTTATTCCTCTTCTGAATGCCTGATGTGCTGCTGGGATGGAATTCAGAGTCAGAGGGACATTGAATAGCAAGGCTTGGTGATTTTGCCTGGGAACACTGAACATTCATCATGTTTTCTGTGACAGGATGTCTCAGCTCAGTAAAAATTCCACCTCCTTATCAGCTGTACAGCCTGAATTATTTTCCAGTCCAGGGCTCAGGAGAGAATTAACTCCAATAATTCAGTTTCTCCCGATACAAATTGGGATCCCAACACTTCCTACACTCTGAGAATACTGAATAACCCCATGTCCTTATAAAAACAAAATTTTTTAAGGGCTGTATCCTCCTCTGAGGGGATAAACCTGAGTCAGAGCTCTCAGAGCTCATCACTGCTGCTCAACCCTGCAATCTGGGGCTGCTCCAACACTCCCCATCCACCTTTTATAATTTCCCAACTTCCAGGCAGTTTTCCCTAATTACAAGTGTTCTGAATGCAATCATTCCTCCCCTGGGGAATCAAACTCTTTAAGTCTCTTCTTAACTCAGTCAAAGCACCTTTTATTTCCCCAAAAAAAAAATTCTACAACACAAAGGACATTGATTTCCCACCATTATCTTTTTTCTCAGCAGGTTTTCCCATCTTGAGAACCCAGGAGCTCCACAGCAGCAGTTCCTCTCTCCCAGAACTAATTAGAGCTGTCAAATCTGAAAACTTGTATTTATCCAATCACATTTTTTTTTTAATCAAGAAGAAAAGATAACAGGTCTGCCTTGAAGTTTGTCTTTGACATTTTGGGCTCAAAACTACTGCAAGACCTCTCTGCACTGGGCAGAGATGAGGAAATATTTAAAATAAAGTCATCTTAAAACTCAGCCACATTCTTTTTCCAGCAGATATTCCAGCAATTCTAACAGGACATATTTAAAAAGAAAAGATGGAGCAATACTCACTGCTGCAAACATCTCCTGCTTGGAAGAGCTCTGTAGTTAATAAAACTAACCCATAATATGAAAAAGCATTGGAAAACCTGGAAGGAAGCAAATGAGAGAGGAAGTTTCAGCTGCTCCAACTTCAAAGAAAAACACCACAAATCAAAAGTTCTACCTCAAAGCTATTCCAGCATTCAGAAAATTAAAGGGCAATTTGATTGGGAATGCTTGGGTGGTTGAATAAATTACAAATCAATACAGGTTGGGAGATTTTTTTTTGTTTGGTTGGTTTTTTCCTGAGGAGGAAGTTGCTGTATTTGAGTCAAATCCCTTCAATAAAAGCCATTTAGAGCTGTGCTGGCACTGAACCTTTAGGTTTTCTCTTACCAAATAAACCAGAGCAACAACGTGGTCCAGCGGAAATGGGGGGTGAAAAGATCCCTCATTTTGCCTCTGTCCTCCTGTTGGGAACAAGCAGAAGTTGGATGAAGAGGGACAGCTAAAGCGTCAAATTTCATCTTGTCTCCTGAATTCAGATCCAGGAATTCTGATCTGAGCTCCTCAACAACCTCAAGATTTGGTTTTGTTTAATAATAATGAGATTAAATAACATTAATACCAATTTTAAAGCTGCTTTTCTCTTCTAAATGATAAATTAACTCTTCCTCAGTGGGAAAGAAGTAGAAACGATCAAACCACAATTTTTTTCTGCCTTGCTGAGACATTAAAATTGAACAGAACATTGATGATTTGCTCACAACCCCCCTCAGTTTCATACCTGCCTGGAAACCACCAGTTTTCCCAGGGGCATTGGAGCTCCATTTTCTGTGGCAATCCTCTTCAAAGTGGCCAGAGCTTTCTCCTGGTTCCCAGACAACACATCATACCTGGCACTTTCTGGCAGCCACTAAGGGAGCAGAGCAGGTCACACACACAACCAGCAATAAACTCTGGGATTTTCCTCTCAGTGACTCCAGCAGATTCTCACATGACAAAGGATTACAGAACTAAGCTTGAAGAATCCCAAGAAAGAATTCCAAGAGTCATCTCAGCAGGCTTTAAAAACTGCAATCCCCTCACTTTCCCCATGACCTCAGTGCACCTTCCCTTCCATTCCTTTGGGTTTATCCTTGGGAATTTTTGCAGGTTTTTTACATTATCCTTTCCATGTAGGAATGGGAAAGCATCCAGGGCAGATAACAAGACGCTCCTGGCATTCCAAAATTTATGCTCCTTTTAATTTACAACAAACTTAAGGATAACTGGAGATATTCCTGAAAAAGTGAAGAATAAGAAGGGCTGTTAAACCACCTGACAAATGGTTTATTTATCTATGAGGAGACTGAGTGCTTGGCAAAGATATCACCTAATAAATAATAAAATATATCACTGAAGTTCAGGTTTAACTTATTTTGGAATCTGACCTCCACTCTGTAGATCCTATCCCTGATCTGGGAAGATTTTTAAGTGGAAATTGATTCTAAAAGTGACAAAATCAAAAGAGAATTTAGGGAAATAGCAACAGCTTTTGATAATTTTGTTGATTCCACTGAGCTTAGTTGAAACAGTGTCATTAAACTGGAGGGGGTTCCAGGACTGATTTCACCAAATTCCAGCCCTCCATTGTCCTCCAGCAATCAGAGTCACATCAACACAACTCTCCCTGGAATGTTTTTCCCAGCACCCTGTTGCAACTGCATTTTTTGGTGATGATTTCAATTATTTCACAGAAGACACCACCAGAGAGCTCAAGAGTGTCCTGATTTCCTTCAGCTGGGTCACAGAACGGGGTAGAGGAGTGGGAATTGCAGGAATTCGTGTGAATCCTTGAGGAATACCTACAAAACACAGGCCAGCAAAGAGCAGGAGTGGGAGGGCAGAGAGGATGAGGAGCCAGCGCCAGCCGAGCGTGGGCATCACCACCACTGCCAGGAGCACTTCAAACACAGTCCCAAGGGCCCAGAACACCTGCAAGAGGCAAAACCGACAGAGAAATGAGGAATGGAATGCTCCCAAAGCCTCTTCTTTGGAACATTCCAGGCTGTGCTCACCAGGGATGGCTGGAGAGAGAAACTCCTGGGGCGAATTCTGCCTCAAAATGTTCCAGGGACAAAATTCTGCCCTGAGTGACTTTGATGTGTTTGGATGAAGATGCGGAGCTGTCAGCTCTCCAAATCCATCAGTGAGATGCACTTCACCACAAAATCACGGACACCCAATGCCCCTCTTGGGCTCACTCTGCATCTCCAGATGCAAAAATAATTTGGAAAAAGGCAAATTCAGCACAAAGAGTGGAGTGTGACAGGAAAAGTTTCTGCTGCTTTTGGGGCTGGGCTGGTAGCAGAGCTCAGCAGTGACTCAGCTCCAGGCCAGGTCTGGCTGCAGCTCTGAGGAGATTTCCAGGCAGGAGGATGGAAGGGATGTGACCACCAGAGGATTTGTTCCTGCAGGATCAGAATGCATCCACTCACCTCTATTAATAAAATGCATTTTGCTCTGGCTTTCATTGGAAGGAACTCAGCATATAAAGTTACCCTAAAAGAGGGAACAGAGAGGAAAATGTCAGCACAGAGAGGGAAATCACACAGCAGAGGTTCAAACATCTCTTTTGGCTTTTAATAAAACTGCCAAACCCAGAGCAGCAACTCAGAGCTCTCCCTGTCCCCAGAGCCAGGCAGGCTGTGACACTGTCACACTCCCCTTCCACCCCAGAACAAACTCTTTAAGAAAGAACACAATTTGCTCTTTTTGTGTGGTTTTGTGACACCACAGTTGTCAGTCAAATGCAGATCTTGCTGCTCATGTTTTCAGAGCCCTGCTCTGAGCCAGAGCACCATTGAAAATATAATTTTATCTGGTATTTTCAGCGTGCTCCACCAGAATTCAATGCAAACTCTTGCTGGATAAAGAATTTTTACAACTGGCTCAGAGAATTCCCACCCATCTCCTGTGCCAGGGCTCAATTCTCCAAGAGGGGAATACTTTCATGTCACTGGTATAAAATCATTTGCATTCTTTTATTGTGGGATTCAAAGAGCAACCACTGAGGCTTTGTTTCATGCCTGTGCCAAGGAGTAATGGCAAAAGCTTCTCCAGGAGGAATTCCTGAGGAGGAACTGAGGCAGCAGCCAGTCCAGGCTCTGTCATTCCTTCAAACTGGTAAAGTTTGGCTTTGCTCTGTTTGCATCCCATGGACTCAGCCTGTTCCTGCCTCCAAACTCCTCAGGCTTCCTTTGAGGTTTGGGACAAAATTCCTGGTAATTTAAAGAGTGGATTGATCTCTGAGGAGCTGCCCAGTTCGTGGCAAGTATGAAGTTTCACACAATATTTCATTCAAGCAGAGATTTAGAGAACTCAAATCACATCTTCAAGGGTAGCTCAGGTCCCTCTGCAGTGCAGAGAAAACAGGAGCTGGTGAATGACCCAAGAAAAGAAGGACATGGAACTGTTGGAGCCAATCCAGAGGAGGAAATGACACTCACTCCATGGAGATCCAGGCACTCACCTCCAAAATCACACAGCTTAAGGATATTAGAAAAGAGCTACTTCTGCTTCATCCATGTTTAGCCCTCTGTCAAATAAATCCCTGTTGTAGTTAGAACAGGAAACAGACTCAGGGAGGAGGGGATCACTTGGAGATCTGTAACTGGCTCTGTTTTTTCTCTCATGAAGCCACAGAACCTCACTGAGCCAAGTCCAGTGGTCCTGGCTGGGCTGCACCTGCAGCTCTGGATTTTTTATCTGGGAGTGGCCATGGAAAAGCTCCTGCCTTGCCTTGGGAAGGAATCTTGAGCCATAAATCCAAGCCAGGCTCTGCACCTCCAGAAGGCAAAAATATAATTTATTGGTAAGGATAAAAGACTACAGAGAGAGAGAGAGAATGGCTGTACCTTCACATTTATAATTAAAAGCCTAGAGCTGGGTTATTTATTGCAGGTGGAAAATTTATAGATCCATCTCTTCAGTGAAAGGAACCACAAAATGATAGAGAAATATCCTGACATTTCCTTTTCCTTCTGAGCCATCCCAGCATCTCCAGTGCTCCAGGTCTGAGCTGTGTGGGTTTGAAATTCCAGCTCAGGGTGAGATAGGGCAGCTCAGGCTCTGACTGAACAATAACCTGGTGTTTTACAATCTAAATGCTGCTGTTTAGGGCATGACCTGCCTTGCAACAAGAGCAAGGTCTGGCTGAACAGAAACAAGGCTTCAATCTGACATGAGAATTTTATAAAGAAAGAAATGAGAGTGAGTTTGGGTTTGTGAATATTTACTTACGACTGAGGCACTCCTCCAATGCCAAAGCCCACCAGGCCCCTCAGCACCAGGATCCAGCTGTAAATGGGAGCAAACCCGCTGAGGATCCCATAGTAGAGTGTCCACAACACGCTGATCTTCAGGCCCTGTGTTCAGCAAGAGTTAAAAATCACTGTGAGACAAATTCAAGTGTAAAGCAGAGCCCCCAATGCCTTACATTTCATAGGAGCTCAATTCTGGGTGTGCTTTGTACACGTGGATGTTTGGGAACACAAAATTCTGGAATGGTTTGGGTTGGAAGGGACCTGGAAGCTCAAACCATTCCTCCCCTCATGGGCAGGGACACCTTGCACCATCCCAGGGTGCTCCAGCCTGGCCTTGGACACTTCCAGGGGTGAGGCAGCCAGAGCTCCTCTGGGCATCCTCTCAGTTGCACTGAAATGTCCACACTGCAGAAATAATGGGATTTATCCCAGCAGGAGCTGCAGACTTACTGTTTTCCTCCCATACTGGTCTGAAATGTTTCCCCAGAGCGTGGAGCTGGACATCATTCCCACAAACACCACCTGTGGAACAGCAGGGAAGAAATCTTTCCCTCAACAAGTGAAAATTCCAGTGTGACAGACACAGAACACAAACTTCCAGTGAATCCGGAACATTTCAGCCCAAAAACAGAGTGAGATGTGCAAGGAGATCAGAGAATGGTTTGGGTTGGAAAGGACCTTAAAGATCATCCCAGACCTTAAAGATCATCCAGTTCTCTCTGGGTTGGAGCAGGGAAGCAACAAGGTCCCTTCTCAAGTCATTTTTGCATTAAAAAATCCATCAGTGACAACCCAGACAATCCCAGTCTGGGCCGGACTGGGAACACTGGTATTGTCCCATTGTGAGCCCAGCCCTGGAAGACACAGAGTTCTCCAGATCCAAGGAAAATATTCCTGAATAAAAGCTGAGGAGCTGCAGCACAGAGCTCTCCTCCAGCCTCCTATCCTCAGCAGCTCCCAGCTTTGAATGGAGATAAAACCACACCTTAAAAGTTTAGAAAATCTGCAAGAAAATACCCTGAACCCTTTTTTTGTGGTGAGCTGCAAGAAGGACCCCCTGCATTCAGGGATGGGACATTCATGGGATTCAAGGACATCATTTCAATCTGCTGAGCATTTGAACCATTTTACACAACCAAACCAAAGGCACTAAAACTACAGGAGAGAGAAATTCAGGGAATAAAGTCCCTGCATTCAGCAGCGGCCTATGCTGAGAGAAGGGTTCCCAAATTTTCCTTATCCTGAAGGCATTGCAGGATTCCAACATCACAGCACCATCCTTGGAGGTGGTGTTGTTAGATATCTTTTTCCAGAGATCACTGGATAATCCCAGAATTCTTTAGGCTGGAAAAGATCTCTGATATCATTGAGTTCAACCTCAAAATTCAACTCTTTGTTCTCTCTCAGGGCTCCCAGTCTGTCAGAGAGCTTAAATGTGGGGAGAGGGAAAGATTAACAAGTAAGATAATCAAAATTCACCAATCTTAAAAGAATTAAACAAATGGTTTGAATTTTGGGATGAATCTGAGTGAATTCATAGCTTTTCCTAGAAATTACATAAAACTTTGAACCTGAAACCTGCAAAACACCCTCAGTTCTCACTGAATTTGTTACTTCAATCTTAAAAAAAACCTCCTATCAATCTTTTTTTAAACAAAACTCCAATCAACTCCCAAACTGAAGGCAATCTGGGGATTTAATTTTTGGGGATACAAAGCAAAATGTCTGGACAAGAATGATGGTGAAAGCTCAGGGAAGACAGGAGCTGTCAGGTGTTTTTCCTACCGAGGTGAGTAATGCAACCTGCCAGCTGGGTAAGCGCCACTCACAGTGCAGCTGAGGAGCAAGGATACTTAAAATCATCATTTCCATGGCATCTGCCATCTGCAGGGGGAAAATAAAGCAAAATTCAACAAATCACATGGATTAGGAGTCAATATGAGGCCTCAGTGACATTTCTGTGCTGTTCACGCCTTGTGGTTGAACAATATATTTAACATTTAATATTTAAACTAATTTCTGATTGTCAGCACATTTAGAGAGGATCCAAAGAGCTAAATCCAAAGATTATGAGGAGGTTTGGCACAGGTTTAGTCACTTCCATAGTGCAAATTCCAGTTTTCAGCCCTTCACACATGGATTCAGTCAGGAATTATTTAATACCTTGTAACTTATTCCCTTAAACACTTCTGGGTTTGCATAGATCACCTGATTTAGGATCAGCTGATTTAGGATCTAAACCATGGCAGATTCCAGCTTTTTACACAGATAAAAACAGTAAATACATCAGGATCCTAAAATACACCACACAAGGTGGAACACAGAGCTCCAGAAAAAACAGAAAAATGGAAAGCAAGACTTTTTTTATTGATATCAAGGTTCAAAGTGGAAGTGCTGGGTTGCTGCTCCTCTGAAACTCAGATTACAGCAATCCTGATACAGACAACTGAGATGGCAGCTGATGGGAGGAATGTGGCAAAATCACTGCAGGAAACCCCAGGTTCTGCAGGAGCAGCCTGGAACTTCTTCCATTTGACACCAAATTGAAATGGAGAATCAAAATGGTTTTCCAAACCCTCATCTATAAGAACTTCAGAGACAAATAAATTCATCATTACCCCTCACAATAAGACTGGCTCTGCAGGAGCAACCTGGAACTTCATTCATTTGAGACCAAATTGAAATGGAGAATCAAAATGGTTTCCCAAACCCTGATCTATAAGAACTTAAAATAAATTCATCATTACCCTTCACAACAAGACTGGTTCTGCAGGAGCAACCTGGAACTTCTTTCATTTGACACCAAATAGAAGTGGAGAATTGAAATGGTTTTCCAAACCCTCATCTATAAGAATTTCAATAAATCCATCATCACCCCTCACAACAAGGCTGGCTGCTGCTGTTATTTTAGAATTTCCAGTGAAATTCCTGCTTTGTTGTACATTTATCTGCTTGGAGATTCTCTGCCCTCACTATCTGGAATCCCTGAGGTTCTCCCAGTGATGATCATGAACTGATTGATCCTGATCCCAGTTACTTGCCCATGCCAATCCAGTGATGACAGAGAGCTTCCACTGGAACTTCCCAAAGCCAATGGCTTCCACCGCATCTTCCACCATGAAAGTATCTGCAAAGAAAACAGCTCCATGGATTCCTTCCTGAAAAAATCCAGCCCTTGAGAGAGAATCTTCTGGTTTAATTACTCATTAATTGGCTAATCTGATGAGATCTCAAATATATAACAGAGTTGCTTAGTTATACAATTCCTACTCAGGAAAATCTCCGTGTTCTTGCAAAGTCAAAATAATTTTGAATATTGTTAGAATATTTTAATCCTGTGGAGGTAAATCAGTGTGGCACCCCCAAATCCAGCCCATGTTCAGCCTCTTCCTCCTGGGAGTGACTCCTCCAGCCACTGAAGTGCAGCTTTCTGTGGGGAAAAGCAGCCCTGCCCCAGCCCACAGCAATGCTGGGAGCTGCAGGGAATATTTCAGTGCAACCTCTCATTATTGAAATCAAGAGTTTCTCCAAAACACACAAATCTTGAACCCTGCTTCTGTTAAAAATGCTGCTGGTTTTTTCCCCACTCTTTGCCATGACCTCTTCAGTTTGTTCCAGCTGAAGGTGCTGAGATGTCTCAAATTCCTTTGCTCAAATGCAAAATGAAAGGACCAAGAAAAGCACATTTTGATATTTGAGTTGTTTTAATCAATTAAAGTCTCACAGTTCTAACACTTGAATCGGTTTGGAAAGGACATTCCTCAGAAAAATTTTGGCTCGGAGCTGTGAGATCCCCACAACAACACAGAACAGGAAGAAATCAAACAAAATCCAAAGGAAGGAGCACAGCAGAGAAGTTCAGAACCAAAATTTATACCAAATTTTCACACAGTGCTAAGACAAACCCAATATTTTCCCATCCCTCCCAAACCAGTGATGCCTCCAGGCAGGAAGCAGAGGCTGAGATGGACATTCCTGTTGTCCTCTGGGAAAAGAGGATCCAGGAACTCTGCAGATTCATCTCAGCCTTGAAGGTATAGCTGCTCCAGGAGCTCTGAGCAGCTCCAGAGGGAACTCGGGCAAATTCCAGTGTGGGACAGGGACGGCGGCTGGATCCACAACTCCCTAAGAGCATCCAGCACAAAAAGGGACACAGGGAGCATCCCACACGGAATGGGCTGCTCAAACCACGATTTCCAGGCCAAACAGAATTTCCAGAACTTCTCCAAACCCCCTGCACCCAAACTGAAGAGATCCCACCTTTCTCCACGAAAAAAAAACAGGAAAAAGGAGTCCTGCTCACCATCCGTGGGGTTGGCGAATTCCTTGGGCACCGCAGCTCCATCCCCGAGCTCCACGGGCTCCAGCTCCGTCCTCACCCCCTCGATCTGCACCTCGTGCTCTCCCGAAATTCCATCCTCCTCCGACCTGGAGCTCTCCCCCGTGCGGCGGAACTTCACCACCCTGCAAGCACAGCGAGGGGATGGATCCTCGCCGGGGGATTTCCTGAGTTTTGCAGTTCCCTTTCATCACTTTCTCCACTGGGATTTGTGTTTGGATCTGGTTTTTCTCCACTGGGATGGGATAAAATCCTTGGGTTTGGACACAGAGGCTGTTGTGCTCTCCACGAAGTTATAAAACCACCGAGGTCATAAAAATATGATGGAATGATGCATATTTAATGAGATCCTTGTGTCTGGTTTTAATTGGAATTAGGCATTGCTATGTCATTGAAATTCGGGCAGGAAGAGCCCAAATTTCATTTTCTGAGTTGTTTTTGTGATTAGAAACTCCTGAAATGCACCAGAACTTGAAATATTATTCAGTGAAATACAATTACTGAGCTGATTCAGGGAACTGATGTTTGCTTTTTTTTTCCACCAGCCTCCACTTTCATTTTAAACAGAATTACTTAACATCATGTCATTGATTTACCTAACATAATGAAATATCTCTATATTTTAAGACCAGAATTTGCTAAACTGACACAGCTTTGATGTTTTTGGTCACAGGGATTTGCTCCCTTCCTACAGAGAAGGTTCTTTTCCCATCTGTGAAGTTTTCTGTGGCCAGAGATTTGGGAACAATCCCTCAAACTTCCTTCACTTTTTCTGCAACACAGCAGAACTTTTCCCCCTGGGGAAGTGAAAATCCCTTGGATTGAAGTGAAATAGTTTTGGAAATAAATTAAATTGAAAATAAATTAAATTACCACAGTCACAAGGAGGGACCTTAAAGATCATTCCAGCTTCGGAGGTGACGGATCCAACAAAATCTGAGAATCTCCACAGCACAGAAAATCAAAATAAAGGTGTATAATTTAGAAATATAGGAAACAACGGAAAAAACTCCACAGGAATAACTTCTGTTCCATACTTGCCAAATTTTTCACATCTAGGACATCTCAGGGAGCTGCTGCATTTATTTGCAAAATCTCACAGCAGCAAAACACCTGCACTGGGAGGTACTTTGGAATGTATTCCCAGGATTTGTTCTTTAAAAAAATCTTGCTAAAATAACCTCTGATTCTTTCCCCTGCCAAGCTGAAGGCATCCTAAGGATTGGAACAGAGCTGGAGTTCGTTTCCCAACTTATCAGGGATGTTATGGGACAGGGTGCTCTGTCATTGACACGAGCTCATGAATATTTAACACCAACTTGAAACGTTCCTTCCCTGCCTTGCAGAAACCATGATTTATAAATAGGAATATGTTGCAAAACACCTGAGAATGGAGCATCAGGAAAAACGGGGTTGGTTTTAAACCTCTGAATGTAAAGGTTTTTAATTTTCAGTTGGAATTGAGGGGAAAGGAAGGAAGTCCTGGGGTTAAAGGCAGCAAAGATTTTATCAGGTTTGGGGTTGGTTTTTGCTTTTTGTATTTTATTTTTTTTTCACAGATCCAGCAACCACATCCCATCATTTTCCTTGTGCAGCAGCGTTTGATTTTCCAGAAACGCTGGCAATGCCGATGGTCCCCCCCAAACCCACCTTGGCAGGGCAGGTTCTGCTCTGCCATTCCTCCCTGGCGAGCAAGAGCCTCCCCAGCACGTTATTTACAGATAAACCCCCCTGCAAAGGCGATCCCAAAATCTCCTGGCGCTGC
>VRYO01002095.1:2634281-2650759 GCA_009812075.1 Sialia sialis | reverse complement strand
CTCGGCTGTTTTGGCACAGCTCAGCTCAGCTCGGCTGGTTTGGCTCGGCTCGGTTTGGCACGGCTCAGCTCGGTTTAGCTCAGCTCAGCACGGCTTGGCTCGGATCAGCTCACCCGGACTGGCCATGGCTGCGCTGGCTCTGGCACGGCCGGGCTCACATGGACTCGGCTCAGCGCAGCTCTGTTTGGAGGGTTTGGCTGAGCTCGGCTCAGCTGGGCTCGGCTCAGCCGCAGTTCCCTGGAGCGGGGCTGCCCCGCGGAATGACAGCGCCGGGAAAAATCCCCCGAGCCCCGGCGCCGTGTCCCCGAGCGTCACATCCACCGGGACGGGGAACCCCCGGGACGGGACGGGACCCACCCCGGGACAGCGGTGCCGGGGCTGGACACCCTTCCCAGGAGGATTTTCCCTCAATATCCCAGCTGTTCCACCACTGCACTGGAACGTTGCGCTGTTTTCCCAGAGCTCTGAGCCACGGCCGCCAACATCTCGGGCGGGCTCTGAGGGTCGGGCAGCGCGGTGATTGGGCTTATCACACCGGGAGCGGACCGTGACCCCCGGGGCTTTCCATCACAGCGCGTGTCACACTGGAACGGGCCCGTTACCCCGCTACGGGCCCCTCACACCGGCACGGGCCCGCCTCCGGTGCCACCCCCGCCCCGCCCGCCGCCATAGCGCTCCCCGCCATAACTGCCCCCCCGCGCCACTTCCGGTGCCACCGCCCGGACGGTCCGCGCGCTCCTGCCGTCCCCCCGGCGGGCCCGGCCGCGCGCTCGCGTTCCGGCGCGGCCATGCTAGCGGAGGGGCCGGTGCGGCGGCTGCTGCGGGCGGGGGAGGGGGCCAGGTCCGAGGGGAGGGCCCGGCTGTGACGGGAGTGGGTCGGGATGGAGCGGGAAGAGCCTTGGGATGAGCCGAGAGGGGGCCGGCTCTGAGCGGCGGGGAGGGCGGGCGGTTGAGGGGGGCTTGGGTTGGTCGGGGCGAACCCTCGGCCGGGCGCTTCCTTTCTTCCTTTCTTAATTTCCCTTTCCCCCCTTTTCCTTTCTTCCTTTCCCTTTTCCTTTCTCCCTTCCCTTTTCCTCCTCCATTCCCCCCTTTGCTGTCCCCCTTCCCCCGGCGCTGCGTTCCCCGGTGCAGGCCGGGCGGCCGCGGCCTGTCCCGGTTGCCGCGGCCGCTGAGCCCGGTGCCGCTTTTCCCGTGGCAGGCACCGAACCATGAGGAGCTGGGGGGTGCTGGGGGGAGCGGCGGCGGCGCTGGCGGCCGGGATTTACGTCCTGTGGGGTCCCATCACCGGCAGGAAACGGCGCCGGAGAGGTACCGGAGGGGCTGGGGCTGCCAGCACCCTGAACAAGGCCGATATTTGCTTTATCTCGTTTTTCCAGCTGGTGCAAACGCTGTGAAAGCAGCTATGGGGATTTGCAGCGGGCAGGGTTGGGTGGGGGTTTGGGGAGGAATTCTTCGCTGGGAGGGTGGGAAGCTCTAGGACAGGTTCTGGAGGATTGTCCCTGGATTCCTGGAAGGGTTCAAGGCCAGGTTGGATGGGGCTTGGAGCAGCCTGGGAGAGTTGAAGGTGTTCTTGTTCATGACAGGGGGTGGGATGAACCCCAAGATCCCTTCCCAATCATGCTGGGATTCTAGGAAACACCAAAAACCAACTGAAACACCAACAACTGAAAACTGAACTCCGTTTAAACGGAAAGAACTCCCTTTTTTTTCCCTGTTGCTACAGCACCTTACACCGCATTCCTACTGAAAAACGGGATGTTTCCCTTGGATTTCGTGGTGTGAACTCTTTGCAATTCTCTTTGCAGGGCTTGTCCCCGGGCTCCTGAACCTGGGCAACACGTGCTTCATGAATTCCCTGCTCCAGGGCTTGTCCTCCTGCCCCTCCTTCATCAAGTGGCTGGAGGAGTTCACCACACAGTACAAGACAGAGCAGGAACATCAGCACCTGTCAGTAACTTTGCTGCAGCTCCTCAGAGGTACTGAGATGTTCTCCTCTTGTGGCGAACCAAGGATAAAATATTTGAGGAGAAACGTTGTCGTTTTTAGACTCTTTTCCCAAAGAAAGAAGCCCGTGTTGTTTCTATTCCCTGTTTTATTTCCCTTTCTAATTTTCAACCCCTTGGCCAAAGCTCAGCCACCTTTCATAGAAGGGTTGAATTCCATAGAAATCAAGAAATCTGGAATTCTATTTAAAATATTAACAAATTATTTAAGCTTTTTCCTTTTCCACCCAGCTTAATAATTTCCAAAAAAAAATCTAGGCCTATTCTTTGCAAGGTTTTGGATTAAAATATTAACGATTTTAAGCTCAAGGTGATTAATTTCTGGGCTAAATTAATCTCTGAAACCTTCAAGAGATCCCCTGGCTTCCCACACAGGGTTGTTGTTGAAGGAAATCCTTTGGGCTGTTGCTGTGGAAATGCTGTGAGGCTGGAGTTGCTTTAACCTTATCAAACACCGATTTTTACTCATTTTTGGCTCCTCCTGTCATTCCCTTCTCCAGTTTTATCGTGCCAGGAGGTGACAGAGGATGATGTCCTGGATGCCAGCTGCCTGCTGGAGGTGCTGAGGATGAACAGGTGGCAGATCTCCTCCTTTGAGGAGCAGGTGAGTGCAGGGAAACCCCCGATGGGATCCCCCAGAGCTGGAGCTGTCAGATCTGAATCTGCCTCCGCAAACATCCACAGGTTGGGAATGGTTTTCAGTGTGCTGGATATTCCTCAGGGAATTCCTGGCTGCTTCCAAACCTTGTCAGTGCCAACAGGGGCAGGAACATTAAATCAGAACAGATCCAGCTCTGATTTCCCTGTGGATAATGGAGCTGTGCTCTGCTCCCAGGGATGGACTCCAGCTTTCCAATCTTTGCAGTAATCCTCATTATTTCCAGTTCTTGTCAATATTTCCAATGCAATCCAACAATTTTCCCACTCCTAAAATATATCCCTGATTTCCAAGGATAGATTTCAACTATGCTTCCCATGAAATTGAGGGAAACGGATTTAGGAATTCATTTGGGAGTATTTTTTTTCTCCCAAGTGTTTTAGTTCCTTGTGAGTTTATATGGTCCAGAATTTCTTCAGTACCTTGTGCTGTTTGAAAGCTTTTGGGCACAACAAAACATATTCAATACTGACAAAAATATTATTATCATAAACATATTTAATATGGTTATTTACTTTAAATTATTAATGTTCAGTGTGTACTTATGTATTACATATTTTTATATAATGTGTATTATATGGTTGGTATTATGTATTTTATATAAATATAAATATAATTATAAATATAAATACAATATAAATATATAAATATTATACCAATATATTATCATACCAATATATACTTTATATCAATAACTATAAATTTAACTATAACTATAAATCTAACTATAAATATAAATGTACCTATAAATATAAATACAAATGTAAATAGAATATAAATTGAACATAAAATACAAATTAAATATATAATAAAATATTAAATATGACATATAAATATTAACTATAAATATAGGCTCTGAGCTGTAATTTTTTCCTTAATTTCCTGTGGAATTCCAGCCCTCCTGAAGTGTTTTTTTGATTTTTTTAATGTTTCTTGCTTCTGACTCCATTTTCAGGATGCCCATGAGCTGTTCCACGTGCTGACCTCTTCCCTGGAGGACGAGCGGGATCGGCAGCCCCGTGTGACCCATCTGTTTGATGTGCATTCCCTGGAGGTGATCCCACCATTTCCTGAGCAGAAATCCCTGCAGTCAGGAGCAGACTGTCTCTTTAGGATATTTTAATTCTGTTCCCAAAGCTCTTCTTTAATCCTGGGATAGGAGCTCATCAATAAGTCAAATTTAAAGAATTTTCGGGTTTTTCCGAAGAATTGATTTTCCAGTGCTCCTGCTTTCCTGAGGGGTTTTGCATCCCTAAATCCATGGGATGTAGGGATTTAAATGAGTCCCTCCAAGCAGTGACTCTGATCTGTAGTTCCCACCTGAGAAAGGGTTGAAAACTGCAAAAAGAGCATTTCTGGAAGAGTTTTATGGAGGTAAAATTGATCTTATCCTCCAGCTTGCTGGTAAATTTCATGCAGATGGGAAACATCTGGTTTTGCCTAAAATAGAGACCAAAAAAATGGAGAAAATCTCCTGTTTTAGTGTTCTGTGGCAGAGTTCTGCAGATTTATTCTTTTTACAAGCAATGATCAATTATAAATTTGTTTTAAATTTATAATTTTTTTGGTTTTTTGTTCTTCAAATATAAAGAGCCACTGAGATTCCCACAATTTTTCTACAGCCAAAAAAAGCCAATTAGGGATGAAACAGGAAAACATTTAATACTTCATGTATTAAATTCTAAATCTTTTCAATGTTGCTGAGGTGGGGTTAATGTAATGTTTTTATCTCCCTCTGTAGCAACCAGAAATAACCCAAAAGCAAATAAGCTGCAGGACAAGAGGTAGGATTTTATCCCTTTTGGATATTCTGAATATTCATAGGGTAGTTTTGTTTGTTAAAGGGATAATTGATCTTTGTACTGAAATGAAATAGAAATCAAAAAGATAAATAAATTCTTAATCACTGGGACAAAAAAATGTGCTTTAGAGGCATTAATTTTGTTACTGCAGGGCAAAAGTGTGGGATTGGAGTGATGGAAGTGGATTTGAGGAGAATTTTTATCTTGCAGGATCTCTTCCCCCTGTGTCCAGCCACTGGAAATCTCAACACCCTTTCCATGGAAGGCTGACCAGCAACATGGTCTGCAAACACTGTGAGCACCAGGTGTGGAAATAGATAATATTTTATGTTATTAATATCTGTGTCATGTGGGAAGGGATTTCCAGCACTCAGAGTGCTTCCTGGAACCGTCATTCCTTGGTGATGAACAAGGATTTATCCCTAAATAGAGTAAAAAAATTCATGTGATGCACCCTGTGGGGGTAACAGCTGCCTCATCAAACAGAATAATGGATGTTTTAGTCTGTTACTGAATTAACAATTAATTAATGAATGATATTATCTGCAAATCCACTCACGTGGCTGAATTTAGGACTGCTCATTCAGATTTTTCAAAGACACTTGAAGTCCAGTTATCCCAAGTAAGGAGATGAAGATAACCTGGATAAAGGAAAAAAATACAGAAAATAAACCTCATTTATAACCCCAACCTAGAGAATGTTTGTATTTTATTTCCCAAAACCTTGCAAACAGTTTGGAGAGAGCAGGAAGAGGCCAAGCAGAACATTCCCTGGGAAACTGAGAGGTTTGGATCCTGTTCCACCAGGGAATTATGAACAGCACATGGAGCATAAACTCATCCTGGGAAAATTGTTGGATTTTTATTTTTGGGACTGCCATAAACCCTGGCTCTGGAATGTTCTCTTGCAGAGCCCTGTGAGGTTTGACACCTTTGACAGCCTCTCCCTGAGCATTCCAGCAGCTGTGTGGGTACGTATCCCCCCGCTCCCTGAGCACCCTGCCCTCCCAGAACCTTTCTCAGCTGCACAGCACATCCAGAGCTGCTTCAGGATTTGATTTTCTTGCTCTTTTATAACCCTGTGCTGCTGCAGAACCTTCTCCCTAATGGGTGCTGTGAGCCCAAACAGAACTTGGTGATGCCACCAAAGTTTTCTGTTTCTTCTGGTGGAGGATTTGTTTTTTTCTGTGGGATTTGAAGAGCCCAGATTATATCCAAGGTGATCTTCAGCTGGTGTTCCCCAAATCTTACCCTATCCAGGCTTTTCCAGTGGGTGATTTCAACTGGGAATTGTTTCCATTTCTTTCAGCGTCTCAAAAACTTGAAATGACAAAGCATTGTGGATTTTTGGGGCAGGTATTTTTGGACTGTCAGGATTTGTTATTTCTTGTCTCATAGTGATTTCTTTCCACTGCTACTTGTACTCCTGGAAATTGTGATTCCCACTTGCAGAGTGCCCTCCTGGACAGGCAGGATTGGGATTTTTGTGTTTTGTTTTATCCAATCTTTGGCAGAGCAGGATATGAGGAAGGGCAGGAAGGAGGCCTGAGTTCCATTAAAAGCTGCATTTCTCCTCTGGAGAAGGCCAGAGAGCATAAAGTGGCCCCTGGAGTGCTGGAATGAGACAGAAATAGGAACAGGACAGGAATCTGGGGTTTAAAACCCCACTGGAGGCTCACACAGGGAATCACTGCTGTTGTTATCAAAAGGCTGCAAAGTTTTCCATGTTTAATCCTGGCTAAAGGAGAATCCCCACAGTTCCATGATCACCCAAAGCCATTCAGTCAGAAATAAATCTGCAGTTCTGTAGCTTTTCTATGGAAGAAATCATTAAAAATCCTTTCCCAAAATCCAGTGGGATGCACCCTAAAATTCCTGCAAATAATTCTGGCTTTTCTTGGCACTCAGGGTCGTCCCACAACACTGGACCATTGCCTCCATCACTTCATCTCCTCAGAGTCTGTGAAGGATGTTGTGTGTGACAACTGCACCAAGGTGGGTCCCCTGGATTCCTGTCACTTTAATTGCTGTCACCTCCCTGCTCAGTTTTGAGCCTGCTGACACAACCCCGGCTTCACTTTCCACCTCTTTTTTTTCTTCAGGATTTGGGGAAAGCCTCTGGGGTTTCAGATATTTACAGATATTTATCTCACTTACTACTGCTATTATAAAATCCACAAATATTTTATTCTGTAATTGCCAGGTATCACCAGGGATCATTTCTTTGCTCTGGTGTTGTTTAAATTGACTGAATTGAGTGGAGCTCTCAAAATGTTCATTCCTGCTTGATTTGAGTTTAGAATTTTGATTCTTTAGGAATTCTGAGGAGCATTCCTAGGTGTGGTTAATGCATTGAGCATAAAACAATTAATTGCTCCTAACTTCAGGTGCCTTAATTTTTTTTATTCCTTTTTCATTCCAGATCCAGGCAGAAGGAATTCTGAATGGACAGAGCATAGAAAACCAAAAAACAACATTTGTTAAGCAGCTAAAGTTAGGAAAGGTGAGGCAAAAATTCCCACCAAATCTCCTAAATCTCCTAAATGCTGTGACACAGGAACTTCTCTCTTTGAGCTGGTTGTGTCCATTTCTTGCACAAATCTTTTACTTTTCAAAATAAACTCACCTGCCAAATATTTGTGGGCACTGAGGCCTCAACTCAGCAAAACATCAAACACTGAAAGGATGTGAATTTAGCAAAACACTTAAATGTGAGTTTGGCTCATTTCTTAGATTTTACATTAATTTTGTGAGCAAAATGATTTATATTGACAGGGTTTGTAGCATCTTTAGCAATTCCACATTTCAGAGAGGTTAAAATATTCTGAATACACCTGTTGAGTAATATCAGGCGTGGTTTCTATGAGAAAACTTTTTTTTTTTAATTTTGCTCTGTAATACTGTCATGCAAAAACCAGCAGGGTTCTGGTGTGTAATTAAGAGCCTCAGGTGCCAATAATAATTAATAATAATGTAATTGTTGCTACAGCAGTGATTTTGAATTTCAGCTCTTTATAACATTTAATATTTTTGGTTTTCCTCTGTGCAAAACCATTAATTATTGGGGATTAGGAAACATCAGGAATTACTGTCACAATTTAGGGACACTGAGCTTACAGAGATAATGGACATGTATTTCCTTAGACTTCCCACCTGTTTCTTTCATTAAAAATGTGGATTTTCCTTTCCTGAACTCATTCCTGCAGCTACCCCAGTGTCTGTGCATCCACCTGCAAAGGCTGAGCTGGTCCAACCAAGGCACTCCCCTGAAGAGACACGAGCACGTCCAGTTCAACGAGTTCCTGGTCATGGACATCTACAAATACCGAGTTCCTGGCCCCAAATCCAGCCAGGAGCAGCTCAGCCAGAAAAACCTGGAGGAGACAACCCCTGGAATAAAGGATGGGAGTGCAGGGAAACCTTCAGGTACCTCCTTTGCCAATAAAATCATTCAGACCTTTCTGCATTTCAGGGATTTAGCATTTTGGCAGAATTCAGTCATGAGCAGCATCCTCTGCAAAGAGAACAGAAATCCCTTTGCCTTTCCCAAATTTACAGCTCAGTTGGGATAATTTCATTTTGATCCTGCTAAATAAATATGAAAAAATTAAATTACAAACCATGGCACAGAAATCACATATTTTATGTCCAAAAATGTGTTGAACTTGGGTTGTCCCAGGGTTTTTCTTGTTAGGGATCTCTTCCAAGGCTTCAGGACAATCAGAGAATGCTGGCAGTGGTGAATTCTTCAAAAACAATTAGAAAATCCAGCTGTAGAAGATCTGTCTTCAATATTCCTTTAGTTGGAATTTTGGACATATTTTTCACATGAAATAGATTTGAATAAAATATTCATTGCCTTTGGGTATTAAAATCAATAAAACACCTTCATATGCCATGATGAAAGGAGCTGCAGGAGCAGGGGTGCTGATCCTAGCAAGTTCAGTCCCTGAATTTCTCCTTCCTCTGGCAGATGCAGAACAACCAGCTGGTACCAAACCTCTCTTCATGAATGGTGCCTCCTCTTCCTCATTTTTAGTGTCCCCAGGAACTTTCCCACTTGCTGCATTCTCTGAGTGCAGGTAAGTTTGAGATTTGTATCCTCTCTTCATTTCTGTCCTTCAAACTGTCTCCCTTTTTTTCTGTCCTTGTCCTGAGGCTGGTGACAGAATGTAACCTTTGTCCCAGCTCCTGTGCTTGTGTCTGGGCTGATTTTTAGTCCTGGGAAAGGGAGGATGGCAAGTTACAAGCAGAGCTCAAAATCTCCTTCCTCTGGGTCCTGGTGCAGTAAATCCTGAACACATAATCTCATTGCTGCTGATTTCCTCCAGCCTTTCTTTCCTTCATTTTCAAATGGCTGTAAGAAATCCATTTTTGATTTCAGTTACACCTGCCTTGATTCCACTTGGTAAATCACCCTTGGAGCTTCTGCTGACAATCCTCCATAGAATTCCAGAATGATTTGGGTTGGTAGGGGAGCTTAGGGACCATCCAGTGCAGTCCCCTCCCCATGGACAGGGCCACCTTCCACTATCCCAGGTTGCTCCAAACCCCATCCAGCCTGAACTTGGGTATTTCAAGGGATGGAGCAGCAGGTTAGAATCCCATAATCCAAAATGCTTTGGTTGAAGTGAGACTTTGAGATCACCCAAGTGGAAGGGCTACCTTGGGATAGTGATCCCAGGTTGTTCCAAGCCCTGTCCAACCTGGCCTTGGGCATTTGCAGGGATGGAGCAGCAGGTTTGAATCCCATAATCCCAGAACAGTTTGGGCTGAAAGGAAACTTGGAGATCATCCAAGTGGAAGGGCCACTTTCCACTATCCCAAGATGCTCCAAGCCCTGTCCAGCCTGGCCTTGGGTGTTTTAAGGGATGGAGCGGCAGGTTTGAATCCCATAATTCCAAAATGCTTTGGGTTGAAAGGAGACCTGGAGATCATCCACACCCTGCCATGGACAGGGCCACCTTCCACTATCCCAGGTCACTCCAAACCCCATCCAGCCTGGCCTTGGGTACTTGCAGGGATGGAGCAGCAGGTTTGAATCCCATAATTCCAGAATGGTTTGGGCTGAAAGGAAACTTGGAGATCATCCAAGTGGAAGGGCCACTTTCAACTATAGTAGGTTGTTCCAAGCCCTGTCCAGCCTGGCCTTGGGTACTTGCAGGGATGGAGCAGCAGGTTTGAATTCCATAATCCCAAAATGCTTTGGTTTGAAAGGAGACTTGGAGATCATCCACACCCTGCCATGGACAGGGTCACTTTCCACTGTCCCAGCTTGCTCCAAGCCCTGTCCAACCTGCCCTTGGGCACTTCCAGGCATGGAGCAGCAGGAAAAAGCAGTTTGCATCACAGAATGCTTTTGGGTTGGAAGGGAACTTATCCATCGTCCAATTCACCATGGGGCAACCCCTTCCACTAGCCCAGCAACATTCCAGGGAATGAATTCCAGGGAATTTCCACTCCCTGCAGTGAAATGCCCTTTCGGGAGCCCCACCCTCGCTGCCGGCCGAGCTGTGACCGCTCGGTGCCCGTGTGTGTGTGTCCCCGCAGGGCCCCGCTGTACCTGTACCGCCTGATGGCCGTGGTGGTGCACCACGGCGACATGCACTCGGGACACTTCGTCACCTTCCGGCGCGCCCCGGGCGCCCGCGGCAGCCAGTGGCTCTGGATCTCGGATGAATCGGTGCGCAGGGCCAGCCTGCACGAGGTGCTGGCTGCCAGCGCCTACCTGCTCTTCTACGAGCGTGTGCACGGCCGGGCCCAGCCCCAGAGCCCCGCCCGGGACTGAGCCTGGCCCCGCTGTGACCTCCCTGCCCTGCGGCGACAGCTGCCGGTTGTGGTTTGTAACCCCGCCTGCCTCTCTGCCTCGTCCCAAGGCTGTGTTCCGTGTCCTCACGCAGCACTTTTCCCCGTGGAGGTGCTTTATCCCGCACATTTCGCTTCCCAAAGGGGAGCCCCGGGAAGGGTGGATGTTAAGCTGCTGTTGAAGAGCCCTTCCCCATTCCAGTTCCTCCCCTGGCACCTCTCCATCATGCACCAGCCCCTCCAGGTTCCCTTCCCTGTGGCAATGGCTGTTTTGTACTAAATTCCCGTGGCTGTTCTGACATTTCCTTGAGAAGCCTTTGTCTGTCAGGCAGGGTTTTGTCCCCAGGCTCTATTCCCAATATTGGTGTGTTGAGAAACCTTTGTCAGGCAGGGTTTGTCCCCAGGCTCTATTCCCAATTTTTCCCAGCTGGGAGCCCTGGGAGGGGGCGATGGGAAGCTGCTGTTGGCAAAGGCAATGATTAAAGACCCAAAAGTGCCTTGAGCTTCCCTGAAGAGCTGCATTGCCACTGGCCCAGCCCCTCTGCATGCCCACGGCGTCCTGGGAATGCCTCACAACCACGGGATGAACTCATGGAATCACATTTCTCCTGTCCTGTCAACTCAAGGCATCTCCACAAACAGCCCTGGTCCAAAAGATTTCCCTGCTCACACCATTTCCCTCCAACTTTACTTCTTTATAAACTCCTCCTGATTTAAATTGCTTTATCCAGGAGATAATTTTGTATGTGTTAAGAGCTGAAACCTTAATTTATTTCTCCATACCTTTGGAATATAGCTGGAATCAGCACATGGAAGTGTTTTGCTAGTGCTCAATGTTGCCATTTCCTTCAGGCACTGTTGAATCCAGTTGTTTTGTAGCATCAACTACAACTTTTAATGCTGTGATTTCCAAGCTGCTGTAACTGTTCTAGACTCGCTCTTCCCATTTTATTGCTGGAATCTGCTATTCCCAGCGTTGGGATCCACGCTCCTGGCTTGCAGCTGAGCTGTAGAGCAGCCCCTGGCCTTGTTAAATGGAATATAAACAACAGGGCTAGGACTGGTGGGCACTTGCTGGTCTCATGAAGACATCTGGGAATCCTGCATCAGCTGCTCTGTAAATAGAAGTAAGAGGAATTCTGCTACTCTGGGTTGTTTGATGTGGAAAAAAAAATGAAATCCCAAAGCACAGAGGGAGAAGCAGCAAAAAGCCTCCTTTAAAAAACTGCTTTTAAATGACCAGGAATAAAATATGTAGGTTGTTTTTAGCTCTTTTCTGTCCTTGTAAGCTTGGAGGAGAAAAATCCCTCATCAGACAAGCTTTTTTTCAATGTGAAGTTTTCAAATAACAACTGTCTTAAATAGTTTTTTTAGGGCAACTTTGTACCTCATGAATTCATAGTGCTGCCCAAAGCTCGGGGGTGTTCACACTTCCTCAGGAGAGGCTCCAAACCAGCCAAAGCAGGAGTGGGAAAAGAGTGGATATGCAAAATTATTCACACAACTCATCATTCCAGAGCCTGGAGCGCAATTCCTGGCCCAGGTAATGCTCATAGTACATAAATATTGATAAATCCACTGCTGGACTGGGACTTGGTTGGTGGCTGTGCTGCACGAGCAGTAGTTTGGTTTTAACCTGTTTTAAGTTCTAGAAAACCAAGAAAACAAAACAAAACAAAACCTGAAGGATGCAAAATGCCAAAAATTTGCCGTGGATGTTGAAGGGAGAGCTGACAGAGCTGGAGAAGTAGCCAGCCCTCCCTGCTGGGAGCCTCTAAAACCATCAGCCCAACATCTCCTCCCTCCTGCAGCTCAGAACTGAAACCATTTCCAGCGCCAGCAGTGGCTGTGCTGCATTCTCCACACTCAGTGCTCTGCTTGGGGGCTTTTCCTGCATTTGGGAGTTCTGCTGAGCCCCCCCTTGGCTTTAGTTGTGCTGGAGGAGGGGCAGAGGACACGCACACCGTGGAGTGAAACCTGAAATCTGGCAGCTGGGACAGGGACAAAGTCACCTCTCCTGCACAGCCAGCAAGTTTTTCCTTGTCAAGAGCGGATTCCCTGGGCTGTGGATTAACTCTGGATCTCCCTCAAGGGCTATCAAGGGGAGGGTTGATCCTTTTTTTGCCCGGTGGGGAGGTGTAGATAGGCTTGGCTTAACCCTCAGGTGAGGAATAGAGCAAAGCTCAACACTTCAGTCCTGGCTTTGAGCTGTGCCAGATCCTCCCCTGTGAGCTGGGGAATCTGTGCAGGGCTTTGGGAGCTCATCCTCCCCTCTGGAGGTCACTGGGATCTGTTTTCCAGCCAAACCTCCCCTGTGGAGGTCACTGGGATCTATTTTCCAGCCAAATCTCCCCTTTCTGGGAAAACTCCATGCAGCCACAAAGCTCAAACTTGTCCCTCCCCAAGCTGCCCATGGTGGAAAAGGTGTTAATAAATTGTAAAGAGTTAAGAGCTTCAAGATGACATCTCTGTGTTTGGATTATTCTTGTGTTGATTTTGTGTGTTAATTTAAAGATGTCTGTTCCAGTCCAAGCACTGCACTGCTGTTGGAAGTTGCTTTTTTTCCACTTCAGGGTATTTTTGTAACTGTACAGTAGCAATAAAAGAACAAACTTGGTAGAAAAAAATTGGTGTGGGAATGTCTTGAAACAAACAGCAAGCTGGGAGCCAAAGGGGTTGAAACAACACTTTACAGCCCTGGATAAGAAAGATTTTCTGCAGGAGCTCTTCAAGCTCCACAGTGCATCTCAGGGTGGCAGAAGATGGGAAGAACAAACTCCCAATTGTCTGCACAGCCTTAATTCCATATTGGAATATTCCATGGGAATTCTGGACCCACCACTGAAGGCCAGCACTAATTCCAGGGGTGATACACAGGATTTGGTTCCCATTCTCACCCAGATGAGAATTCCCATTCCTTGATGCCTCAAGATCTCTTGGGACTGGGCAGAATTCCCTCATTTTCAGCAGGATTCCCTGTGGGTATGGGAGGTGAGAGCTTTCAGGGAGTCAGGATGGGATCCCCAGGGATAATTATTTAGGAAAATACACTCTGACAGTGACAGCCTTCCAATGGAAACGGGACAACCCCATAAAGGCATTTTGGTTTTTTGTACAAAGGACCTGAGGAGGGAAAAATCTTGTGCTTCCTCCTGCAAGAAGCCTCCCCCAGGAGCAGAGGAGGAACAGCAGAGACAGGAAGTGCTGAGGTGAGGACAGGGACTGTGATTCCTTTCTCCACGCCAGACCAATTTTTGCTTTATTTTAATTTAAAACCCTCATTGACAGAAAGCATCACGTGTAGAGTGTCAGCTTAAACCATCACAGCTTGTGGCTCTGTCTTTATAAACTGCTGCCTCCAGGCTGTGGAACATTTTCACCTTCTTGGAACACTGCTTAGATAAAGATCAGCTGAGAACAAACTTATTCCTGAGCAAAACAGCAAAAACGGATCAGCAGGAAAAGAGCAACATCTCCCAGAGGGAACAAACCTTGCCATTGACATCAGTGACCACAGGCTTTAGCAGCAAAATCCCCAAACCCCTCAAGTCCATTTGCACCTTTGGATCACCCCAGGGGAACCCACAGTTCTCAGCAGCAACTAAAACTTCACTCTCCAGCTCCCAAAGACGGGGGAACATCTCCCTGCTTGGCACTGGGCAGGACTTTCCTGAAGGTGAGGTTGACCCTGGGGGCCAGCACCCTCCTGCGTGGGGGCAGGCTGTGGTACCAGTGCAGGTTGGTGGGGTGCTTCATGAGGAGCAGGCTGCCGTGGGCCAGCTGCAGGGTGATCCTCGCCGCGCCCTCCATCCCTCCCTTGGTGCGGCGACCGCGGCGCCGGAACACGAAGTCGCGGCAGGCTCCGAAGGACACGGAGGCGATGGGGCTGCGGGGAAGCAGCTCCTTCTCGTCGTCACGGTGCTCCCCGATGTGGTCCAGGCCATCTTTGTACCTGGGCACAGCAGGGGGTTAATTGCTGTCTTGGGTTGTAATGCAGGATGTAAGTGGAAGTGTGAATTCTGTTACCAGCTGTTGAAACCAGGTGGGGCAGGTTTTTTAATCTTTTCTGACCCATCCTTCCTCCAGGAGATATCTCCTGCTAATGGGCCATGGAGTCCCACTGTGTGACTGATAAAATTCCATCATCCCATTGGGAGATGCTCCACCCAGGGGGAGGAGCCAAACATTTCCTACCTAAATAAAATCTGAGATTTGGAACACCAAAGCAGCCTTTTTTCCACTGAATTCCAGAGGAAAACCAGACCTTTCCACATCATCACTGGACATTTAGAGTAAACTGCACCTTTTACAGGAGCGCTGCTCCAACTGAACCACATCTGTCACTTCAGGACTGCAGCCACCATTTAATGGGACTGCTACCAACACCCTGATGGGTGTCAGGTTGGATTCTGACTCTGTCAGTGTTTTGGGTTTTTTTTGTATTACTGTATTTTTATTTAATTTTAAATTTTCCTAGTAAAGAACTGTTATTCCCATTCCCATATCTTTGCCTAAGAGCTCCTTAATTTCAAAATTATAATAATTTGGAATTTACATTTTCCATTTCAAGAGAGGCTCCTGCCTTTCTTAGCAGACACATCTTTCAAACCAAGACAATTACTTACCAATAATATAATAATTATTTCCCAATTAAACTAGACCAACCAACTCACACGCTGCACGAGTTGCTGGTTTTGTTTCACGTGAAGGAAAAGCTGCTTGGTGCAGCTGGAAAGGGGCTGTACCTGTTGATGAGGACGAAGTTAAAGGTGTGCCCTGTTTCCGAGGTGACGCGCTCCCGGATCCGCGTCAGCACCGGGATCCACGGCTTGGGGTGGAATGTGACCCCTGAGTAAGTGTAGGACAAGCCAGGGTCTCCATAGGTCACCTTCTTCCTGGGAATCTTGTGCCACGTGCCAAATACTTGCAGTTTGGTCATGTCATCTGTGTAAAGAGCACAGGGGAAGGATCAAACCTGGCTCTCTATTTCTGCACACTCCAATATTCTCCTGGATCTCCAAACAGCAATGAGGGTGCTCCTGTCTACCCAAAAGCTGTGATCCCTGCTCGCAGGGCTTGTGTCCCAAAGTTGGACACTGTATTGTTTCCCCCCTTGCAGGGGATGAACAGGAGCAGCACCCCCATCCTGAATCTCATGCACTAAACTCCAGGCCAGGATTATCCCTGGACAAACACTTCCAGCTTACCAAAACCGAGCCTGTGGGGTCACAGCTGTGTTCTTGGCATCTCAGGTTGTGCAAACACCAGGTGGCTGCAGAAATCTCCCAGAGCCTGCAGAAATCTCCCAGTGCCCAGGCCCTGGGAATTGCTGTGGGACTCACCTGGATGGGCTGACACGGAAATGTTTCACTGGGAAAAGGGGGATGGAGGGCAATACAGCTGGACACAGAAGGTTTGAGGTTGGAAGGGACCAGTGGGGTCATCCAGGCCACCCTCCTGCCCAAGCAGGGTCTCCTAGAGCACAGTCCAGGCCTTTGCGAGGCCTCTGCAGCCTGCCCAGACTGCCTGTGCACCCTCACAGGCAGGAATGTACCTTCGAAATACTCCACCTCCTTCTCCAGTTCCTGGAAGATCTCGTCCGCCTCAGCCTTGCTGAAGAGGATGCGATAGTCACAGCTGAGCCCCTCGGCGCGGATCTCCCGCGGCGGCGGCCGCTCTGGGCCGGGCCCCTGCAGCCGCGGCCTCTTCCCCCCAGCACTGCCGCCATCCCCCGCCTGCCCGCGGGGCAGTTTAACCACGAACGCGTCCATGGGCGGCCCCTGAACCGGGACGGGGAGCGATGCCCGAGGGAGGGATGGGGGGAGCGGGAAGTGCGATCCCGCGAGAAACGGGAGCGCGCGCCGGGGATGGCGGCTCATCAGACCCCGCCCCCTCATCACATAACCCCGCCCCTCTCATGGCATGGCCACGCCCCCCCTGCGCGCGCGCGCGGTTTTGGCGCCAAATCCGAGTCCCGCCCGTCTCGCGCCGCCGCCCCTCACTCACCGCCGGCCTCCCCCGCTCCGCCGCAGCCATGATCGGGCAGAAGACGCTGCACTCCTTCTTCAGCCCCGTGCCGGCCAAGAAGCGCGGCCGTTCCCCCGAGCCGGGCGGGGATTCTGAGGTAGCGATCGCGGGGCTGAGGGGGCCCGCGGCTCTGCAGGAGGGGAGAGGGGTGGGAGGAGCGGGGTCTGGTGGTGGCAGCGCGTG
>VRYO01002095.1:2599154-2633281 GCA_009812075.1 Sialia sialis | reverse complement strand
ACCTGCTCCGCTGTGGCCCGACCCTGATCCGCCATGGCCGGAGCCTGATCCGCCATGGTCGCGCTGCTCTGGCGTTTTGGGCTGTTCCCGCTGTGCTCCCGCATTCGCCACTCCTCTGCCCGCTGGTTGCAGGTGAGCGCCGCCAAGAAGGCGAAGGAAGGCGGCGATGAGGCGAGCCACGTGCTGAGCGCGGAGCAGCTGGAGCGCATCCGCAAGAATAGGGAGGTGGCGCTGGCGCGGCGGAACGTGAACGTTCCCCCGGGTTTCGGCGAGAGCTGGCAGCGGCAGCTGGCCGGGGAGTTCTCCAAGCCGTACTTCGTGGAGGTGAGCAGCATTCCCCAATCCCCCCATCCCGCTGCGAGCGGTCGCTGAGCCCCCGGTGCCCCCGCAGCTGATGAAGTTCGTGGCCGACGAGAGGAAGCGCTACACGGTGTATCCGCCCCCCGAGCAGGTCTTCACCTGGACGCAGATGTGCGACATCCGGGATGTGAGTAGAGCCGCGCCGGGGAGTTTAAAACCGTGAAGGTGCAGGGTGGGTGCACGGACACTTTCCTTTAGTGTTTGGTCCCTTAAACTTGGATCCCGTGGGATGTGGATGTTGTTTGGCTCGCCTAAATCATAAATCCAGCCCCGCCTTTCATGTCTGACACCAAACTGTGATTTTATTGTTTTATCACCCTCACAAGCCGCAGAACTTCCTCTGACCCTTTTGATCTTTATTTCTGGTGTTACCAGCTTAACCTAGTTCATAGTTTTTTGTTCTTGAACATCTTTTTTTCTTTTAATTGATCAGTAAAGGACTATAATGAAAGGAATAAAAACACAGCTCAAGGTAATGTCATTTCCAACAAAGCCTGTCAAAAATAGTGTGGCATAAAGGTGAAATGGGATGAAACCTACTTGGAATATAACAAGGTGGGGTTTTTTTGTGACTGTGAAAATATTGGTGTTCTGCACTCAAGTTATATTAATTATATTCATTGTTTTGGCAGCAAAGCCATAGGGATGTTAATCCTTAGTGTTGGGTGGGCTCTGTGCTCTTGAGCAATGAGATCTGGGATTTAACTACAGTTTCTTGGACAGGTTGGTTTGTGGCACTTTTTAGTCTCTATTTTAGCATAAAGTTCATTTATAAGCCTTTCTTCCCTGCTCTCTGGGGACTAATACTGATTACAATTCAGTGCTAAATAACCAAGGTCTGCTTTCAGGTAAAGGTTGTCATTTTGGGACAAGATCCATACCATGGACCTAAGCAAGCTCATGGGCTCTGTTTCAGTGTCCAGAAGCCTGTTCCACCTCCCCCCAGGTGAGAAAATTTGCAAAATCCCTTTTGTTCCTAAATTATTTGCAGTTCTGTGGACTGAGAGTCAGAAAACTGATGTGAAGTGGTTTGCAACTACTTAAATTTGATTTATGCATCAAGTGGAAGGATAATTCTGTGTAGTTTTGGTGATATTCTGGATGTAAATTTTCATTTCCAGTCTCATTAAAACTTCCAGGCAGACACACAAGAGTCCCTGCTGCCTTACCTCTGTAAATGGCTTTATTATCTTAAATAACAAGATTAAAATTAATGCTGCTTCTTGCTTGCTGAGAGCAATCAGTGGTGCTGCTTGCTCTTGTAATAAAAATCTTCTGCTTTCTGGTTTTGTTTGCAGCTTGGAAAACATTTACAAGGAGCTCTCTGAGGACATTGAGGGCTTCACCCACCCTGGCCATGGGGACCTGACAGGCTGGGCCAAGCAAGGTGAGCTCAGAGACACTCAGTGGAGCAGAAAATAATCTGATGTAAGGTTGGAAATAATCCACTTGGAGGACAGAAAATCACTTCTGAGTGCCTTAAAAAGAAAATTTGCTTCAACAGGAAAAAAAGCAATTTGAATCTCAGAATGATTTGGGTTGGAAAGGAGCATAAAGCTCATCCAAGGGAAACCTTCCACTGGGCCAGGTTGCTCAGAGCTCCTTCCAGCCTGGCCTAGGGCAGTGCAGGGATGGATTAACCCTTTGTTGTGCTCTGTTTGCCAGGAGTGCTCCTGCTCAACGCGGTGCTCACGGTTCGGGCTCACCAGGCCACGTCCCACAAGGAGCGGGGCTGGGAGCAGTTCACGGATGTCGTGGTGTCCTGGCTCAACAAGAACCTGCACGGCCTTGTCTTCATGCTCTGGGGAGCCTATGCCCAGAGGAAAGGCAGCTCCATCGACAGGGTATGCCTCCTTTTCCTCAGCCCTTCCTCTCTCTGGTTTTTCCATCGGTTTGGTGGACGCTAGAGGGCAGTTCCTTTACAGAATTGGGAATTTTCCCTGTCAAATCGAGTTCTGTTTCTGCTCCAGCTTAGCCTTTGCCAGAATTAAGCAAGGAAAGTGGAGCAAGCGTAAGCTCCTGTTGTCAGCAGTGCCTCACAAGGACAGAGCTGTTTTTCCTAGTCAAGGGCTCATGAATCAATGTGAAATCTACTGCTAGGATGACAGCAATTGGGAAATGTCTGGCCATTTATGTCTTTGCTTAGTGGGACAGAAGTCTTGGTCCTTGTGGTTGGTTCTTTGGGCTGCTGCAGGAGGGGGTGTAAGGGGAGATCAGACCTGTCCTGGAGCAGGAGGAGGAGAAATGGGGGTAAATCACCTGTCCTGGAGCAGGAGAAATGGGGGTAAATCACCTGTCCTGGAGCAGGAGAAATGGGGGTAAATCACCTGTCCTGGAGCAGGAGAAATGGGGGTAAATCACCTGTCCTGGAGCAGGAGGAGGAGGAATGGGGTAAATCACCTGTCCTGGAGCAGGAGAAATGGGGTGAATCACCTGTCCTGGAGCAGGAGGAGGAGGAATGGGGTAAATCACCTGTCCTGGAGCAGGAGAAATGGGGTGAATCACCTGTCCTGGAGCAGGAGGAGAGGGAAGGAGGATAAATCACCTGTCCTGGAGCAGGAACAACCAAAACCTTGCAAATCTAACAAGTGTTTTTTGTCCTCTGTCTTTCCCAGAAGCGTCACCACGTCCTGCAGACGGTTCATCCCTCGCCCCTCTCTGCCAACAGAGGGTTTTTTGGCTGCAGACACTTCTCCAAGACAAATGAATTCCTCAAGAAATCTGGGAAGAAGCCCATTGACTGGAAAGCACTCTGAGCTGGGGCTGAGGCTTGGGAGCAGCCCCTGGCCCAGGGGTTGGGGCATTACTGAGAAACTCCTGCTGACCTGAGAATTGTTCTTTGGGTGTTGATCAGTGAACAAACGACCAGACTTTCAGAGATGGTTATAATTTTTGTTATAAATGCTTATTTTTCAAGAGCATGTTGGAGTGTTTGATGGACAGCTCTGCTGCTGGAGCAGATCTTAGCATTGTTTGAAGCAAAAAAAAAAAGACCCCAAACACCAGAATTCTGTATTAATTTGTGTTCAGTGTGGCAATGGGAATTTCTTTTTAGACTCTGGTGAAGGGATGTTAATTATTACTGAGCTGCTCAGCTTTTTTTTTACATGCCCTGCTGCCTCCTTCTGACACAAATCCATTTTTCCTATTTAGGGGGGGGATGGAGTTGATTCCATGGGAGGCAAAGGCTTTTGGTTTTAGCTTTTTGCTAGAGATTTATTACAAAACTGGTTTCTCAAGGCTGTAAAGGAAACACATGCTTAGGAGTGTTGCTTGGGGTGTCCATGATCTCAAGATTTTGGAATAAATCCTCCCAGCAGCCACAGGGAGGCTGTGACCAAGATTCTTGAAATTTTTTGTTGACATATAGACAGGAAAATCAGAAGGTTTTAGGTTCTTCCTGGGTGTGAACACCTGGATGAGAGGTGAGCTGTGCTGACCAAGGACCTGGGGGGCATTTGCTGATGGCAGCAGCAAACATTTGTTTATTGACATCTTCCAGTTAATGGACTGATAGTTGCAAATTACTTCAGATCTTTTTAAGATCTTAAAAGAGGGAATTTTATGCTTTGCCGTCTTGGGAGCAAAATAAAGTTTCCACCTCCTGTTGGCAATAACTGTTAGGAGTTCACACTCCTGGCTTTCCAGCCCAACATTGTAATTCCTTTAATGGAAGTGAAGAGCTCTTTTTTTGGTTTTTTTTTTTGAAATTGCACCACTTTTTATAGAATATCCTTGTAACCCTTCCTCTGGTGTTCTCTCTGAGGTAACACTATCACCAGTGGTTTACACTGTCTGTGCCTTGCTGTATATGCTGTTTGCTTGGGGTTTTTTTTATCCCCAGAGTGTTTTTTTAAATAAAAATTACTTTGTTTACATGATCTTGCATCGGTACTTTAACACGGTGGGGGGGTGGAATGGGGAGTCCCTGTTCCTCCCAGGGAGCCAAACCAGGAGCATGTCCTTGTCACCGTCCCCGTGACCAGGCACAGGGCCAGGCCACCTTTGTCCCCCAAGGATCGGGTGTCCCCCTCCCTCTCCCCACCCTCACCAGCAGCACAAGTTTTCCAGACGCGTTAGCAGGGAAATATTTGTGCTTGACGTGACCATCACGTGCAAAACCCAACTGGAACAGCCCGGGGGGAGGCCGTGCTTCCCTTGGGGGCGGCTCTGGCACCGCGTGGGCTCCGGCCCGGGGAGCAGGGGGGGACAGATGGCCACACGGAGTGACCGGTGACACCGGAGTGGCCGGGGAGCCCGGAGTGACCGGCGGGGTCTGGCGTGAGGGGGCGCGGGGCTGGCGGCCATGGTGAGGGGCGAGGCTGAGGGGAGGGTGGAGGGCTGAGGGGAGGGAGAGGGGCTGAGGAGAGGGAAGGGGCTGAGGGGATGGCGAGGGGCTGAGGAGAGGGAGAGGGGCTGAGGGGATGGCGAGGGCTGAGGGGAAAGTGAAGGCTTGAAGGGAGAGTTAAGGACTGAGAAGAAATTGAAGGGCTGAGGGGAAAGTGAAGGGCTGAGAGAACAGCGGGGGCTGAGGGGAAGGTGAAGGGCTGAGGAACAGTGGTGCTTTTCCCTCAGCCCCAAGCCGTGGCGCTTTTCCTTCACCTCCATGCCCAGCTTTGACGGGGATTTGGGAGGTCCCCCCCCGGTGTGAAGGCAGAGCGGGGGGCCGGCCCCCTGGGGGTGCTCTGAGGGCCGTGTCACCCCCGCGGCTCCCGCTCCGGGCAGCGAAAACAGTCCCGGCTGAGGGCGGCCGGCAGCGGGGGCTGCGGTGCTGGAGCTCCGGGAACGGGGCCGTAGTTTCGGCTGTGACCGGGGTTCTCCCCATCCCAGGGCCCGTGAATGCTGCCGGCTGCGCTGCTCCTCCTCGCTGTGCTGCTGCTGGTTTGGGCCAAAATGTCCAACTCTGCGTGCGAGCAGAAGGAGCCGGCGGAGAGCTCCGCGGAGCCGCCGCCCTCAGGCGCGCCCGCGGCTCGGCAGAGCCCCCAGGGCCGGCGGCCGCAGCCGCAGCCCCCGCGGGCCGGGCGGGCGGGCGCGGAGCACGAGCAGCTCGCCGTGTACAACCCCGCGGCGCTGCGCCGCCCGGCCCTCGCCAAGTTCGTGCTGGGCTCCTTCGATGACAACTCCTCCGATGATGAGCTGATGGGCACCGCCTTCAGGGTGGGCCGGCGGCGCAGCAGCCTGGCCGGGGTGGGGGGTACCGTCCCTGAGCCCCCCACCGTGAGCGCTCTTCTGGAGCCCAGCGCCGGCATCAGGTGCGGATGGCAATCCCCGATGGATGGAGCGCGGCAGGGCAGGGATGTCCCAGTTAAGCAAGGGCGGGTGCTTGTGGTGGGTGGGATGCTTTTGGTAAAATTGGGGTGCACTCGTGCTGGTGCTCCTCGGAACCCCAAGGTGATGCCCCTAATCCTGCTCCCTTTGAGGGGGGAGAGCCAGCGTCCTTGGCTGTGTGACAGTAGTGCCACCTGCATGAGTGTGGCAAGGACTAGGGCAGGGGGTGCCCTTCAAAATCTCTAATTTGGATGTGGGGCAGCTCCCATGGGAGCGCAGCTGACATCCAGAAGAAACAACTGGAAGCTAAATGCTGCCTGGCTCCTCCGGCTGCTCTGCTCCGGCTAAAAATAACAAACCTTTGGCTGCAGGGACGTGTTGTGACACTCCAGAGCCTGACGGTGGCTCTTGCCACGCTGGGTTTGAGGTGGTGCTGCCAGCAGTATTCCTGCTGCTCTTCTGTCCTTCCACAAATAAGGAATTTCTTTATGTCCTGCCTGAGTCACATTGTAGATGTGGATGGTGACCTTTGCAGGGCAGGCTTTGCAGGGGGTTTGGGGCTGGGGAAGGGCTCACTGGAGTGGCTCTGGGCTCAGTGACAGCCACCACATCTCACCACAGGCCCAGCATGTCGGGGCTGGACCTGGCCAAGAAGAGCCACAGGAAGATGGACCTGCAGCGGGATTTTTCTGTTGCCTCCCCAGCTGAGTTTGTCACCCGCTTTGGGGGCAACCGTGTCATCGAGAAGGTCTGTCCCCACATGTCCCTGCTTGTGCCTGGGTAGGGGGTCACTGCCTTTTGCAGGGACATCTTTGAGCACTGCCCTGTGTCCTCCAGGCTTGGAGCAATGGCATTCCATGGCTTCACTCACTCTCATGGGCTGGGAGAGGGAACCAAAATCCCATCCTTGGTTATCAGAGATGTTTTTGAGGAGTCTCATGCTCTGCTGTCAGAAATCTCCTGATCAACACATCCCCCCTGCTTTGCTCCACACCCATCCCTTGCCCCTTGGGGTAGCAAGGACAGGGCTCACCCTGCCACCCCCTGTCCCTGTTCCTGTCCCTGTCCCCCTCAGGTGCTCATTGCCAACAATGGCATCGCTGCTGTCAAGTGCATGCGCTCCATCCGCCGCTGGGCCTACGAGATGTTCCGCAACGAGCGTGCCATTCGCTTCGTGGTCATGGTCACCCCCGAGGACCTCAAGGCTAATGCAGGTAATTCCTGAAAATATCCCAGAAAAGGACTTCCCTCCCTGAGGATGAGCTGGGGCAGCCTTTCCTGCCTGGCATGTGAGAGCTCTGCCCAGCCTGGAGTCACACACTTTCCTCCTGCACAGCCAAATCCAGGAGTAAATAGTTTTTCCCTGCTCCATCCTCCCCAGGATGGAGGATTTGGGAAGGGAAGCACTCAGGGCTCTAGCTCCCCGTACTCCTGTGCTGTCTTGCAGAGTACATCAAGATGGCAGATCACTACGTGCCTGTCCCTGGAGGGACGAACAACAACAACTACGCCAACGTGGAGCTGATTGTGGACATTTCCAAACGCATCCCAGTCCAGGTAGTGGCCATTTGTGTGTCTCCCACCTCCTTGTCCCTCCTGCTGGGCACCCAAAAGGGGGTGGTGTCCCTGTGAGGAGCTGGGCATGAAGGGAGATGCCAGCACAGGGGTAACACTCCCACTGTTGCTTCTCCTGTGCCAGGCGGTGTGGGCTGGCTGGGGACACGCCTCAGAGAACCACAAGCTGCCAGAGCTGCTGCAGAAAAACGGGATAGCTTTCCTAGGTGAGGTCTCACTGCTTCTCTGTGCTGGGTGTTGGGCTGGTGAGGGCACTCACAGTCACTGCCAGGGACTCTGCCCTGGGAATGTCCCTTTGGTGCCTCTGGCATGCCCAGTCTATGGAGTGGCAGTCCTCAGGAATCCTGCTGCTTTCTGGGTTTTCCCTGTAATGTTCAGGTTGATGCAGTGTTCACAGAGGAACACTGGGTGGGAGCATTCCCAGCCTGAGCTCCCCTTGGAGAAGGGCTGAGCTTTGTCCTGAGCTGGGCAGTGAGTTTGTGGGGGGTTCCTGCATCCCCAATCATTGCAGAAAGATGGGGAGTTAGAGACTCAGTGATGTGGGGATGGCCTGATGCATTGGGCAGCCCCTCAGCCTTTCTGTCCCTCTCTGAAGGTCCCCCCAGTGATGCCATGTGGGCACTGGGGGACAAAGTCGCCTCCACCATCGTGGCTCAGACTCTGGAGATCCCCACGCTGCCATGGAGCGGGAGTGGTGAGTGCCTCCTCACAGCCCCCACACCCTCCCTGCTCCCCCCTTCCCTCCTCCCTGCCTCTCCTTCCCCCCAAAACAAGAACCAGCACTGGGGTCCTTGGCCCAGCTGGCCACACATATTGAGGACCCCATTTGCAGCAGCTGATTTGGGTAGGGAGATTTTGGAGATGGGGTGCATGGAAACAAGGGAGATGATGGAATCCTCAGCTCCCTGCGCACACCCCAGTGTGTCATCCCAGCCCACTCTGGTGGTGACCATAGCCCTGGCCATATCTGCAGGTTTGGTGGCCCAGTGGTCCGAGGAGGACCAGAAGCTTCAGCAGGCCATCAGCATCCCTCTGGAAACATATGCTCAGGGCTGTGTGAAGGACCTGGAGGAAGGCCTGGAGGTAAAGCTGAGCCTCTAAGCAGCTGCTTATCTCTTGTCCACCATGATTCCTCCTCAGAGCCTGCCTGCCCTTGGCCCTTCTGTCCCCCCAGCACGCACCACAGTGACACAAGGCTGTGACAGCAGCAGTTTGTCCCACTGAATGAATATCACTTGGGATAATCCTGCTCAGGGATGCCTGGAGTTGTGTGGGCTGTCAGGGTCGTGGGCTGGGGTCCAAAACATGACAGTCACTTCAGCCCTCGACCCTCTCAGGTGGCCATGAAGATTGGCTACCCTCTGATGATCAAGGCAGCAGAAGGCGGCGGGGGCAAAGGCATCCGAAAAGTGGAGGCAGCAGAGGAATTTAGTGCCTGCTTCCGGCAGGTGAGAGGTGCCTGGAACCCCCATCCCTGTCCCTGTTCCATCCCAGCAGGGTCCTGCTCCCACCCAGGGCACCTCTCACTTCCTGGGCTGAATTTCGGGGGGTGGTGCCGGAACAGGACCCTCTCCCCCGCCGCAGGTGCAGGCGGAGGCGCCCGGATCCCCCATTTTGCTGATGCAGCTGGCGCAGCACGCGCGGCACCTGGAGGTGCAGGTCCTGGCAGATGAGTACGGCAATGCCATCTCCCTCTTCAGCCGCGACTGCTCCATCCAGCGCCGCCACCAGAAGATCATCGAGGAGGCGCCGGCCACCATCGCTGCCCCCTCTGTCACCGAGGTGATGGAGAAGGTGGGTGGCCTGATCTAGGGGCAGCACGAGGTTTTAGTGGGAAACTGGGCTGGGTTTATTGAGGTTTTAAGGAAGGGGAGACCCCTGAGTTGAGCAGGAGTCCCTTTCCAGGGTGGTTGGGCACAGGAACAGCTTCCCCAGGGAAGCAATGACAGCCCTAAGCCTGCCAGAGTCCCGGCAGCATTTGGACTTTCAGGCACATGGTGAGGTTTTGGGAGCGTCCTCTGCACAAGCAGGAGCTGGATGCTGATCCTGCAGGTCCCTTCCAAGCCAGGATAGCCCGTGATTCCATGACCCGGGGATTTCCCTCTCCCGCAGTGCGCTGTCCGCCTGGCCCAGATGGTTGGCTACGTCAGTGCAGGCACCGTGGAGTATCTGTACGGGGCGGACGGGAGCTTCCACTTCCTGGAGCTGAATCCCCGGCTGCAGGTGGAACACCCGTGCACGGAGATGGTGGCAGACGTGAACCTCCCGGCTGCCCAGCTGCAGGTACCTGCACACACATCACTTAGAGGATGCAGTTTGGGCATTTAGGGAGGAGCACTGGGCTGCAGCCTGGCAGAGGGAAGTTGCCTCATATTTCAGGTGAAAGCAGTGTGGCAGCTTTCCTTTTCTCTGGCTTCCCACTGGGAACTCTCCATTCAGGCTCTGTGTCTCAGGCCTTTGTCTCTCCTGCAGATTGCCATGGGCATCCCCTTGCACAGGATAAAAGACATCCGGGTGCTGTATGGGGAGAGCCCCTGGGGGGACACCCCCATCTGCTTCCACAGCCCCCCCAAACCCCCCATGCCCAGGGGCCACGTCATTGCTGCCCGCATCACCAGCGAGAACCCCGAGGAGGTGAGCTGGGGGTCAGGGTGGGGACAAGGGCACTCTGCCACCCGTGGGGTTGAACTGGGCATAGTCCTCCCCAGCCAGACAGTATTCATGGGATTGGTGCAATCCATTGGGGTTCCTCTTCCCTGTCTTGCTGCACAAATCTCAATCCTGGTTCCTCTGTCTCTGCTCTGGTTTGGCTCAGGGTTTCAAGCCCAGCTCGGGGACGGTGCAGGAGCTGAACTTCCGCAGCAGCAAGAACGTCTGGGGGTACTTCAGTGTGGCAGCAGCCGGGGGGCTGCATGAATTTGCTGATTCCCAGTTTGGACACTGCTTCTCATGGGGAGAGAACCGGGAAGAGGCCATCTCGTGAGTGTGATGGGATGAATTGAGGGCCGTGTGTCCTTGGGAAGAGCCACAATTGGTGTGTGAGCTGTTTTTTATCTGGCAGGACCAGAACGGTGCTGCTGTGCTAAGCACCTGGTTGTCTGGCCAAAGCCAAAACTTTTTTGGAATGTGGTGGTGCTGTGGCCCCAGTTCATCACCTGATCCTCAAGAACATGTTGAAGTCATCTGCTGAATATTGCTTAGTGCCCATGAGTAGCAGTGTCCATTCAGCAGTTTCATGGCCAGGTTTGATAGGGCTTGGAGTAACCTGGTCTAGTGGAAAATGTCCCTGCCCATGGCAGGGGGTGGAACAAGAGAATTTTTAGAGTCCCTTGCAACCCAAACCTTGCAGTGATTCCTCTCTGTAAAGGTGCTGGGGACTCAGGAGCTCATCACCAGTTCCCTCTGCTGAGAGCCCAGTGCCACCTTCTCAGCCATTAATGAAGGGCTTTTGTCCCTAAAAGGAACATGGTGGTGGCTCTGAAGGAGCTGTCTATCCGTGGGGATTTCCGGACCACGGTGGAATACCTGATCAAGCTGCTGGAGACAGAGAGCTTCCAGAACAATGAGACACACACAGGCTGGCTGGACCACCTGATTGCTGAGAAAGTGCAGGTAGGGATGACACCCTGGGGTCACCACTGCCCTTCCTTGGGGTGAGACCCAAACCCTGTTATTTTTGCCCCCACAGGCAGAGAAGCCAGACACGATGCTGGGGGTTGTCTGTGGTGCCCTGAACGTGGCGGATGCTGCTTTCAGGACGTGCATGACTGACTTCCTGCACACTCTGGAGAGGTGTGGAGTGGGGGCTGCCCAGGGGGGGCTCAGTCATGTGGGGGGCACTTACCAGGTTGCTCCAAGCCCCATCTAACCTGGCCTTAAGCAATTCCAGGATTGGGACAGCCACAATGGAGATCTGAGTGTTGTTCTTCTGGGACTTCCTTCCATTTTTGCTTTGCAAATTTTGTGACAGTAGTGCTGTGACAGGCAGTGTCTGCTGTGGCTCACAGCTCTGGCTCCTCAGCTATCACACTAGAAAAGGCTTCCCATGACTGGGAAAACAACTTCCAAGAGGAATTGGCTTGGCTGTGCAGCTTGCTTTTGTTGTTGAGTATCAAGGTTATTCCTCCAGCCTTGGAGGACTCCCAGGGCTCTCCCATGTCCCTTATCTGAGTGTTTTCCCTGTGCCTGGCCTCCCTCCAGGTCTGGCTGTGCATGGTGCTCATGTGGGCCACTTAAAGCTGACACTTGTCCCTTCTGGTCACCATTGTGCCCTCCCATCAGGACTGGGAGCACTGCTGGCATCCCGCACTCTTGGTGAGGCTGAGAATGCTGCGGGGCCTGATCCCTCCATTGTGTTTCAGGGGCCAGGTGCTGCCAGCAGCATCCCTGCTGAACATCGTCGATGTGGAGCTCATCTATGAGGGTGTGAAGTACGTTCTACAGGTGAGGGCAGGGCTGTGCTCCTCCCAAACCAGCCACAACGCTTCTCAAGGAGTCAGGGACATGCTCCTGTCCCAAGGGAGAAAAGTGAAATAAATACAAGCTTGTCTTTTAAAAACGAGCAACATAAAAATGAGGTTAATAACCTCATAATCTTAATAACCTTGTTTTAACCTGACAGACATTTTCATACACCCTCTTGCCCTGAATTTACTAAGGGACTTAATTTTCTTGCTTTTAAACCAAATTAGTTGGACTTCATGCAAATCTCCTTACTCACTATGAAACTGGCAGGTGAGCCGTGTGTTGTACCAGCTCTGGGCTGTGAGTTAAACCAGCTCTGGGCTGTGAGTTACACCAACTCTGGGCTATGAGTTGAGTTACACCAACTCTGGGCTGTGAGTTGAGTTACACCAGCTGTAGGTTGTGTGTTAACCCAGCTCTGGGCATAGTTGAACAGTTCCTCGCTGCAGCTGAGGTTGTGCCTCCTGCCTTCCCAGCACAGCCCCATGGTGTGGCAGCAGCCGTGGCACTGAGCACGGGGAGGTGCCCCCCAGCCTCGCTGTTCAGAGTGTTTTGGGGTTGCACTGAGGCTGTCCCCTGCTCACAGGTCGCTCGCCAGTCGCTGACCACCTACGTGATCATCATGAACCGCACTCACATCGAGATCGACGTGCACCGCCTCAACGACGGCGGGCTGCTGCTCTCCTACGACGGCTGCAGCTACACCACCTACATGAAAGAGGAGATCGACAGGTACCCCCTGCCAGGCCCCCACCCCGCCTCCCCGATGGCCAGCAGCCGGCTGGTGACACCTTTCCCTCTCCCGTAGGTACCGCATCACCATCGGCAACAAGACGTGCACCTTCGAGAAGGAGAAGGACCCGACGGTGCTGCGCTCGCCCTGCGCGGGGAAGCTGCTGCAGTACATGGTGGAGGACGGCGGCCACGTGGATGAGAAGAAGGTTTATGCGGAGATCGAGGTGAGCTTGGCAGAAGAGCTGTTGGAGCAACATTGGGCAAAGAGGAGCCCCGCAGCACTGCTGTGATGCTCGTCGGATGTGACCCGCGGGTGCTGCTGGCTCGGTGACGGTGTCCCCTCTGCCCCAGGTGATGAAGATCATCATGACGCTGACAGTGGAGGAGGCGGGGCTGCTGCACTACATCAAGCGGCCGGGAGCGCTGCTGGAGGCCGGCTGTGTCATCGCCCGCCTGCAGCTCGATGATCCCTCCAAAGTGAAGCCTGTGAGTCTCCTGGGGGCTGCCATCCTCTCCTGCCAGCTCCCAGCTGGCGTCCTGGGAATGTTCCCTAGGGGACAAAATGGAGGAGCTGCCCTGATGGGGCATCACAGTGATGGTCATGCCGTGTCTTTGGGCTGCTCTGCTTCTTTGGTGAGCAGGGGCTCGCATGCACTAAAAACGTACATTTATAGCACTAAAATCTCCAGTTTTTCCACATTATTTTCATGATGAGACACTGGCAGATCCACTGTGCTGAATGTCAGGTGCTTTCTCTGTATCTGACCCAAAGCAGAGGTTGTGCTTGTTCCTCTGGGCTAGCTGCAGCTCTCCAGGGCTCTCCCTTATCAACAAGGACAGTTCAGCCCACCTCCCTCTGCCCTTTCCAGGCACAGCCATTCACAGGGGGGCTCCCAGCCCAGCAGACCCTCCCCATCACTGGTGAGAAGCAGCACCAGGTTCTCCGCAACGTGCTGGACAACCTGACCAACGTCATGAACGGCTACTGCCTGCCTGAGCCCTACTTCAAGACCAAGGTGGGTGCCAGGCACCAGGTGTTTCACCCAGTTGCCATGAGGGCAAGTCCAGCAGCACCAGCTGTCCTAGTTTGGAGGACAGGTGTCTGCTAAAAAAGGCAGGAGCCTCTCTTTGAAATGGAGAATGTAAACCCCCTGCTTCCAAAGTATTATAATTTTGAAATTAAGGGGCTCTCAGGCAAAGATATGGGAATTAGGAATAACAGTTATTTACTAGGGAAATTAAAATAGAAATACAGTACTATAAAGAACAAACCCCAAACGCCTGAAGTCAGAATACAACCTGACACCCTGTCAGTCAGGGTGTTGGTAGCAGTGTGATTAAATGGTGGCTGTAGTCCTTATGCAGTGACAGATTTGGTTCAGTTGAAGCAGTGCTCCTGGAGAAGGGTGCAGTTTCCTTCCAAAGATCCAGTGGAAAAGTTCAGTTTTCCTCTGGAGTCCAGGGGAAAAGGGCTACCTTAGTGTCCCAAAACACCTGGTTTTATCTTGGTAAGAAATGTTGGGCTCTTCCCTCTGGCTGGAGCACTTCCAATGGGATGCAGTAATTTTATCAGTGGGACTCAATGGCCATTGGCAGAAGAAAACTCCCTGAAGGAAGGATGGGTTGTCAAAAGATAAAGAACAATGCCCCACCTGGTTTATAAAATATGGCCATTAGCAGGAGATGTCCCCTTTGGAAATAAACAACACTGCCCCACCTGGTTTCAATGGATGGCCCATTAGCAGAATATCTTCCAGGATCACTGCCCTCACCCTCAACAGATGGTGATAGAACAGATACCTTTGATCACATCCTATACTGTAACCCAAGACACCAGCTTCTGCTCCTGCAGGTGGAGGAGTGGGTGGCACAGCTGATGAAGACCCTGAGGGACCCTGCCCTGCCCCTGCTGGAGCTGCAGGAGATCATGACGAGCATTTCGGGGAGAATCCCGCTGGCCGTGGAGAAATCCATCCGGAAGGTGATGGCCCAGTATGCCAGCAACATCACCTCCGTGCTCTGCCGCTTCCCCAGCCAGCAGGTGAGTGCCACAGGGGGCTCATGTCCTCCTAACTGCAGCCAGGTGAGAGCTCCTGCCAATTTGTGCTGCCAAGATTTTATAACAAATTGAATGAGTGAGGGAAATACGTGGAGGTTTATATTTTGTATGTGTGTTTGGTTTTATGTGTGTATTTGCTTCTATGTGTGCCTTTCCTCTTCTAGTCATTTGTCACCTTGCATTTTCCACTTTGGGGGATAAAGAAACCTCAAGGGGAAGGCTCTGGGTGGAAGATGCAAAGAGGGAGCTGGCAGCTCTGTGCCCCTGAGCCATCCCAGAGCCTGTCCCCTCTCCCCACAGATTGCCAATGTGCTGGACACCCATGCAGCCACGCTGCAGAGGAAGGCTGAGCGGGAGGTTTTCTTCATGAACACACAGAGCCTGGTGCAGCTGGTGCAGAGGTGAGCCCTGTGCTGTCTGTGCCCCCTGTCCCCCCACAGCCATCTCTTCACACCAAGATGGGCTCTTTGCTCCCCAGGTACCGCAGCGGCATCCGGGGCTACATGAAGGCAGTGGTGCTGGACCTGCTCAGGCGCTACCTGCAAGTGGAGACACAGTTCCAGCATGGTGAGGCCTTGGGGCTTTCTGGGGGAGCTGCAGGGCTCTCTGGGGGAGCTGCAGGGCTCACCAGACCCTGCCTCACAGCTCACTACGACAAGTGTGTCATCAGCCTGCGGGAGCAGTGCAAACCCAACATGACCCCCGTGCTGGAGAGCATCTTCTCCCATGCCCAGGTGGCCAAGAAGAACCAGCTGGTGATCATGTTAATTGTGAGTACACCCCGTGCCTGAGACTCCAGGAGCAAAGGCTGGTGGCACGGAAGAGCCAAGGCAGCTCTGCATCACTTGAAGTGTCCATTCCTGCCTCGTTATTGCTTTATTTTAATTATCTCTGCTGTGTGATGTTGTGTGACTATGCTTGGGTTAAAGAGAATCCATTTTAGTGCCTTGGGTCTTGTCTCCTTTGGCTGCATGGGGCTGGAGTGCAGGATGAAGCCATCCCCTGTGGGCTGGGGTTTGGGATGAAGCCCTCCCACACAGCAGGGAGCCTGAGCTGAGCCATGGTGCTGTGACATTGCAGGACCAGCTGTGTGGCCGTGACCCCACGCTGACAGATGAGCTGACCACCATCCTCCATGAGCTGACACAGCTCAGCAAGACCGAGCACTCCAAAGTGGCACTGAGAGCCCGGCAGGTCAGCCATGGCACCATGCAGTGCCATCCCCTTCCTGTCCCCATCCCTGTCCCCCACGCTCCCAGCTCCTCTGTCCCCTGGCAGGTGCTCATTGCCTCTCACATGCCCTCCTACGAGCTGCGGCACAACCAGGTGGAGTCCATCTTCATCTCCGCTATTGACATGTACGGACATGAGTACTGCCCTGAGAACCTGAAGGTTGGGAATTGTGTGTTTTTCCAGAGGGAGTTTGGGTGGCTTTGGGGAGGGGGTATCTAGCTGCAAGTGCTTCAGTCTTAAAAGCAGCTAAAAATCACTCAAAGCCTTCTGTAGTGGCTGTGTGGAGCAGAGGAGGGTGCACCCCAGTGCTGCCAGTCCCCATCTGTTTCCCCAAGCTCCATTTTGCAGGGAATAGATGTGTGGATCCATGTGTGGCTCTGGTGGTTTCCCCGTGGTGGGCTGGGTGTGCCATGGCACCCTAGTGACCAATCCTGTACAACTCCACATTGAGTGACCCTCTAAATAGAGCAGGCAGATCTCACTTCATCCTTGCCCTAAATTTTGCTTTCTTCCTGCAGAAACTCATCCTGTCAGAAACCTCCATCTTTGACGTGCTTCCTGTCTTCTTCTACCACACCAACGAGGTGGTACGCATGGCAGCTCTGGAGGTGAGGCCTGGGGGGCACACAGGGGGCCTCAGGGTGGCATGGGGGTGGCAGGGGCATGATGGTACCTCCTGTGTCCCCTCACAGGTGTACGTGCGGCGAGGGTACATCGCCTACGAGCTGCACAGCCTGCAGCACCAGCAGCTCTCAGATGGCACCTGCCTCGTGGAGTTCCAGTTCATGCTGCCCTCCTCCCACCCCAACAGGTACAGGGGACCCTCCTGTCCTGCTCTCCTGGACATGGTTCTTTCACAAACCTCTGGGGTTTGTATCATCCCTCTGTGCAAAGCGGGAGCTGCCACCATGCTGTCCCATTGACAGGGAAGCAGGATGAGGCCTCTCCAGGTCAGGGTCCCCTGTGGGAGCTTGTGTGGTGCCACACTGTGCCTCCCCCAGAGCTGACACTTGCTCCCCATGGCAGGATGTCCGTCCCTATCAGCATCTCCAACCCTGACCTGGCCCGGCACAGCACCGAGCTCTTCATGGACAGCGGCTTTTGCCCTATGAGCCAGAGGATGGGAGTCATGGTGGCCTTCCGCAGATTTGAGGACTTCACAAGGTGGGGGTGCAGGGACACGTCTGGCTGGTGTTTGTGCAGTCATTGGAGAGCAAAATGGGATGGAAGAGCCACAGCTGGGCAGTGCTAGAGGCAGCTCCGGCTTCCACCATAGCTGCAGACTGGGTGTTCTCAGTACAGCATTTGCCTTTTGGGGACATGAGGAATGTGGGGAAAGCCTACATGGCACAGGTTAAACCCCTCTGCACAATAACACAACAGAGCACAGAGCTGCATTTCATGAGCTGTGGGTTTGCTGTGGGATGGTGGAGCTGTTGTGCTGGTACCTGTGTCACTGTCACACTGTCACAGTGTCCCTTCAGGCAGGGGGTGGGCACAACGTGCTGGCCTGTGACCCCATCCCTGCTGTTTGGGCAGGAGCTTTGATGAAGTGATCTCGTGCTTTGCCAACTCCCGGTCGGATAGCATGCTCCTCAGTGAGGCACAGGCCACCATCTATGATGAGGAGGACACCAAGGTGGGCATGAGACTGCTGCTGATACCCCCAGGTGGTGCTGGGGCAGCAGTGATGCTGCTGGCCAGGGTTGACTGTGGGGTTTTGCTGCCAGAACATCCGTGAGGAGCCGATCCACATCCTCAACATTGCGCTCTGCTCGGCTGACCACGTGGAAGATGAGAAGCTGGTGCCCATCTTCAGAGCCTTTGCCCAGTCCAAGGTTTGTCACTGGGGTTGGACCCTCTTTTTGTAAACCCTGCAAGTCAGAACACGGCACCCCAAGGCACTGCCTCCTCTCCATACAGTGCACCCCAACATGTTGCAGTTTAGGTTTTGTTTGCTCCCTTGGAGGACATGTTTAAGCTCTGGTGACTTGTGACTTCTTCTGTTTTTGTGTAGAAAAATATCCTTGTTGAATGTGGTCTCCGGAGAATCACGTTCCTCATTGCCCAGCAGGTGAGTGCAACTGAGCCTCTGACATCTGTAAATGCTTATAGACACAGCACTGAGTGATGGATGGACCCACTGTGCTTCAGGAGCTGGGGATTAATTAATGAGCAATTCAATGAGTGATTCATCTCCTGTACCATCATTTATCCTGCTCATGTTTCCAGTAAAGTGGTTTTTGCAGAGTCCATAGCTCTAAGCTGCCTTTAGAAGCCATCAGAGTAGAAGCCCAGAGTGGTTTGGGTGGGAAGGAACCTTAAAGTTCATGCCATGGGGTGGAACTTTCCACTATCCCAGGCTGCACCAAATTCCATTCAACCTGACCTTGGGCACTTCAGGGATGGGGCAGCCACAGCTTCTCTAGGCCAGGGCCTCACCACCCTCACAGAGAAAATTCCTTCCTAAAATCCAATCTAATCAATCCCTCCCAGCTCTTTTCCCTTTGGGGTAGAACAAAGCCTGAAAGACTTTTTAATCTAGAATCAAAACAATCCTGTGCAGACCAGGCCTGTTCATGTTGTCTTCTGTCTCCCTTTTGCTGCAGAGAGAATTCCCGAAATTTTTCACGTTCAGAGCCAGGGACGAGGTAAGATCTGGTGGGAGCAGTGCTGGGGCGGTGCCGGCCTGGCCCTGGCTCACGGCTGTGCCTGGCAGTTCGCAGAGGATCGGATCTACCGGCACCTGGAGCCGGCACTCGCCTTCCAGCTGGAGCTGAGCCGCATGCGCAACTTCGACCTGACGGCCATCCCCTGTGCCAACCACAGGATGCACCTCTACCTGGGGGCTGCCAAGGTGCAGGCGGGCACCGAGGCCACTGACTACCGCTTCTTCATCCGCGCCATCGTGCGCCACTCCGACCTCATCACCAAGGCACGGTGGCACAGGGGGGCACGGTGAGGGTGCAGGGGTGGCCTGGCCCCTGCTGAGCCATCTGCTCCATCACAGGAGGCTTCCTTTGAGTACCTGCAGAACGAGGGCGAGCGGATGCTGCTGGAGGCCATGGATGAGCTGGAGGTGGCCTTTAACAACACCATTGTGCGCACTGACTGCAACCACATCTTCCTTAACTTTGTGCCCACCGTCATCATGGACCCATCCAAGGTGTGTTTCTTGGAGTCCCGCTTCCTCTGTCCTGGAAAAGTTCCTCTGTCGTCCCCTGTGCTCAGCAGCACTGCACAGATGGGCAGCTACCCCTCACCACTCTCCCTGTCTGCAGTGGAGAGGGTGGATATCAGTACCAGGCCCAACCAGGAGATACGGAGAGACAGAAAGGGCTCACCCAAAGCAAATCTAAAATGGCTGTTTGGAGTGGACATGCAACAGGGCTGCTCCAGCCTTGGCATTGTGTTCTGTGTGTTGTCCCTGGGGTCACCAACCCCTCTGTGTGCCACCCTGTGCAGATTGAGGAGTCGGTGCGCTCCATGGTGATGCGCTATGGCAGCCGCCTCTGGAAGCTGCGGGTGCTGCAGGCCGAGGTGAAGATCAACATCCGCCTGACACCCACTGCCACCGCCATCCCCATCCGCCTCTTCCTCACCAACGAGTCCGGGTACTACCTGGACATCAGCCTCTACAAGGAAGTGAGGGACCCTGGCACTGGCAGTGTGAGTAACCCAGCAGTGAGTGCAGGAACCCAGCCATGGCTGCCTGAGCGCTACTGGCTCTGGCAAAGCTTTGGGGGGGGGGCTTCTGCAGAACTCCTTGTGCACCTGCAGTGCTGGTCTGCCCAGAGCCCCCAGACTTCCAACACAGCTGCACTGGTTTCATCCTGTCTGCATCCAGTTGGGTTCCTTGGGGTGGTGCTTTATTCAAAATGTGCTGAGCTTCATCTGGTTGGGTTCCTTGGGTTGATGCTGGTGTGGAGCTGGGCAGTTTTGAGCGCTGGAGGTGATGGTCAGTGTTAGGATGTCACTAGTACGGGCAGGACATCAGTGTGACAGTTGTCTCAATACCGAAAAATTGGTGGAAAATCACCTTGACCAAACAGGGCTCAGCACTGCTCCAGAAGTCACCATGACATCCAGGGAAAGCAACCAATGCTCTGCTCTCCTCTCCAGATCATGTTTCAGTCATATGGGGACAAGCAGGGGCCACAGCATGGGATGCTCATCAACACCCCCTATGTCACCAAGGACCTGCTTCAGGCCAAGCGCTTCCAGGCACAGTCCTTGGGCACCACCTACGTGTACGACTTCCCAGAGATGATCAGGCAGGTGAGTCTGGCTGAGCAGAAAGAGGCTCCAAATTACTATGTTTGCTCTTCGTCCCCACCCTCTCCAAATACTCTCACCTGAGGAAGAAGTCCCTCTCCTCATGCTGTCAAATGAGAAAACAAAAAGAGCCCAAGCTCCAACATTTTTGGTTATGTGAAACGTTCTAAACCAATTCCTAGTTCTTGATATTCCTGAAATTAGATGGTCTTTAAGGTCTCTTCCAAGCCAAACCATTCCAAGCCACATGCTGTGTCTCTATAGGCTCTTTTCAAGCTGTGGGGCTCCTCAGACCTGTACCCCAAGGACATCTTGACCTACACTGAGCTGGTCCTGGACTCACAGGAGCACCTCGTGCAGATGAACAGAGTCCCTGGAGGGAATGAGGTATCAGGGAGTTATTTGGAATTGGGCAGGGGAAGCTGGTGGCTTAGTCTGTGTTTGAAGCTTGGGAGATGCTCCTCAACCATTTTGTCTGTTGGTTAGTGCCACCTGCAGCTCAGCCCCTGTGTTTCTTGGACATGGCACTCAGTGCTCTGGTCTAGTTGACAAGGTGGTGATCGGTCAAGCATTGGACTCAATGATCTTGGAGGTCTTTTCCAACCCAGTTAATTCTGTGATTCTCTAAATAATTCTGGGACTCTGTGATTCTCTGGAGGATTCTGCCCTGTAACCTTGTGCTCTTTCGAGGCAGGTGGGGATGGTTGCTTTCAAAATGAAGCTGAAGACCCCCGAGTACCCCAAAGGCCGGGACATTGTGCTCATCTGCAACGACATCACGCACAAGATCGGCTCCTTTGGGCCTGAGGAGGACCTGGTGTTCCTGAGGGCCTCGGAGCTGGCGCGGGCTGAGGGCATCCCCCGCATCTACATCGCTGCCAACAGTGGCGCCCGCATTGGCTTTGCCGATGAGATCAAGCACATGTTCCAGGTGGCCTGGGTGGATCCTGCTGAGCCCTACAAGGTGTGTGGGCACCTCTCCTCCTGCAGCACAGGAAACAACAGAGGGTGTAGCTGTAAAGGGATGATCAGAGCTAAACTGGGATGTCAAATTGTGGGATCAGAGCAGGGGGTGAGGCCAGACCTGCACCCAGCACCGTGGGGATGGTTCCTTTGGTTTCTCCCAAGTGGTGGAGATGAAGGTGCTCGTGCTGGCATGGCTGCTCTGTCCAGCTCTGGTTCCTGAGCTGCTGCACAGCGTGGTTTGGGATAGGTTTGGGAGCATGCATGTGAGGGACTCCACAACTCATCCTTCTTCTCTTTCCTTGCAGGGGTTCAGGTACCTGTACCTGACTCCCCAGGACTACGCAAAGATCAGCACCATGAACTCGGTGCGCTGTGAGCACGTAGAGGAAGATGGTGAGTCCAGGTGAGTCCCATATCCCGTGAGACACATGGAGTCACCCCAAACTCTGCCCTACACCCCACCAGGATGCAGCTCCCCCCTTAGCATCCTGCCAGGCACATCATGCAGGTGAGTGCTTCCCACACCACAACTCCACTTCCCCTGCAGGTATGTCCTGCTGGACATCATTGGGAAGGAGAATGGATTTGGAGTGGAAAACCTGAGAGCTGCTGGTACCATTGCTGGGGAGTCCTCCCGTGCCTACGACGAAATAGTGACCATCAGCATGGTACAGCTGGGGCCCTTCTCCTCTCTGCTCCTCCCCTCTCTCCTGCTGGCTCTTAAAGTCACTGTGGGAGGGGTAACAGGATGCAACAAGGACAATGAGCCCTTCACAGCATCCTTCTCCAGGTGCTCGTGGTCTGTGCTGCAGCCCCAGTGACCCCACGTGTCCCTTTGTGTGTGCCCAGGTGACCTGTCGTGCCATTGGGATTGGTGCCTACCTGGTGAGGCTGGGCCAGCGTGTCATCCAGGTGGAGAACTCCCACATCATCCTCACGGGTGTCACTGCTCTCAACAAGGTATCAGACTCTGACTACATGGCACTGTCCTTCCCACCACTGCCTGTGTGGGCTCCTTCCCTGTCCCACGGAACATCAGCTTGGACAGAGGTGGAAATTGAGCCTCAGCCCAGAGGAAATTTGCCTGTGCAGGAGTTTGGGCTGACAAACAGAGCATGGCAGCAGCTCCTGTGTCAGCAGAACCCCTTGTGTTTCCTTTGGGAACTCTGTCTAGGTGCTGGGACGGGAGGTTTACACATCCAACAACCAGCTGGGAGGAGTGCAGATCATGCACAACAACGGCGTGTCCCATGTCACTGTCCCAGACGACTTTGAGGGGGTCTACACCATCCTGCAGTGGCTCTCATACATACCCAAGGTAGGAGGGTGCTGCAGTGTGGAGCTGAGGGATGTCACCCACAGCTAGCTGGTGACCTGCCCTTGGGGTCTCCCTTACAGGATAACCAGAGCCCGGTGCCTGTCACTGCCATAAGTGACCCTGTTGAAAGAGAAATTGATTTTGTCCCTTCCAAAGTCCCCTATGATCCCAGGTGGATGCTGGCAGGGAGACCCCATCCAAGTAAGTGAGAACAACCCCAGACCTCTGCAGCACTGCTCCCAAATGGATCCTGCAGGTGCATTTGGCTAAGGGTTGATGCTCAGGAGCCCTTCAGTGCTTGCTCTTGCACCATTCCATGTTTTCCTGTGCTCTGCAGCTCTCAAAGGGACCTGGCAGAGTGGCTTCTTCGACCAGGGCAGCTTCATGGAGATCATGAAGCCGTGGGCTCAGACCGTTGTGGTTGGCAGAGCGAGGTACTGCTGGGAGCAGGGCATGGAGCTGGGATCCTGCACGTGTGGCCCCTTACCTTCAAGCCTTGGCTGTGGCACTGCTTTTGGGATGGTGGAGAGGGAGCTGCTCTCTGATGGGACTGGGGTGGAGGGGAGCTGACCTTGCTGAGCCCACCCTGCCCTGCCATAGGCTGGGAGGTCTCCCCGTGGGTGTCATCGCTGTTGAGACTCGCACTGTGGAGGTGACAATACCCGCTGACCCTGCCAACCTGGACTCAGAGGCAAAGGTGAGTGGGGTACAGCTGGGGCCAGGTGGCATCTGAGAGGACACTGGAGGCAAGGGAGGAGGAATAGCTCAGTGTGATCCTTGGGCATGTCTTGATTTTCATTAATTCAGGTGCAGTCAAGGGTGCTGGGGCAGTTTGTTTTCTTCCAGCTGTTACATGCTGCATGCCAGTAAGAACTGGCACAGTCAGCTGCTCACTGTCTTTTCCAGATAATCCAGCAGGCTGGACAGGTCTGGTTCCCAGACTCTGCTTTTAAAACAGCCCAGGCTATTCGGGACTTCAACCGGGAACACCTCCCGCTGATGATCTTTGCCAACTGGAGAGGCTTCTCCAGCGGCATGAAAGGTACCTGTGCTTGCCCATATTCTCATGGTGTGACAAACCTCTGTCACCCCTGCCACCACACAGGGTCCTGGGATGGACCAGTTTAACAGAGTGTGCACCCCACACTGGGATGTGGTTGGGTTGGTTTGGGAAGGTCATGGGGCATCGCAGGGCAGAGGTCCCAGAGGTTGGTGGCTTCCTGCTGGCTGGCTTTGCAGGGTGCTTTGTCTCTCCAATAGAGAAGAGGGGAGGAGGCTGGGGCAGTGGCAATGGGGACAGCCAGCCCTTGAGTCCCTTTGGCTTTCAGACATGTACGACCAGATGCTGAAGTTCGGCGCCTTCATCGTGGACAGCCTGAGGGATTTCAAGCAGCCTGTCCTGGTGTACATCCCCCCTCACGCTGAGCTGCGCGGTGGCTCCTGGGTGGTCATCGACTCCACCATCAACCCCCTGCACGTGGAGCTCTACGCCGACAAGGAGAGCAGGTCAGCATCCAGAACTCACCTGTGTGTGTCATACAAAACACCTGTGTGTCGCCCAAAAAACCCTGTGTGTGTGTCATCCAAAAAACCTTTGTGTTTGTCATCCAAAAAACCTTTGTGTGTGTCACCCAGAACACCTGTGTGTCATCCAGAACACGTGTGTGTCATCCAAAAAACCTATGTGTGTCACCCAGAACACCTGTGTGTGTCACCCAGAACTCACCTGTCTCACCCAAAAAACCTGCGTGTGTCATCCAGAACACCTGTGTGTGTCACTCAGAACTCACCTGTGTCTCACCCAAAAAACCTGTATGTCATCCAGAACACCGGTATGTGTCACCCAGAACTCACCTGTCTCACCCAAAAAACCTGTGTGTGTCATCCAGAACTCATCTGTGTGTGTCATCCAAAAAACCTGTGCATGTCACCCAAAACACCTTTGTGTGTGTCAGCTGCCTGAACATCTTGTCCTAGGATTTATTCTCCCATGTAGACCAGTCCTTGCTTTACCAAACTTCCCTTCCAGGGCAGGCATTCTGGAGCCTGGAGGAACCGTGGAGATCAAGTTCAGAAAGAAGGATTTGGTGAAGACCATGAGAAGGATCGATACAGTTTATGCCAAGCTTGTTGAGCAGCTGGGTAAGGAAGGGGAGTTTTGGGTTGTGGCATCAGTAGTGGTAAACATGAGGCTCAAGCACTTTGGTGGCAACCACCAGGAGTCCTTCTGGGAAAACTCTTGATGTCTTTTCTGCTGGTGGAGCTGAGAGGATGTGGTGGTACTTCAGAACACCTCTATCTCCTGGGGGCCCTGTCAATTGGTTAAATGGGGCTGGGGTCTTCTCCCATGCTTTGAGATGAAGGATGGCCATGGGCACATTGAATTGGTTCCTGATGCACTGGGAGCTCCTTGCCCCCATGTCCCTGCAGCCTGCTACAACATGGTCCCACAAAGTCCCTGCACATGCCATCTCTCCTCTCAGTGGGCACTGAGTGAGGTGTGACCTCTTTGTGCCATGGCTCGTGTGGCTCTGTTCTCAGTGTGCCAAACAAAGCGGCACTGGGCGGGGTGGCCAATGTGGGAGCGCAGAGGGGACACCCTGGTGACATCACTGGGGACTGCTGAGCCCGCTGTGTCGCACAGGGAGCCCCGAGCTGTCGGAGGCGCAGCGCAAGGAGCTGGACAAGCAGCTGAAGGCGCGGGAGGAGCTGCTGCTGCCCGTGTACCACCAGGTGGCCGTGCGCTTCGCAGACCTGCACGACACCCCGGGCCGCATGCAGGAGAAAGGGGTCATCACGGTGAGCCAGGCACAGGGGAGGGGCTCTGAGGTGACAGGCAAAGGTGGGGGGAAGATCCCTTCGCTGTGACATCCCTGCCCCGGGGCTGCTCGCTGCCCTCCATCCCGCCGGAGCTGGGAGTGAGCCCGCAAACCCGGGCTGTGCTCCGCTTTCCGCAGGACATCCTGGAGTGGAAAAGCGCTCGCTCCTTCCTCTACTGGCGGCTGCGGCGGCTGCTGCTGGAGGAGATGGTGAAGCGGGAGGTGCTGAACGCCAACAGCGAGCTCAGCCACATCCACATCCAGTCCATGCTGCGGCGTTGGTTCATGGAGACGGAAGGAGCTGAGAAGGTACCGCCAGCCCCGGCTTCCTGAGGCTCCTCACAGCCAGGGCATGCTGAGGGATCTCACCTCGCTCTGGCATCATTCAGAGCTTTCAGTGGTGCCTCAATGACAGTTTCAATGGGTGGTGAAGCAACCCTGGGCTGGCTCTTCAAATCAGGTGACCCCAGTTGGGTGCTGGTGTTCAGTCATGGCGTTTTTTACCATGACAGGGCTTCCCTGGGCAAAAGTAGAGTTTTCAGCATTTGAACTGCTCTCAAATGACACACATATTGCTGTGCCTGCTTCAGGACATGCAAAGGAACCACGTTTTACTTTTTTGCATTTTAAATGGTTTGCAAATAGGGAAGAAAAAATCCCATGGCCTGGATTTGAGACTCCAGGACAAAGGGGGGCTTGGGCTGTGCAGGCAGCAGGACCCCCTGCCCACAGTACTGCTTTCTCCAGGGCTATCTCTGGGACAACAACCAGGTGGTGGTGGAGTGGCTGGAGAAGCACATGCAGGAGGAGGACAGCACCCAGTCAGCCATCAGGCAGAACATCAAGTACCTGAAGCGGGACTACATCCTCAAGCACATCCGGAGGTGAGTGCCTGTGGGAGCTGGGATGAGAAGGGGATCCTGGGATGGGAAGAGCAGGTGGTGGAGACCAGGCAGTTGTCACTTTGGCCTCTCAGGAAATTGCCCTGTGCCTTGCAGCTTGCTCCAGGCCAACCCCGAGCTGACCATGGACTGCATGGTGCAGATGGCTCAGCACATCACTGGGCCACAGAAGGCCCAGGTCGCTCATCTCCTGTCCAGGGTGGACACTGATGACCCCTCCTGAGCTGGGCAATCACCACAGGGTGGGAGAAACACCAGGACACAACCAGACCTCACCTGCCCACCTGGTTCCTCAGCCCTTGAACTGAAGCCTTGAGCTCTTGCTGATGTGCCTAAATAAAGGACACCAGTGCTTTTTGAAGTATTTTAAGCCATGGAGATGGTCATGCCATCCGTGCAGATTCCCCTCTGGCACCAAGAGGGGCAGCTTGGCAGAAGATGAACTTGTCCTGAACCAAGCCTGGAATCTGGAGCTGGTGCAGAACGTGGTTTTAAAAAGAATCCAAAGTATTTTCCTGCTTTAGTTGCCCTGGCCTTGGTCTTTCAAACAACCATCAGGTCAGACACATCTCTTGAGACTGGACAGAGCTGGAGGCACAGACCCCTGGCCAGGGCCAGTGTCTGCTCAGCTGGGTTCGAGCTGATCAAGACCAGGAAATGAGAAGCAGCCTCCAAATGATGCTTTATAAACTGTGAGGAGCTGTTTCTGCCATCCTTCCCCTCACTGGGGGGCAAAGAGGAGCTGTGACCATGAGTAGCTGAAGGAAAAAACCTCAGTGAGCTAATCTGGGAGCAGCTCCTGTGGGAATGTCCAAGGATCCACCAGGGTCTGGCTGACCTGAGTGTTCCTCTCACCCATCTCATGTCCCTTCTGGCTCCTGCAGAGCATGGAGAGGAGGGAGGATGGTTCCAGGTGCTCCTGCCCCAGTGACCTGCTTCCTCCTTGGAAGCAGCAGAGCCAGGAGGAGCTGTCACCTGCTCAGACTGTGGCCTGCTGCTCAGGTAGCCTTTTATCAGCTTGATCATGGAGGGGAAATTCAGAGTTTTCCAGTGCCTCTGTCTGTGTCATTTCCTCAGCCCAGATTTACCTTGGGCTCTAAAGGAGGAAGTGCACCTGGCTCAAGTGCAGTGCTGGTATTGCCATGGGGTAAAGGTGTTGGACACCTCCTGGGGCTGGGCTGGGGGATCCCCCAGGGTGTGTGGGAGGTCTCCCTGTGCTGGGGTGGGATGGGAAGGGTCCTGTGAGTCACTTCCTGGCTGGAATGTGTCACTGCTGACAGGTAATAAAGTGAGCTCAGCTCCCAGGGAACTCCCTGACCTCTGTGTGCTCTGTCATTCTCCTGAGCAGGGCCTGGTGTCTCTGGCACTGGGCAACCCCTTCCATGTGGCACAGGACCTGTTTGATGCTCTGAGCATCCCTCCTGCCAGCCCTTTCTCCACTCCAGAGCTTTTTCAGAGAGTTTCAGGAACAGGGTAACACCACAGAGGAAGAACTCTTAGAGTAAGTACCTATAAACTCTTACAGTAAATACCTGTGAACTCTTAGAGTAATTACTTGTAAATTCTTAGAGTAGATACCTATAAACTCTTACAGGTAGAGTAGATACCTATAGAGTAAATACCTATAAACTCTTACAGTAAATACCTGTAAACTCTTATTCTCCTGGAGAATTTGAGCCAAGGATCCACTTTCAGCTTGGCCATAGGGTCTGTAAAGGGAATGAAATGAAGCCTGGGGAAGCCCAGCATGACACCAGAGCAGGCAGCACACCCAGAATGCCCCAGGCATAGTGCTAAGAAATGTTTATTTAAAAAAGCAAAGACATTGTAGGTGACAGCAGTCACAGCAAAGGATCATTCATCACATTTTTCCTGGAACAATAAATTATGGTGTGGAGCATCATGGTACCTTTGGAAGAGGTTGCCATGGAGGGATGCACTGAGAGGATACAGGCACAGATGTTTCCAAGCCCCTGATCTTCATATTTTCAAGCAAGAAAGTACCCTTTGGGGCCACTCCAGCATCCTGCACCCTCCAGCTTTAACCCATGGATGGGTGTGGGAGAGAAAAGCCTGGGAGCCCCTGGATACGACACCAGGAAATTCTCTGAATGCACAGGAACAGACAAAACCCAGGATATAAATATCACTTCTTGCTCACAGAGGTATAAGTAGGCTAAATGCTAAATTCCAACATATTTCAGATGTTTCATCACATTATTTGCAATTTATGTTAACAAGTACAAAGCAGGGTTTGAAAAATTTTCTTTTAAAAGCTACATTAGAATCAGGTTTTTTTAGTTAATTAGCAAAGACTATTATGAAAGGTACAGTGACAATATTTGGTCTCTGAATTTTTTACAAAGCATGAGTTTCACAGTATCAAAAGTGCTTATTAAAGAAATGTAGTTTAAAAAACTTTGATAAGATGGTTGTGGTTCTGATGATGAATAATTTAGTGGCTGTAAAACAGGTTACTGCAGCATTATACAAATTGAACAGTGCTCAGTTCACATAATTTCTTTTCATAACAATAAATATAAATAAATTTACAAATAGTAATACTGCCTAGCACAAGAATAGACAGAAGCACAATACACAAGACTATAAACAAATCTATTTTTAAAAAAAAATCCTAAAAATTGTCATAATTCCTAAAATCCTCTAGCCAATGATCAGTTTAATAGTTCAGTAGTACCACTTCCTTCAGGGGTGAGAACTTTTACAAATCTAGATAAAACAGTGGTCTGCTAGGGAGGTGAGTTTTCCTTTCTTAGTGGTTTTGCTCCTTTTTTCCTACCTCTTAACAATAAATTAACAACAGTTACGTCAGAAAAGTGTTAGTGGTGCAAATGTCTCCAGGAACTGGGGGAGGTCTTTGTCCAATTTGGCAAATTAAGAAAAAAATTACACACCAGGGGCACAATCAACCAGCTTGGGGCTGGCCATCCCCTTGGCTTGTGGTGGCTTCTGTGACAGCGGTGACACAGCAGCTCCAGCACGGTGTGGAATAAATTTAATTCCCTTAATTGGGTGATTTTTATCTCAGTTACATTCCAGTGAAAGTTCCTGCTGCCTTCCACGTCCTTCTGGAGAATTCCCCAGTCCCACAACACAAATGTCCATGCCCTTGCCGTGGGGGAAAGTGGTTCTACCAAGTCCCAGCTTGATTTATTTTGGCCTCACATGCTGGAAGCAGCCAACACATCCCAAAGCAGGACGAGCTCCTGGAGCTTCCCGGTCGGATTTTAACCACGGGGAAGAACCATCCCTCGTGATCCGTGGAACGGCGCCAAGCTCAGAGCAAAGGGATGGGTTTGTTGCCTTGGGGGTTCATGTACTGAGCAGCTGCCACATTGTCCAGGGTGGTGTAGGTGGTGTAGAGGCCAGTGACCTGCAGGTCGGAGAAGGAGCGGTCGCTGCCGCTGGACACGGGCGTGAGGCCGGGCGTGCCCAGCTCGCAGTCAGAGAGATGCAGGGGGGAGTTGCTGAAGGCACCCAAGGTGTCCAGGCTGAAGCTGTCATCCTTCATCTCCTCCCAAATGTTCCCTGGAAAAGATGGAATCCTGCTCACAGCAGCACATCCCCAACCCCCAGGGCTGGGACTAAAGGGATTTGCTGCTGGAGGGTGGGACCACTGTGGTGCAAGGGGCAGCAAGTCTGATCCCAAAAATCCTGTGATTCCAAACCTTACTGGGCAGTGAGAGTGTAATCCTCCCCAAATCCTGTGGTTCCAGATCTTTCTGGCAGCAAGTGTGTCTGATCTTTCAAATCCTCTGCTTCCAGACCTTTCTGGACAGTGAGTGTGTCTGACGCCCAAAATCCTGTGATTCCAGACCTTTCTGGGCAGCAAGTGTGTCTGATGCCCCAAATCCTGTGATTCCAGACCTTTTCAGACAGCACCTCTCTACCTGTGCTCTACCCAGGACCGTGTCAGGCATTGCCACAATCCAGGGAAATTACACAGAACAGACCCCCAAATCATGAGCAGAGCTCTGTTTTCCCAGGGACAGAGAGATGTGGTGTCCCAGATCCAGCTGCTTGGACACCCCTGCAGTGCCTGCACTGGACACAGGAAGGTGCTTTGCAGTCCCACCTGGCACAGGGAAAAAAACCCACTGAGGATGACCCAAGAACTCACCCCACAGCTGCCAGCACCAGTTCTTAGCTCAACCCCATCCCAGAACAGCCCACTGAGGATCCTGGTTGGATATTCAGTGATAGCCACAACCCCAAACCCCATCTCTGCCCTCCCCCGGGGCCTTGCCCCGTACCTTGCAGTGCGAAATCCATGATGCTGGGATCCAGAGCATCCACCTCCGTGCTCATGTCCACCGCCACGTTCGGGAAGTCCGGGGCTCGTCCCAGGGGGTGGTGGGCCAGGGGGCTGTGGCTCATGTCAGGCAGGGTGTGCAGAGGAGGAGTTTGTGCAGGTGCTGGCGAGTTGGGGGCGAGGCGAGCCTGGGTCTGGAGCTGGTGGTGCAGGGGCAGGGACTGCAGGGACAGCGTCATGATGGGCTGGGGCTGGAGCTGGGACACGGAGATGCGGCCCAGGGGGGTTCCCTCGGGCTCTGCCTGCTTGTTGGGCCGCCTGCAGCTCTCGGGTCTGTCAGTGATCAGCTTGTCCAGCTCCTCTGCCCGTTCCAAGGAGGAAAAGAGATGCTTTAATCTATTTGTTCAATGCCCCAAAGCACAACCACATTTATGCCATGATCTGATTGTCACTGGTTGTGACAAGGAGCGAAGAAATGCCACCTAATTCCTTCCCCAAACCACCTCCATGGTTATCCCTGAGTAAAGAAATGATCATAAAACTGCAGAGATGGCAGCTCACCCCCAGCTGCAGAACTCTGTGCTCAGAGAAACACTCAGAATTCTGCTTATCCCCCAAATAAGTACAAAAAACTCCTATTTCAGTGATTCCTTTGCTTTTAAAAAAATAATATGTAATTTATCACTGATTGCATGTTACTGATTTTGCAGCAAAACAATCCAGTTGATTTTGTCAATACCAAGCTTCAAAAACATGCTTCTTTATAAATAAGAAATTTCATAAGGGGGGAAATTAGCAATAAATACTATATAAATAAATATAACATACATAACATTTATAATAATATAAATACTAATACATTCTATTTTATAGGTAAGAAAATGTCTTAGGAAAGGGAGAGTTTTGCAGAAGAACAGGCAAGAAACAGCATTAAAATGCTTCTCTATGAGAAGTGATGCCTTGGGTTTTAGCTTTTATATTTTTCAGATTCTCTGCTGCTTCGTGTGTAACTCTGAAACTTCATGCTAGGTGTTAGTAAGGTCTCTTCACAGAGTAGTTAGACAAAACAATTCCTTTCTAGCTAGAGAATCAAGGATAACTAGTACCCAAAAAGCAGAAAAAACAGCAAGAGAAAAGGGGCTGAGACTTCATAGCCTGGGGCTGTGGTTGGATGATTGACCCCAATGTGTGGATGAATTTAAACCAGGACCAGGATCCATCTTGGATTTGATTTGGGTGTAGCCTCAGCCAGGCTCTTGCACTGCTCAAAGTTTATCCTTTCTATAAACACCTATTTTATTCCTTTTGCTCTGTCTGGTCTCTGTTCCAACAGAAGTACATTAAAATATGGTTGGATATTAAAATATCCCTACAAACACTAACAGAACACCATGGACGTGCAGGGTGAGGATGTGGGACGCCAACCCTACCTGGGTTAGCCATGCTCCTGTGAATAGCAGCCAAATCCTTCCTCTTCCACTTCTGCATCTCCTCCTCCATCTTGTCGATCTTGGCGGGGTTGAGGGCCCACAGGCAGCCCTTGCGGGAGGTGCCGCTCAGTTTGTTCTCCACCTTCTCGAAGCACTTGTTCAGGGACAGGTTGTGGCGCACCGAGTTCTTCCACCCATCGGGGGCTGTCTGCGAGGGGCAGCAAGGGGTTAATGGGAGCAACCGTGTGGAGGAGACTGGGCTGGATGGTTGGGACAGACTGAGAGATCTCTAAAGCCAGGTCTTGGAATTTGTGGTTTATTGCAAAGGGTGTGGGTGAGAAAGCCCTGCCTGGAGCTGCTCGGAGCAGGGCAGTGAAGAGAGTGAGTGGTAAGAGAAAGAGCTCAGAGTGTGGTAAAAGAGAGAGAGCTCAGAGGAAAAGAGTTCTAAGAGAGTCAGGTTCTCCTTACAATACAATAAATCTTCTGTGTTGAATATTCTAATTTCCACTAACCAATCTAATACAAGATACAAATCCTATAGCATTTACATACAGCCTATAAGAATCATTACATTACTGTGTTACACTTTAAACCCTAAAAACTCCTCTTTGACCCCTTCTGCCAAGCCAGCAGGGTCTTCTCTGATCCTTGGACCAAGCAGAAGGAATTGATTAATCAAGAGGGGATTACTTTCAGCTGGCCAAACTATTGTTTTCTAGTTATTTAGTAAGGTTTGGTATCTCAACGATGGCTTTCATTTCAACCTCGCTTATACTTTCTATATTCTCAAAATCTTTTGCCAGGCAATCATATTTATAAGGTTTTCCCGTTTCATCTTTCCCCACAGGCATGGAAAAGGGGCTGGAATGTGGCATTCCCAAGGTGGGGAACGCTCAGGTACCTTGAAGTAGGGGAAGTGCTCCTTCATGAAGCTGTAGATCTCGCTCACGGGCAGGCTCCCGGTCTTGCTGTTCTTCAGCGCCATGGCGATCAAACAGCTGCAGGCAGGGAAACCAGGAGTGGCTTGGGATCATGGAATGGTTTGGGTGGGAAAGGACCTCACAGCTCATCCAGTTCCATCCCCCTGCCACCTTCCACTAGCTCCAAGCCACGTCCAACTTGGCCTTGGACACTTCCACAGCTTCTCACCACCCTCACACTGGGAATTCCTTCCCCATATCCCATCTAGCCCTGCCCTCTGGCACTCCTCTTGTCCTGTCACTCCTTATCTTCTAGTCTAGCAGCCTTGGACCCTCCTCTTCAGACACAAACAGCTGGGACCTTGGGGTTTCTGTTCCCAAGGGCTCAGAAATCCCAGAATCGCAGGAGAAGCTGATTTAGAACAGGCCCATAAAGATCCTTGAGTCCAGCTCCTGGCCCTGCACAGCACCATCCCCAAAAGTCACACCAATTCCCAAAAGGATTGTCCAAACCCTTCTTCTTGAGTTCTGCCAGGCCTGGTGCTGTGGCCACTTCCCTGTGATCTCAGATTTTACTCCTCTTGTGCTTTTACTCCCCTGCTATGCTGCTCTCAACAGAAATTACTCTTTCTCTTCAAAGGAATTACTTTGGTTGTTCCCTCCGGCTCCCCCTCAGAGGCAGCTTCCACAGAACTCCTGCATGGATGAGGGGATTTTTGACCCCATCCAAAGGACCCAGACACCCCTGCAGTGTCACAGCCATCCCAGGACAGGCTGGAGGCAATGCACTCCCTGCTCCCCACTCACCTGTAGGAATAGATGGGCTTGGGATAATGCTTTGGATGCAGTTCCTGGGCAGAGTGGGGAGCCAGGCGTGGCTGGGAATAGTGTGGCTGTGTCCCATAGGTTGTGTTGTACATTGCTGCTGGGTTACACTGTGTGCAGAGGGAAAAGAAGGGAAATGCTGGATGCAAAATGCCCGTGGGTGTGTAGGTTTAAGGGATATTTTGTTTTCCTTTTGAAAGACATCTAGATTCGATCTTGGCAGGTACTTCAAGACAGACAACAAGCACATACCAGTACCTGCTGGGGGTTCTGGGCCAGGGCAAACACCTGCTGGGAGTGAGGAGGAGGAGGATGAGGAGGATGAGGAGGGAAAAGCTGTTGCTGTGTTTGCAGACCAGGGGACAGCTGCCCAGCCATGGCGTAGGGGCTCATCTGCCGAGAGAAACACAAGAGTCAAGGAATTACCAACGCTTTATCCCAGGAACAGGGCAACCATGAGCCACCAAGAACTGCTCTTACATTGGCTCCGTGGGTTGGAATGGGATTGAGGCCCAGGATTCCCTGTGGGAGGCTGGCCTGGACGTGGATCATTGCTCCAGGTGTCGAGTGCATCGTGTTCCCCATGGCACCTGGCGTGGAGAGAGGAAGGCAGGGAATGCTCCCATGGAAGCACAGCTCAGGGAAAGGGGGTGAGGAAGGGAAGGAATGCTCCCCTGGAAGCACAGCTCAGGGAAAGGGGGTGAG
>VRYO01002095.1:2556197-2594935 GCA_009812075.1 Sialia sialis | reverse complement strand
TTTTTTTTTTTTTTTTTTTTTTTTTTTACAAACCTCCCATTAATCTGCCCGAGTGACAGGCGACACACAACACACGTCCCCTCGCCATCTGGCACCCCGCGCCCTGCCCAGGCGGCACTAACGGGGTCAGGGACCCTCCCCGAGCAGCAGCCCCGGAGAAGCGCTCCTTCCTCATCCTCACCCGGGATGCTCCCAGCCCTCGGGAGCTGAGAGCTGGTGTGCTGCTCAGCATCCCCTCCAGGGATGCAAACAGGGGCAAGGAAAGGGGCTGGTATGGAGTGGGAAGTTGGTGTCGCTGTCATGAGTTCTTTTAAATAGATAGGAAGATGTGATAATGTTTGATAATGAGATAAGAGTGCAAGACGGCTCTTTCTCCATGTCAGTGGTCTTCCCTTCCCTTCCCTTCCCTTCCCTTCCCTTCCCTTCCCTTCCCTTCCCTTCCCTTCCCTTCCCCTTCCCTTCCCCTTCCCTTCCCTTCCCTTCCCCTTCCCCTTCCCTTCCCCCTTTTCCCTTCCCTTCCCCCTTTTCCCTTCCCTCCTCAGCCTGTTCACTGCACTTTTTTTTTTATTTAAATAGATGTGTTAGTTATCAGACCAACATTCTGTTAAAAATGGGGTAGAAAACAAATTCAGTCAGAATTACAACCCACAGCAGAAGGTTGAAGCAAGGTATTTCAGGTTCCTTCCAGCCCAAACCACTCTGGGATTCTACGTTTCCATGATTAGATGTGATTCCACAATTTGATAATTCTATGATTCCATGATTTCAAGTTTAAGGATTACTCTTCAGGCTGCCTTCAAAACCAATGTTGAGATCTCTCATGCCTTAGGGAAGGTGAAATTTTAAAGAATTCCCATTGCTGCCTGGCTGAGGAGTTTTAAAAGCCTGGGGATATTCTAGCATAAACTCAGCACATCTCCCAGGCCACAGGCTCAATGTGTGCCCTGCTTGCAGTGAAGAAATTCTAATTTAACTGCAAAATAAGAGAGAGCCAATCACGAGAGTAACCAACATTGTCATCTTCTGAGGTTCAATCTTCCTGACCTGAAAATTCCCTGTGCCAAGACAGATCCATGAGTTCGTGTTGGAATATCAGTGTGATTGGATTCTGTTCTCCACCAGCACCCTGCTCATCTCACACGGGAGGATAAAAACTCCAGGAGGATAAATTCAGAGCTCCTGCCTGTGGCTGGGTGTTCACAGCCCCTGGCACAATGGGGCACTGTGGTAAAAGCAGCCTTTCAGAGCATGTAAATGAGATAAATAGTGATAGGCTGTAATTAATGCACTGCTGAGCCTCCCCTGCTCATTCCCAGAGCTCCTGGACCTTGGCAAGGGGAGGGTGCAGTCCCTCCAAATGTGTTGTAAACCTGATGCTCTTTTTCAAGGTGTGGTGAAATGATGCAACTCCACTTTTACCCCTCTGCTTTCAGCTCTCTGCAGGAAAACACCCCCTTGCCTCTGAATTTCTGTTCTAGAAAGGCACCTGCAAGGATGGGAATCCAGAGGGTGCTGAGGGTTTAAACCTCAGGATCCACATTCACAGATCCTCCTGTGAAAAGTGCCTGCTAAACTGGATGTGATCCAGAAATGCCCCATGGCACTGTTAGTCTTTACAACCTGCTCTGGAGTTATCTGCCCAAAATATTTATCCCATCAGGGAAATGTTGGATCAGGAGCACCTTGGAATGAGTCCCCTTTTCAGATCTGATCCTGAGCTCACCTGGCAAAGTTCACCAGAGCCTGCAGCACAAAATCCTCACTCACAGCTGCCTAAAGGTATCTTTGCCTTTTTCTCCCCAGCATCACGAGCGTCCTGCTGGCACAGCATGGAATTGGAGCCATTCCTGGCCTGGCCTTGCAGGAATTTAACACCAGAGCTGGATCTGAGTCTGACTCTCCAGTGGGACTTTGCCACCTCCCCTCAGGCTGAGCTGTTGGAGGGAGCTGCATCTGAGGTGGTTCCTGAGGTGAGAGGAACTCTCCATGGATTATCCACCTCCAGAGTGCATGGAATGGTGAACTCATTTGGGATACTGCACAGTTTTAAGTCTCACTCAATGGACAGGTGTTTTTTTTCCCATTTCCAGCAGTGCCCTCTGAATTTTTAGCCCAGGCTTAGGTGACACAACTGCTCAACAGACAGGAGCAATTGAGTGGTAAGTTCTTAATTAGCTGTTTGCAAGGGTTTATCCAGTGAGAGACAACTGGACAGTCTGAAGAAAACCTTTTCCAAAAGTGGTGTTTTCCTTTGTCTGGGATTACACAAAACCCTCAGGACGAGCACAGAGAGCTCCTATACACAAGACAAGGAAAAGTTTTGTGTTGTGACAGTCCAGCTGTGCCCATGGTGAGAAGTGTCCTCGTTTTACTGAAGGATTCAACTTCTCCATCTCCTTTAGCTCCTCATTCCAGATGCTCTGCTCCTTCCCATCCCATTTTCCTGCCTCCCAGTGCTTTTTTTCCCCACTATTTTCTGGTTTCCATACTCACAACCAGCTGCCCCTTTCAACTGTTTTTTGCCTCAGCAGCTCCCAGAGTTTTTGGTTTGTGATTCCTCCCTGAAGGCACAACACACATCCATCCCAAACCATCATCCCACCCCTCTCCCCCTCCTCAAGATTTCTGAGTTATTTCTGGCCTTGCTGGAAATCAGAGCAGAAATTAAGCAGTTTTCCAGGGACAAAGGGAGTCCCTCCTTATTAATAACTCAAGAAACATTGCATTGTCAGAACCAAAACTAGCGAGGAAAAAGCAAATAACATCATTAACCTGGCAGCTGGGGATGGTCTCCTTTCCTTGCACCATGCTGGACTCTCCAAAAATCTCCTGCAAAGGCACTTGGCACTAAGAACAGGCTCCAGCTGCACTCCTGGAGCCTTTTATCCATCCCAGCTCCACATTTCACAAGCCCCATTACATTTTGCTGTGGGATCTGGATTACAGGGAAAATGTGCAATGCTTAAACCCCAGAGGAAACGAGAGGTGATGGCAGCACTGCACCCCCAGCCACTCATTCCCTGCTCTGCTCTGACCATCCCTAGGCTGGGATTTACCAAATGCTGCTGGGATCTGACTCTGGAACCCGTTTGGTAAAAAATCCCAAACCAAACAACACAAAAATCTGACTGATGGCAGAACGAGCAAAATGTGCCAAACCACCAGGCACTGCAGGAATGTTTTATATTAAAAACACAACTGGGAAGCTGCTTTTTTCCTTGGAAATTGCTGCTCATTAGCACTGGAGAATCATGTAGGTTTAAGTCCAGTGTGAAGGGAGAACCTACAGCCTGTCCTTGGCAGGGTGAACCCCTTCAGTTACTGGGCCTGTCCATGAGATCCTCCAGCAATGCTGCAAAAATCCCAATTCCCTTTCTCTCTCCATTTCTGGGGTGAGGGATGAGCCCTTTCTGCTCTCACAAGACCCCAAGGTGCTGCCCCAACCCAGCCCCTCCCAGCTCTGCTATCACCGCAGGACTTAGGGAGAAGCAAAATTCCACAAATTTTTATTCCTCCAGATCAGCACATCTCAGGAGTGCCGAGGAAACAGTTGTGCTAATCCACTTAAATCAATCCAGTTTGACTGATTCCTTGGAGGTTTCTCACTTTTTTTTTTTTTTTTTTTTTTTTTTTTTTTGAAAGAATGAAGCAACTCCCGTGCTGGAATTCCTGCGGCACTCGGGGTCATTATCTCACTCCCTGTCAGACACGCAGGGGAATGTCACAGGAATGGAATGGACACTGGCATTTGCTCCAGGAACAATTAGGGTGTTGTTAGTGATGCATTTGTAACCTTTTATGTCCCATCCATCCATCCATGGGGACAGAGGTGTCACCAGTGCGAAAAAATCCAGATATCAGAGCACAACTTAGAGCTGAAATGTCCTCAAATTAGAGATTTGTCATCTTTTTTTTTCCCCACTGATGTTGTCACATCTGGAATTTGTGGAGTACAGCAGCCCTGTTCTTCTTAATCTGATTTTACATTAAAATATGGCAACATATTACAACAAAAAATTGATCACACTAAGGAGCTAATGAATTTTTTAAGATAAGTTTTTAAGAATCAAAGAGATAATTAAAATGAGGTAAAGGATAATATAATCCACTAATTTATTGAATTATTGATTAACACCTTTTGATCAAAATTTAAAGCTTAATTGCTGTTTAGCATATAGAAAATGCATTGCAAGGCCTTCAAAATGCTCCACAAGGCTTCTGTCCACTGGAAATACATAATAACACACAAAAAAATAGAAATGTGGTCCTTACATGAAATATTGTTGAATCAGGTCTTAAAACCAAAATTACAGATTCCATATTTCAGTTCAAAATACTGCTTGAAGGCCACAGCACCCAGGAGCTGAAGAACCTGGATTCCCAGGAATGAGCCCATGAATTCCATGGGAAAAGCCTGGAGCTGGCTCCTCTCATTTGCACAGCTCTGTGCTGGAACAACCACGAGCCACCACTGCATAGAAAAGCTGTGGTCTGCCTGTGCTGGGATTTAAAATCAAAATACTGGCACCAAAACGTGTTAAATTATTAATTATCATTAACCAGGATGAAGCGCTAAGGGTTAAAAAAATCCTGGTGTGTTGCAATTCTCTACTTTCATTGCCTTAAATCTTATATTAAATCACTAGAAGTGTTTGTCAGCCCTACAAGGATGAATATATTGATTATGGAGGTGTTTTCTGGAGGAAACCAAGAGAGGCAGCTGCTAAAATAAAGAATTACTTTGCATTGCAGCCAGGCAGTGACAGCACCATAAGAACAGGCTGGAGGGGATCTGATGGCCCTTAATCATCCCTGTGCTGTTTTATATCCCACAGCTGCACTGCTGGGAGAGAAATTTGCCTGAAATCATTTTACTGGGAATGCAAAAAATCCTGGGATGTCACCCAAGCCCAAGCCACAGCAAATTTTCCACAGAAACTTTGGAGCTGCACAATTCAAAGATCTGCTGAAATTTTTTTCCCCCACATTCCTTTAAAAAAAAATTAAAAATTTTTAAAAATTTTTTTTTAAATCCCAAATTTTCCAGCTGTAAGCAGAATGTGCCTGCAGACTAACGGGTGTCTGATCCCCTCCCTTCCCAGCCTCTCCTCCTCGCAGCAAAGCCGGGGCTCCTCCAAGTCCAACTGTCCCATTGAAAGATTCCAAATGAGACAGAAGAGTATTCTCAGCACAGCCCCAGCCTCCCACTCGCTAATTGGAGGCCATTCCCCATTTTGTGGAGCCTTGATGCTCCCCCATGGAGAACTCAGGACTGTGGGTTCCAGTCTTGGACTGTGGTGACAGCAGGAGAGTAAACAGAGCTGATAGAATTTGACAGGTCTATTCTTTTCTTAAAATCATTCAGTCTAAAAGATTTTCTTTTACATAATCCAAAGTGTTTTCTCATGAAGTAGGACAAATACTGCTCTGCATTTATGGTGCAGTTCAGATTTTATGCATTTTTATCAGAATTTGCCACTATTAAACGAGGTCAAATAATTTGTTTTAAAGCCGCGGTAAAGAAATCGCAAGTGGGTGAAAAACTTTGGAGAACTGAGTTCAAAATGTTTCACAGAGGACCCAAAGTTTTTAAAAAGAAGAAAAAAAGAAAGTTATGATTTTTTTTACTGCAGTAAAAGATGTCCTATCTTTCTCCCCCAAAAAGCAGATTTTTCCCTGCAGCTCTGAGTTAAAGAACAATTCTCTCCCTAAAAAGGGGGCATTGTTAAGGTGGTGAGTTCTGCAGGGCACTGAAGATCCAGCCTTAAACCCACATCCCCAGAAGTCCCCTCTGACCCACACCCTTCCTTAAATCCCAAATAATTTCTTCCCCAATATTTACGGAGCCGAGAAAAATGCCCAGAGCAAACAGAGCCTCGGAAAAGAGCAAAACCAGAGGCACAAACCCTTTCCCCAGGGGCTGCAGGGACTTGAACAAATCCCTCGCTGAGCTGCAAGAGCTGCAGCATTTGCATTTTGAATAGAGAGAGGAGAGGAATACCTGCAGCAGCCCCGGGAAAGGTTGCAAACTCCTCAGGCTGGGAGGAAGGAGTCTCTCAATGCTCATTTTGTATTAAAAAAAAAATTATTATTTTTCTTTTGGTTTGCTTTCTGTTTCGTTGTGAGAGCTGGGATGTGTTCTGTATTTCTTGGAGCTTTGCATCATGTGACAAAATGTAACCTAACATAACCCAGGGCTCTGTAACTCATGCAGAACCCTCCTGTAACCTCCAACAATGCTGTGAAATGATAAATGGAAGCACGGTGGTGCAGGTAAATTAAATTACGAAAGGCTCTTGGCAAGGCCAGGTTTGTTCCCACCCACATTAAAAGCCCTTTGACATGTCAGTGCTTTGGAGGGCTACACAAGTGCTTGTTTTAATTAAAAACTCCTCCAAGTGTCTCTTGCACTTGTTTAGTCTCTCCATGACTGCTCCATAACAATGCAAAGTGAACTTTTAAATTATTACATTTTAACGAGAATATTCTTCTTCACACACAGGACAGAGTTTAGAGAGAGGTCAGCCCAAGGTGTATCTATCAAATACAGGTTAGTACCAAAATCAGAGAATCACAGAATTATACAACGATTATGGATGTAAAAGACCTCCAAGATTATCAAGTCCCATTATTCATCCAAATGCCACCATTGTGAATACTTTAAACAGGAATGCTTTTAAATCAGGAATGTATTGTAACTGGCCATCAGCCTTAGAAATCTATGTAGAGCAGAGAAATAATTCAGATAGCTTAAAAAAATAAAGAAGAAGAAGAAGAAAAGTGGATTTCTACATGCTAAAAGGACTTTTTTAGGAAACAAGGAAGCAACAGGAGCTGGCAGCTTCGCCAGTGCCAGTGCCAGTTTTCGAAAGGGATAAAACCTCACCTGTACTCCTGCGAGGGGTGGTGGTTCTGCCCTGAATTCCTAATGATTCCTGCCATTATGGACGGGATTTCGCTCTCTATCATCTCCTGGGGAAGCAGCAGAAGGCAGCGGTCAGCAGCAGTAGCTATCCAGCACTTCAGCAGCGGCGGGAGCCACCGGCCCCGCCCGAGCCCCGGCACCGGGCACGGCCCGGCCACCGGCAGCCCAGGTGCGCTGGTGGAGCTGGGAAAGGCAGGAAAACATTCGCGGGGGAAAATCCCATCCCAACCCTACCGACAGGGTACCGGGAGCACCCAGTCAGCCGCCTTGGGCTGCTCTCATTCTCCGAACAGCATCCGTCGCTTTTTGGATGAAAAAGCTGCCGGAGCTGCAGCGGTCCCAGCGCGCCCGGGATGAGTGGAACCGGGAAACTCCAGCCCTGATCGCCCAGAGATGGAAGGGGAGCCAGGGAAAATCCCAAACCGCTGCTCCAGGGATGGAGGGAGCCAGGGAGAGCACAAAACCCGCTGCCCCAGGGATGGAAAAGCCCGGGGTGCTTCAGGATGGAGCGAGCCCGGGGATTCCCAGCACAGCTGCCCCGGGGATGATGGATGGATGGATGGATGGATGGATGGATGGAGCTCTAGGATCCCCATCCCCACTGCCCAGGGATGCAGGGAGTTCTGAGATCCCCATCCCTGCTTCCCAGGGATGCAGGGACCCTTCATCCCCAGTGCCCGGGGATGCAGGGAGCTCTGAGATCCCCATCCCCGCCGCCCAGGGATGCAGTGAACCCCCATCCCCACTATCCAGGGATGCAGGGAGCTCTGGAGCCCCCATCCCCACTACCCCAGGATGCAGTGAGCCCAGGGATCCCCATCCCCGCTACCCCGGGATGCAATGAATGCCCATCCCCGGTACCCGGGATGCAGGAATCTCCCATCCCCGGTACCCGGGATGCAGGAATCTCCCATCCCCGGTATCCCGGGATGCAGTGATCCCCCCATCCCCGGTCCCCGCCGCTCCGTGCACCAACCTGTCGGGCGGGGCCCCGGGGCCGCCCGGAGCTCGGCGGGCGCTCGGTGCGCGGGGCCGGCGGCGGGGCCGCGCTCCGGCCCCGGTTTAAATTTCCCTCTCCGGAGCTGTCCAGCCCCGAGCATGCGCGGCCCGGCCCGGGGTCAGCGCCGGGGCAGAGCCGGGCAGAGCCGCTCCCGCCCCCGGTGCCCCCGCCCCGCCGGCCCGGGCAGCGAATAAAAACGGGGGGGGAAAAAAAAAAAAAATCCAGATTCAGCCAACTTTGTACAACTTTCCTGAGGGAGGAGGGGGCGGGATCCGCCCGTTCAAATAGGCACCGGGGGGAGGAGAGCGGAGCGGCTCGGGAGAGCCGGTGCCCAATGCACGGTGCCCGGTACGCGGTGCTCAGTGCCCGATGCTGTGCTGGGTGCTCGGTGCTGCGGGAAGCGGAGCCGCCGATCGCAGCCGCTCCCCGGTTGTCCCCGCCGGTCCCCGCCGGTACCGGGATGGCCGCGGGACAGCCCCGGGCAGGCAGAGCCCGTTGCGAGCCTCAGCGCGGCGGGAGGGGAGGGATGGGGATGGGAGGGATGCGGTTGGGATGCTGAGCCCTGGCACGGGTGCGCAGAGGAGCTGCGGCTGCTCCTGGAGCCCTGGAAGGGTGCAAGGCCAGGCTGGAGCAATCTGGTAGGAGAAAGGGAATCACTCATTCTGAGCACCATAATTCTGCCTCCTCTTCCACCAGAGGATTTTAGGTTCAGTCATCAAAAGCGAAGTCTGATGACAATGACACGAATTTGGGACGGTGTTACCTCCAAGTACCAGAGACATGGATCAAACATCTGAGCCAAGGTCAAATCCCACATCAGCAGAGATCCAGCCCCACAAAATATTGGCTTGGACAGTCCAGGTCTTTTTTTTGAGACCAGATTTTATTTCCTATAAGCCCACCTTCTCTGCCGGGCAAGTGGCCTTTAAGCAGAGGCAATTTGAAGCCAGTGATGACACCGGCTCCTTTGGGCTCTGCACAAAAGCTGAAATGTGGAAATAGTCCCAATATCCTTGCACAATGAAAACCCACAAATCCATGATGAATGTATTTCCTTGTCCTTGCCAGTTTGCCACGGAGTGTGGAGGGGATGAAATGTGAAGACAGATTTTTTTTTTCCTGCTCTTAATGAGAATCTGTTCACTTTGATGAGCATCAAATCTCTCTCTGTTAATTGCTGTCAATAGAAGTGGAGATTAATCAATACTTCTATGAATCAATGCCTTTATCAGGCACCTCTGGAGAACTGAAATAAGAGGAAAAGTCACAGCTCTGGCAGAGCCTCAGGCGTGGAGTTTGCACAGTTCAAGTGTTCCCTTAATTACAGGCTGCATTAATTAACGTTGGGCTGTAACTTATTAAAAGGTCATCTCAGAGTCGTCACATCCTTAACTTGTAACCAAAAAAACTTTAAAAAATGCGCTCTTGTGGCTGGATATTTGCAGGGGGGGTGAGGATAAAACACAAAGTTCCTTCCAGATCTCCTTGGAGCCCGTTCAAGACATTGTGCTGAGCTTTTCCCCGGGCTGCTTTCCTGGCAGCAACACATTCCAGCAGGGGCTGCTTTCCCCTCTCAGGTGATTTGCAGACCTTGGAAGGGCAGGATTGCACCAGGCCAGGAGCAAAGGGTGGCAACAGGGAAGGATAAAGGGCTTAGCTCTCCAAAACCTGCAGCAGCAAGTTCCAGCGAGGAAAATTCCAGTTAATTGGTGCAAGGAGAGTTTTCACAATGGGAGAAATCCAGCACTGCAGTGGGCACTGGGAAGTTTTGAGTCCCTGCTCTTGGAGGTGCTGGAATTGGACAGGACAGAGCTCTGAGGAATCCCTGGAGTCACAGAAGGGTTTGGGTTGGAAGGCACCTTAAAATTCTTTAAGAATTTTTAATCTTGGAGTTGCAGAACTGCGGGGTGATGGTTGGACTTGAACAAAAATTGGGGATTTTTTTGCTTGTTTTCAATGTTTTCTCACCAGTTCCTGTCAGGCTGGAGAAATGGCATGGAGAGAAATATTGGGGTGTATTTTCTCCTGGCATCCATCAGCTCTGTCTCTTTCTGTGATTTAAAATACAAGAACACAAGCTATGGACAATTTCTGGTTGCATTTGTAGTTATCTTTATCTCAGTTAAGGAATTGTTCAAATTCACCTACCTGTCCCAGCTGAAGTTATTTTTACACTGAATATTAGCAGAGAAATGTGCATTAGGTATTTCTATGATCCAATTTATTTGGTGGCATGAAAAATCACATCTAGCCTTTAAATTAATATTGTTTAGCAATTAACTTCTTCCTTTCTTTGGACTACCAGCTTTGTAGTGAACAAATAATACAACACAACAACAGAGGTACAATAGGGATTTATTTTTCAAAGGCATTCACTTTCTTGGGTGTGATTTTCTCCTAAAATATCTTTATTTTCTATAGATTTTCTTTTAAACTGTAGGAATTCCTTTTGGATGACAAACTGAATTCATTTTGCTACCAGCTGAGGTCATTATAAAACAAGTTTGGTTTATTTTCCACACTCTCTGCTGCTTTAGGAGAAAAGTAGGGAAAAAATTAAAAAAGGAAGAGAGAGTTGAGAAACCTTCAAAAGCAGAGATTGATAAGAACTCTGTGAAGATTTTGGTGACAGGTGTCAGGCTGGAAAATCAAAATATTTCCTTCACCTCAGGCAGTTTGGACTGGGACCTGTGGTTTTTGTGGAAAAGCAGCTTCATGTTTATTCATCATCATTTTTGTGAGAGAACATCGGTGTGTCCTGAGCCTGGATCTTCCTGCTCCTCACTTGGCTTTTTTTCTGATTATGGTTTTCATCCCTCTCCTCCTGAGTATCTAAAACATATCTAGAACATCAAACACACAAAATGCTGATGTGAATTCAGCTCTGAAAGCACTCAGTGCTTCTTGCACACTTCAAGCCAGCTTTGTTTTATGGCAAAGTTTGGATTTTCGATCTCCTCCTTTATTCACCCAGTTTCATTTATCCCTGCAGAAGTGAAATATTCTATTCACATTTTAAACTGCAGCTTCATCACTCAGATTCTCAGTCCCTGATGGAGATGGAATTTCACTTCACCCCCTTCCCAGTGCCTGGATTTGGGGTTGCATCCTCACCCCCAAAATAAAAAGCAGCTCTTCCCATCACCCACAGGCTCTTTTCCCAGGATTTGTGCATTCATATGGGAATGAAAATGTGCAAACGGATTCTGTCCAAGCCACTGGAAACACAGGAAACTCCACAAGCTCCCTCCTTTTATCCCCCCTGCAAAAGCGCCGACCGTTTGTTTTATTTCGGGACACTGTATCCTAACAAATTATCCCTAAAAATCATTTGGTGTGAAATTGCAGATTAATCCCACCGGGCTGGGGGGTTAGCCCTCGTCTGGCCACTGGGGAGCACACAGATGGTGGCTGGGAGAGGGACAAAAGGCGCAATCCCTGATGAGATGCAGGGATGTAACGGACAGAAAGCTTTTCCCCACGGCCAAGGTGAGGAAAACATCACAGGTCCCCGAGCCTGGCAGAGCTGTCCTGGAAAATCTGCTCTGGAAAAGTTTTGTGATGCCTCCCAAAAAAAGAGAAACCTGCTCTGACTCCCCTGAGCTGCTTTTTTTTTGATTTCTGGGGGTGAGGATGCAACCCCAAATCCAGGCTCTGTCTCCATCAGGGACTGAAGATCTGAGTGATGAAGCTGCAGTTTGAAATGTGAATAGAATATTTCACATCTGCAGGGATAAATTAAACTGGGTGAATAAAGGAGCAGCTCAAAAATCCAAACTTTGCCATAAAACAAAGCTGGCTTGAAGTGTGCAAGGAAATTTTTCCTCCCTAAGAAGCTTTCAGAGCTGAATTCACATCAGCAGTTTGATGTTTTAGAAATGTTTTAGATACTCGGGGGAGAGGGTGAAAACCATAATCGGAAGAAATCCCATTTTTACTTCCTAATGCTGTCACTACTTTTCTTATTCTTTAACAAATGGGGATTCCCGTCAGTCTGGCAGTTTCTCGTTCCCAAAATTAATTTTGTTATCCCACAGGGAAAATGTCCTGCTTGTGAAATGCTGCGAGTCTGGCCTGGAAGAAATGAATCTTTATCCTCGTGAAATGACATTGCTGCCCTGAAATTCCAACTGCCAGCTGAGCTGCTCTCTGATTTTAATGTGAAATTGTTCTTTCTTAGGAGCAGAATCCATCGTGCTGCTTGTTCCTGCTGGGAATTCAGGTGTGTGAGTGCAATGCCCCATCCCTGGAAATATCCAAGGCCGGGCTCTGAGCAACCTGGGATGGAAGAAAATGTCCCTGCCCATGGCAGGGGTGGCACAAGAGGAGATTTAAGTCTCTTCCAACCCAGTCATTCTGGGATTCCATTATTTACCTGGAAAAATGAGCTTGGGGCTTCAAATGTCCCTGCAACAGAAATCCTGCCGAGCCAGGATTGTTTGTGCTTGAAGAGCTGGCAGAACCCCAAACCCAGCCCACAAAGACACACAAAGCCTGACAAAATATTATTTAGGCAGTTAAACCTAAGCTTAGCACAATTTTTACCTCTGTGAGTGAACTACAAGAATATTTTGTCCTGATTTATGTCTAGTCTGGGGCAAAATGAGTTTATAGGGGCTATAATTGTGCAGTGGTTATTATGTGCAATAATATGAAGCAATGAAATTCGAACTAATCCGTGTATTATGTCAGCATAGAATTAACACTTTCATTTTGCATTTATGGGATGCAATAAATACTTCTGAAATTATTTTTTTCCCCCAAAAAACAGAGGGATATCAACATGCTGTTGGCTGATGGATGTAGTTTCTAATTTAGTTTGTCATTGGAAGAGACATCTCCAGCCCCAGAGCACCCAGAATTGTCACTTCTGATCTCTTTATTGCTCTTTTGTGGTGTATTTACAGCTGAGAATCCTGTGCAGGTCTCACCTATTCCTTCATCACAGTAATGAGCTTTTCCTTAATTAATATCCCTCCTTGTTTCAGCAAATCCCCATGGATGGTGTCATGCAGATGATGGCAATCAGTGCTTTTTCTCTCTCTGTGCTCACATCAAGTTTTTTTTTCTCTTTGTAGGTGACACAAAACCAGAGATGCCAAAGTCTGGTTTGGGACTGGAAATGTTGCAGAACTCAAAACTCCTGGTGCCACCAGGATTATCAATCACAACTGGAGATGCTCAGGTAGAACATTCTTCAAGGTTTGTGGAGAAGTGTGTTATCAACAAACACACCATTTTTTCTTGGTTTTTATTTATTTTTAATTTTTATTTTTATTTTCATTGTATCAGGGCCCATTTTATCTCAAATACAAAAATAGCACCCACAGGATGTCAGAGTAACATCCAACTGTGCACAGCCCAAATTGACTCTGAGAAATCCTTTTGGTTTGATTGCCATTTTTCTCCCTGATTTCTGTAAATCTTTGATGGATATTGGTTCTACCCATGCATCATCCCTCATAAAAGAGGGATATCACCCCTGCTTTCCTTCCAGAGAGTTGGAATCATTTCCAGAAGAATTGGAGAGTTGGATTCCTGCTTCTGATGATTTCTGTAACTACAACTATTCCTGAGTGGAAGCATCCATCAGAATCCAGCAGTGACCATTCCTATGGAGCACAGGAAACCTGTGAGTATTTTTTTCTGAGGTTTCTAAGAGTGAAAAGTTAAGATTCCCTTCTCTTAATAAGGCCATCACCAAATTACCATAACCAAGGAATCCTCAGCCCCATTATGAGCAGCTCTGCCCTCCCCAGCCCCGTGATTTGGGGAATATTGTTTCCTGCTTCCATGACACACAAGTCTAATTAAACCATTTCTGCACCTTGCCTGGCCATAACTCTTCATTCCAGTAATTAGAAGACACCCCCAGTACAGAGCACGCTGCTTCATCAGCTTTTGGGCTACGAGACTTAAAACTAACATTTTCAAAAGCATTTCATGGTTTGAAAGAATGGTCAATTAACCTTCAGTTTCCTGGGGGGAACCCTGCAAAGAACTGTCAACAGTTCAGTTTAGAGAGATTTGTCCAGTGACCTACAAGGCCACGAAGTTCACCAATGCATGGAACGGTGTCATCATGGATTTGTTCCCTGGCTTACTGTCACAGGAGAATAAACTGATTTTTCTGCTACAGTAACAAGTGACCAAGGGGCGACTGGACGACCTTGGTGCTTCCCTGGGCAAAACCAGCAGGAAAAACCCCCCTGGTATCTCTAGGATGAATGAGGTGTCTCTCTCCCTTCCTCCCATAAGGTTCTTTTTTAATCAGAGGAGCCCCAGGGCCGGGGGATTCCTGGGCTGCCTGCTGGGTTTCTTTGTGTTTGGAATTCTCTGCAGCGTAAGAGAAACGTCTGGTGGTTGTTGTGCTGGTGACAGTCTTCAGATTTAAGTGATAGCAACATCTCAGCCTCTAGAGCAAATTAATAATTTAGAGCTGTTCTGGGGGTCGATTTGGGGATGCACCTGCTGGAGAAGGTCTCACCATGAAGTTGATTTTGTTGGGAGAGTCTGAAGGAAATGGGAGTCTGCTCCTGGCTGTTGAAGGTAAAAACAATCTCTGGTTTCATGAGGGAGGCAGAATTAGCCATAAATAAAATTATCTTCTATGTAGGATTTGATAACGTGGAAATTCCAATCTTTGGCTTTGCTTTTACTTCACTGCTCCATAAACACAGGGGTTTATTATAATTCCAGAAGCTGTATGGAAAAATTGATTTTATTTTCTTCTACTCATCATCAAAACATTTTCCCTGGCCAACCTGGCAAGTCCCTACATGAAATCTGATTTTCCTGGCTTTTCTCATTTTGCCACACCCACAGCACACAAGGTCAGGGTCATGCTCCATGACTGGAGCTGTCTCTAGTACAGTTTAAAACATTTCAGTTGATTCTATGCAGTGCTCCAAACTTAAGATTATATGATATGAAGTAATCAGGAGGGTTTTTTTAAGGACACACATTGTCGTACCTGGAGAATCCTGGAATGGTTTGGGCTGGAAAGGATTTTCAATCTCATCCCATTCCACTCCCTCCATGGGCAGGGATATTTTCCACCATCCCAGATTGCTCCAAGCCTCGTCCAGCCCGGCCTTGGACACTCCCAGGGTGGAGCATTGTACTCACCCACCTGAATTCCCACTCAGCCATAAATCCTAGGAGCAGTTTTTGTACTGAGTCCAAACATCAGAATTCTCCAAATCCCAAGTGCTGCATGACAGGAGCTGGATATCCTTCAGAGGAAATGGAGACATCTTTTAAAAGATGTCACCTTTTAAAGATGTCATCTTTTAAAAGATCACACCTGGGGGTGGTAACTGAGATTTACTGTCTGTTTTTCTGAGTTTTACACAGAGTCCAAAGCTCTTCCTGCCTGTGGTGAGCACATCCATTGCAGCAAGGTCTGTCAGAACCTTCAGACCTGATAAAACCCTGCAGGAGGAGAAGAGCACTGATGGGCATTGCCAGTGACCCTTTGCTGTATTTCAACAGTGACACGTTTGTCATTCTGTGTCCCCCACGAGGTTCTTGGTGAGCAGGGAAGGATGAGCAGAAACAAGGGCTCTAATTAGAAATGTGCCCATGTTTTCACAACAGCTGGGGAGAAGCTCAGCCCCTGACCCGTGCTTTCCCTCCTCAGCAGCCCCAGAGCAGAGATTGAAATTCAAAGCATGACTTGGCAGGCTGGGCTGCACAGGGGGGGAGGGGAGCAGGGATGGGGAGCGTTGGGCATGGAGAGAGATATCATTAGATGAAAAAAGTGTCTTCCCACACAAAGGAGAAGCAGCAGGATTGCCCAACACGAGCTGGGACAGCAGCTGGGCAGGATGCTGCTCCTGCAGGGCCTGCAGTGGGGACACCCAGGGAATGTCCCACAGGGACCTGCTCTGCCTCCCTCCCCACTCAGCATCAATTACTCATCCACAGTGACAGCCTCTGCTGACCAAGAGTTGTCACCCGTGTGTGCTTCCTGTGGTTTCCTTTCTGAGCTGCTCTGGCTGCTCTCTGCTTCCTTTCGGAAGGAAAAGTTGGGGAATTTTTCCAGTTTTTATTGCCTGAAGTAATCAATTCACACAGAAGGCCTTGCTTGGTTTCTTATTCCATTCTTACGTCAACACCTCGGTCTCCTTCTACATTCAAATCATCATTGCGGATGGTTATTTTTTATAAATTAAAACACTGTGGTTTTGCTACAACTTTTTGCCTCAGGAGAATATTGATCCTGCTAAACTTGGAATATGAAGCTGGGCCCTTCTTTGTCAAGTTCCCCTTTAGCCCTGCCAAACAGAACCTTTATTTGTTCTATATTGAGGTTCAGTTTAATGCTCAGATGAATTTTGATGTAAAGGGACGTAACAGGAAAAATAACCCCCCAAAAAAAAAAAAAAAAAGAATCTGTTGGGGTTATTCATGTGCTTTTGGATTTGATTTACTTCCTACTTCCTTATTTAATAACCAGGTTCCTTAAGACTCCTTAAGCTTGACTGACCCGTGTTTTGTTGGCAGGTCTATTCCACTGACCCCTGCCAAGACCCCTGCCCCAGTTCGTCTATCAGACAAAAATGAATCTATTCCAGGAGCTATCACTTCCCATTATCTCTAATTGAGCCTGACAGTTGGAGACAGGCCTCATTATTTTTAATTGGGCCCTATAGTTCTAGAGTTAAATTAAACACAATTTAATGCAGATAGCTCATCTACGTGGCTAGGACAGAGTCAAATTGTATTTTAAGTTTAGTGGAACAACAGGGTTTGTTTGGAGTGTTTGCTTTTTGCAGTGTTGCTTCTCTGAGCTCTGTGTTGTGTAAAACCTGCCTGGGGTGTGAGGACACGTCTGTTAAATTAGAACCTGACCTGGCCCTGCACCTGTTGGACCTTTCTTTCTACACTTTTATACCAAAATCCAAACCAGGGTGGTGATGAGCAACTCTTGAATCAGCCCTGTGAGAGCTTCATATGGTTCAGGTAGTTTTAAACAGATTTTCAGGGGTGTCAAACAGAGAAACTGCTTAAAGTTTCCCCCACATTCCTGTGGGAAGTTTTATTCAGAATTTAAAGGGAAGATACCTCTCAATACCTCAACATGGGAATTTTACTGCTGCATTCTGAGCTTTTTTTCTGCCATGCAGGAACATCTTTATCACCATCAGTGGGGCTTTTCTGTGAAGACACCTCTGGATAAAGATGGAATTAAACCACCCTGTTGCTGTAAATATTGTAAATGTTCCTGTCTTAGATTTTCTTAGGGAAGGAACATTCCATCTGAGGAAGTTGTCTCACCCTTCTGGTGGTTTTCAGCCACACAGGACTTGGAAAATCAGTTTGGTAAACCATTCCCTGTGCTCTTTCTTTGATTCAGCTGTGCGCTGCAAGACCAAGTCATTTGTTATTGAAGCTTTAACTTTGCCAGAGTTTAAAGCAGTTAATCCATCACAAAACTCTTTGGTTTACTCACGAAACCAAGATTCCTAATTACAGAAGGCTTTGATTAAATATTGGATTTTCCTTTGCACAGGTGAGGTTGAACACTTGTTCCAAAGGACATTTCCTTTGATATATTTATATTTTCTGTACTTCTGCTTTGCTTGAAGGGCAAATAAACAAACTAAAGCACTTCTCCCATGAGAAATAACACATCCAAGACAAGGATCCTTCAGTTTGCAACAGGGATCTCTGCTCTTTTTAAGAGTCCAGGCAGTTTGCATTAATAATTACATGCTGTGTGTTTAATTAACACTTAATCATGGAAATTCTGTGACATCAGGCCTGGAGGCTGGGATTGTCCTGGAGAAAATGAGCAAGGATTGCCCAATGTTTGCACAGTCCCTGCTCCTTCCAAGCTGTTCTCCTTGGTGTCAGCCACCCTTCCCAGCCCCAGCTCAGTCCTGCCTCGCTTCTCCTGCTGCCTCTGGCATTTTTTCTGGAGCAGAGAATTCCTGCAGCCTGGAGAAGCTCCAGGATGATCCCTTTGCTGCCTGTTCATGCTGCATCTCCAGCTTTTCTCCTGGTATTGCTATGACTTCTGGTGGGAGAGCAAAAATAACTCCAAAAATAGCACCAAAACAGTGTTGTTTTTTGGGTTTTATTTGTTTTTTCCAACCCAACCACTCATTTGAAAGTTGATGTGATGGCACCTCTGGGCTGATTTTCCATGCCCACACAACCAGCCTGGAAATGCTCCCCCAGCCAGCCAGCACCAACTGCATGAACTTCCCAGCTTTTCCACTCATTAGGTGTTTTTGTTGGCTTTGTCCTGGCTGGCAGAACCCCCCTCCTTCCCTGGCCCTGCAGGAGATCCCTGCTGTGACAGCCTAAAATCCCAGGAGATACAAGGGCTCTGTCATGTGCTGTTGTCCTTTTGACTGAACTTGGAGAGAAAAGGCTTTTGTCCAGCCTGTGGCCAGTGAGCAGCCAAAAATTATAGCCCAGATTTAGTGACCTGTGTGAGGAGTGAGGCTGGAAGGGATTTATTTCAGCTTTCCACACCTCTGTATGTGGGATTATACCTCTGTATTTGGGATTTACAACAGCTTTCCATGATCCCACGTGTCTAAATTTGGGATTTATATGGCTCTTGCACAGCAGCATTTGCTGGGAATATTCCCAGCAGCCACCCAGAGGAGAGGAAGGATTGTCATCCCTCAATTTGGGGATGTGCAGGTGAAGTTTTGGGGGTGTGTTTTTGTGGGGAGACTGCGAGGGAGACTGGAGTGGTTTGGATGCTGGATTTTATGCATCTACTTGTTCTGTACAGAAATTTTTGAGAAAATTCACACCAAAACTAAAATGTTTCAGTGTCCCCCCTTCTGTTGCTGGCAGAAGAATGGAGTTCATAAAAACATTACTCCCATATTTGTTGTAGTAATAAATTTCTATAAATTCCATCTGCCCAGTCAGGGCACAGCATTGCTGGCTCTGAAGTTCTGTCTGGATGTTTCCCTGTTAGGAAGAAACTTTAAATCCTCAAACTGAGAAATTCACCCCAATTTCAAGTGCAGACAGAAGGATCTGTTCATTTTAAGAGAAGTTTGCGTTTCCCTGATTCCTCCTTGTGAATATGAAGTTTTAATGGGATAAATTCATGACCTGATGGTCTGTGCAACACCACCTTGGTGCTGCATGAAGCTCAGAGAATCCCAAAATCAGGGTGGAAAAGACCTGCCAGACCATCTAATCCAACCTGTGAGCAATCCCCACCTTGTTTGGGCTTTAAATGCAATGTAAACATCTCAAATTCCAACCTAACAATGGCAGAATTTCCTCATGTGTGACTGCTCTGTTCCAGAGGTGCAGCAGGGTTTGGAGAGGCTCATGGAGAGCAGGTTGTGGTTTTCATCTATTTTACCAGGATCAAATTATCTCCTGTTCCCTCTATGTTGTTTTGGGGTGGTTTTGTTTTTTTTTTTTTCTCCTCTGCTTTGTTTTTGTTTCCTCTCAACCAGCTTGAGAAAGAATGTGGGTTAGAAACAAAAGATGTCGAGGATTTAATTTAGCCAGACAAAAAAAAATACTCTTTTCAAATGTTAAAACAGGCTGAAAGAAAGGTCTGAGGGCTGGTTTGAAAGGACAGGACTTTGTTCCCAGTGCTGTTCCCAGCAGTGATGGGAGACACTCAGAACCTGAGCTGCCCTCCTGACATTCCTGGCCTGCTAACCTGCTTTATTCTTTTATTAATTTATACATCCACATTTTGTAATTCACTGGCCAGCTTGCAGTTACCTGGAGAAGAACTTAAAAAAATAAAACCAAAAATATTTGGGAATTTTTCACAGCAGCAGAGTGCTAATTTATTACTTGGGGATGTTTGGAATTACTGAGATCATTTTAACCCAAGCAAGAATTCCATTAAATATGAACAAGAGGAGGCTGGACACGTGGTAAAGGATTTCTCTTTCCCTCCTGGCTGCAACCAATACCTTTGGATCTGGTCACTGAAGACACCTGGCAATGAAATGGGTGTGTGAAAGAGGAGGAAACCAGATATTATGTTACTTAAAAGTCATTCATCATGTCACGGGAAGGCAGGAATCTGAACTCCTGCAATAAATAATCGCTGAAGGTGATCTCTGCACACAAAGGAGCTGTGGCAGGGAGCCACTGCCAGCTGCTGAAATGTCCCTCTGACAGGGACAGGAGCTGAGGCTGTGCTGCAGTGAAGGTCAGGGAGAACAGGACACAGGGAAATTATTTCCTGGGAGACATCCCATGAGGATTCTGGGTTTGAAGAGCTCTGTGTGTCCATCACAACACCCTGGCTGCAGTTCCAAAGTTGTCATCTTGCATTTGTCAGCAAAGAACAACATTTCTCTCCCCCCTTTAATCCCATGCTTGGTTTTTCTGTGCTTTCCTCATGGAAAGGGTGGTCAGGGACTGGAAGGGGCTGCCCAGGGAGGTTTGGAGTCCCCATCCCTGGAGGTGTGGCACTGGGCTGGTGACAAAGTCAGGACCAGGTTGGACTCAGCCTTGCATGTCTTTCCCAACTCAAATTATTCTACAATTCCCACTCTCTGCCAAGCAATTCCTCAGCATTCCCTGAGTAACCCCCTTCCCAAAGAGAAAGATCTCTTTGGGGTTTTATTTTAGCTGGTGGCAACTCCCAGTTGTAATTGTGTGGGAGGGAGCAGAGCTGCTCTGGTGGACAGGGCAACACCTTCTTGGCATGCCCAACAGCCAGGCCAGCTCAATAAAAAATCCTCCATGTAACCAGACAAGGGCTTTGGGATTTTCTGTCAGCAAAATAAGGGATTGAGAGGGATAAATTGGCCCTGTCTAGAGAATCTGAGTGGCCATGAGCACCTTTTGTTTCCCATCTCTGGTAGCTCTCAGTGACACCCTCAGCTCAGCTCCAATATATCCCAAATGAATTAATGATTTTTCCTCAATGTTTCTCCCCCAAAGTCAATAACACACATTTGTGTGCTTCTCCTGTCTATATTACACCATCTCATATTATATTAATTTCTCTATTTTCCTCTCCCTTTCCTGGAAGGTGCCCAGGATCTAAACTCAGTGGCTTGGCAGTGTTGACCTGCATTTCCCAGAAGTTCATCCCTGGGATTTTTACCCTGAAGTTTGGTGCTGCTCAGCCCTGTAAGTGCTCCCTGCCCTCTGTTCCAAGTTCAAACACCCACAGCAATGTGTCCCCACTCCAGAGGCACCAGGGAAGGAATGGATAAATCCTGGAGGAATTTAATGAATATTTTCCCCGTTGAAGCAGCTGTAGGAATCTCTCAGAGCTCAGGGTGTAGTTTTTCAGCAGCTGATGCTGAGTGAGGCTGGTGAGGTGCAGGTGGAACAGCCTCTCCCCAGATCTGGTTACACCACTCAGGGAGGAAAAAGGCAGAATTCAATATGTGCATGTGAGAGTGGAGCCCTCATCCTCCACAAGAATTTTATTCCAATTTCTTCAGGGTAGGTCTGTACCCAGCCTGGGGTGGAGAGATCCCAAAGGCTGCAGCAAGGCAGGGGCACTGCTAAAATTGCCTCTGTGAGTTGGAACCACATGAAAGATTGATGTGGAGTCTTAGCACCTGCTCCTCCTTTGTGGGATATTTGCACTGTTAATTTTTAAGCATGTCTTAGCCTGGGGAAGGGAGATCCTATAACCAAGGGAATATACATTATTAACCTCAAAGCTCCAGGCCTCTCCTGCAGCCTGGGCCACTCTGGGTTCTGAAGGAGCAGCTGAGCACAGAGCTCAGATGGTGGCATCAAACTGGGATGGCTCCAGCTCCATCCACCCAAAGGATGCTCTCCCTAATTTGGGGAGTTTGTAATTAACACAGAACGCTCACACCAACTCCCCAAAGATCCCAGGTGCAACCTAATCTCGAGGAAGATATAGTTTCTAGTTCTTATCTTGGAAAAGTGGCCACTAAGTGGATGCAAGGCCCAAGTGCCTGGTCCCAGTAAATTATTAAAGGTGCTCAATTCGGGTGAGGACGTCGTCCCTGCCCAGCTGCCCAGAGATCTGAGGGACCTTACCCAGGTTCAAAGCCCCTGGTGAATGGTTTCCCTGGAATAATTGGTAACAGCAGCCAGGATGGACACCCAGGTAACTAAAATTATCGTGGCTCTAGTGGGAGATGTGGTAACAGAGAGGTTTATTCCATGGGGCATTTCCTGCAGGGGGTTGGAACTGGAGGGTTTTTAAGGTCCCTTCCGACCCAAGCACTCTGGGATTTTAAGATTTCTATGATCTATAAAACTCTATATTTGAGTGGTGTATTTCTATAGGTTAAATGATGGGATAATGATCTGAAAATTATAATTTTATAAAGCACACAACTGATGCAATTCAGTCATGAATATCAGGACTCATTTCCCAAACTTTCTGGTGCAGAAATATCTATTGAGTTTATCCAGGACAATGTGGGGTAAGAGTGACTTTTCTCGATTCCTGTGTGCTCCTAAGGCTCCCTTTTCTTCTCTGCTGGCTAATGGCATTTTTGCACTTCAACACAGAAATATCTTGGAAGCTGGGACTAGGATGACATCTCACTTGCATGGTAATGAAGTCTTGACAGAGGAGATGACAGATGGAACTCCAGGATCAATCCACCTACCTTTTCTCTTTTTTTTTTTTCCAACAAGATACTAAAATGGGGAAGGTTTTTAACAAATTATAATTAAGGTGCAGGTTTCTTGGTGTCTGCTGATGACTTTCTCTCGTCATAGACTTTAGGAAAGTTTCCAGGGAAAATTCTGCAGTACTGCACCACTGACACGGGGGCAGGCTGGTTTTGTAAACAGCCCAGTTTTGTTTTTCTAAATGCTCCCAAGATGGGCTCTTTGGACAGAGGTTACAGTCTTGGTGTGGTGTTCTGCAATCTCCATCAAATCCCATCACAAAACCTAAGCATGGCTTTTGCAGAACAGAGATTCAGGTAACCTTACATTCTCTGTCCGGAGCTGCCTCCTGAGGAGCTGCATGAGGGTGAAATTCCTGTGGTTTCCTTGGCAAACGTTCCACCTGCCACAAAATAACCTGGTTAATCCTTGGTTTATTTATTGAGACCTGCTCAGAGGCAAGAGGCTCCCTGGGCATCTCCTGTCTCCTCTTCCCATGGAAAACCATGCTGGGGAGGGACGTGGAGCTCAGCCCAGCAAGGTCAGTCCTGCAGCAGCTCTGGGGGCTCTGAGTGTGCTGGAAAAGATCTCTGCTCCCTGCAGGGACTGGGCTGGAGAGAGGCAGGAGGAGGGGGAGCCCTGCAGGGGAGGAAGGAGTGACCTGGGAGAGGAGCTGCAGCCAAGGTGGTGAGCTGGGAGCAGAGCTGGAGCCCAGCTTCTCAGGGCAGATGGCAGAGCTGGATGCTGAGGCCAAGAAGGAAGGAAATTATTGCCAGAGAGAAGGTGGCAGAGGCAGAGCGTGACACAGACAGAGAGAGAAATCCAGTGAGCGAAGGCAAGGGAGGATTTAATTTTTAATTAGCCACAATGAATTCCTTCCACACCTGAAGTCTGGGGAGAGCACGGAGTGAAAGGAGGTAATGTTGGTTTGCTTTGGGGGGTCCCATAGAGAGGGAGGCAAGGCGATCTCTCAGGGAGCTGGAGTCCTGAGGGCTGAACTCAGAGCTGCTGGGGGACAATCCTGGGAGATCCCTGGGGTTTTCCCTATTGCAGCACGGATGGGATTTTTACTCTGCGTGTGGTGCTGCTCTGTGCATGGTCCGCCTGAGTCAGAGGGGGTGGATCCCCCTGCTCAATAATCCAAAATTCAGCAGCAGAGTGCTCCATCCATTGGGATAAGGATTTTGTCACTGAGGCTTGGAGTTGAGAGAGGAACGAGGAAATTTCTTTTCACTAATGGTTGCAGGAGGCTCAAAAATAATTCCTCCTCAGGAAGGCTTGGGTTTGGAGGGGCTTTTCCCCCCTCAGATGGGACTCCCTGTCTGGCTGTTTACTGTATTAATGACACGAGGCAGAATTCCAGCAAACAGGATGAGCACACTCATTACTGGGATAATTACTGGGATAATTGTTCTGCTGCAGAGCTGGGACAGGGACAGAGCACTGGCTGCAGGATCTGCCTTCTCCTTTCTCCCCACTTCCCTGCTTTTCTCCCACATCCTCTCCTTACTCCTCATCCAGCTGCAGGGAAATTCTCAGTCTGACTGCCAGGATAATTTCTATTCCCTGTAAATAAATTCCTCAGTGGGGAATTCTTCCAGGGAAGTCTCAGAAAGGCAGTACATCCCTTTCCTCCAAAGCGCTCCCGTGTTATTTTCAATATGTAAAATATTTCCATCTAAATCACTGCAGTTATTTCTACTTCCTCAAATAACATATAGCTCTAAGTATTAAAAAAACCAGGTAAATAATTCATAAAGAATCATGAGACTCTTTAAACGAAACTTGTTAATTTGAGGTACATTTGAATTTCAAGACAAGGAATAGCAACACTTTCTGATTCAAGCATGCACCTAAATCCAATAAAATTTGGATATTCTGACCCATTTTAACAGGTTTTCCCTGTTTCAGAGGATGACTTCTCTCTGTCAGCCATCCAGAAGCCATTTAGGAATCAACTGAGTCCCCTCTGTCTCCACCTGCTCTGCTCTGCCCTTGTTCCCATATGGAAGAGTAGTTTTGTTCTTCAGAAGGTATGGGGGAGATTAAATTGTCCCTCTTCTTGGCTTGCCTTGAGCTGCCTTGTTGTAGCAATGTGGAAACATGGGGTAAGTTCAGAGCTCTTCCTAAGGTTTTATACTAATGAGCTTTAAACTGGAAATTTCTGGATAATGGCAAGCTGGGACCAGACTAGGAGCAGGGGTTGTTGTCCTCCAAGGTACAGAGACACAAGAAGTTTTGGGGTGTTTTGGAGAGAATGGTGGGACCAAAGGAGGAGGGAAGGAGCTGACTTTCACCCACATGAAAAGAAAGAAATTATTTTCTGATCAGTGAAGAAAGGGGCTGGCAGCACCAGAGCCTGGGAAGCTGTGACTGCCCGAGGAATCTTGATCCTAACTTAAAGACAAACCCAGAGGAGCTGCCCTTAGGTGACCCTGATGGGTGGGTCCTGCTGGAACAGGAGCAGAACCCACCTGGATGCTCTCAGAGGGGGTCACTGTGGCTCTTCACTTCCCTTCTCTGTCCCTGTGGCTGTAACAAGGCAAGAGCAGAATGTTCCCTTCCCTTGGCTTCAGAGCTGCAGGCACTGATGGATGATCACAGAGCCAACAACCCACCCTCAAAAATAGTTCTGGTGCACTGCAAGGTACCTTGAGGGATAGGAAAGAGAAAGATGAATTATTTCCTTCACAGACATTCCTGTATTGAGACTCTTTGCTGGTCTGGTGCCCCTCTCCAGGTGGGGACCAGGAGCTCTCAGGTGTGGCTTCAGGTGGCAGTTCCCAGAATGAAAATCTGGTGTGGCTCTGATAATATCCCCATGCCTGAGTTTAAAAGTTTTTAACTGAGGTGCTTTGTGTCCGAGGGGTCCAGGAAAGCTGAATCAGGAAAAGGCAAATGAAGATGTTTTCTGGAGGAGTTTGGAGGAGGTTTTTGCTCTTTATTCCCATCATAGCTGCATCCCCAGGATCAGTTGAAATCCTGCCCTGCCAGTAAATCCTCAGCCAGACCATGAACCCGTCCAGCCTCTTTGCTGTCCCTCCAGCTCCTCCCACCCAAAACTGCAGCCCTGGCACTGCTGTCCCCTCAACCCTGACGGAGCAGAGCCAGAGCAAGGCCTGTCCTAAATCACAGAGAGCTTTGGGTGACCTTGGCTGCAGCTCTGAACAAGACCTTGTGTTGCAACCTCTGCAAGTCTCTGGTGTGCAGATGTTATGGAAGCAGCCCCTGATTTTTGGGGACTCTTGTGGGGTGATAAAAATTGGGTTTTGCTGTGGGAACTGGAGTTGTGATCTTGGTTTGGACTGAGATGTGTTGTCCCAGGTGTCATTTGTCTCATCTGCTGGTGCTGACTCATGCAGGCAGCTCCTTTCTGCGGCCTGGTGCCCAAAGGGTTTGGTCTTTGGGGGCTGTTGGGACACTCCTATGGGAGATGTGATCCCAATTCCTTCTTTATCAGTGGCCTTCTTGCTGTGTCCATAAACGTGATTTTGGGGCTGTTTTCCTCTGGTTCTCTGTTCTGTCTTGAAGCCTTGTAAACACCCTGGAGGTGTGTTGGAATACATTAATTTACTGTGGTTCAGTGCTCCTCTCCCTGTATCTTAGGGACTGTCAGATACTCCAGGACCAGAACTGAAATTGAATAAATCTGCCTTGCTGTATTCCCAGGATGTTTAACTCTGAATTTTAGTTTTTCTGCTGGAAATCCTGTGCTCTGTCAGTGTTAGGAATGCTCTGAAGCATACAGAGGTTAGCCATGGAGTTTATCAGTAACTGATGTTTTCTAGTAAACCATCCTGTTTTGCAATTAATAAGGATTCAAGATTCATTAAGAAGCTGTCTCTGATACAGCAGTGGCAGTAAATCTAAGCATGAAGAAAACTCTGAAATTCAGATCTAAAAGCCAACCACTGACAGAATGAGCGCCTCAGTGTCTCTGCTCTGACCTGACAGGATTTGAGCTGGGTTTTACACGACCCTAAATTTCCCTAAATTGCTGTTTTTCTCGCCCATCCAGCGAGGGTGCAGGGATGAGCATGGAGTTTTGGGCAGCATCATTTGTGAAACAAGCTGAGACAGCACAAGGGCCCTTCCTATGATTAAAAAAAGCCGTAAAGAAGTGTTTTATGCTCCAAGTCAGGAGCCTGAACGCTTGGGTGCCTGCTGGAACCTGGGAGAGCACTTCTGCAAACTGGGAACTCTGGGCCCACAACCGCTGCCTAACCTGGGCCCGGCCTGCTGGCACCGACCCAAAACCCGAAGCTGCTCACATTAACCTGACAGGCCATTGTTTTATTCAAGCTGACGTGCTGAATGGGGGCTCTATTTGCCCATATTCTTTACCTGTCTCGTTGTGTTAAAGTGGGGAGCGCCGGGGGCAGGTGGGCCCAGGCCCCGGCCCCGCTCGCAGGCCTCGGCGGGCCCGGCGCGGCCGACGGGGACCCCGTGGCACAAGAAAGAGTTGCTAAGAACAAATCTCTATTGTTCCCCGTCATCTTTAAATGAGTGTCAAAGTAGGCAGGGGGGCTTTGACCGTTAACCGCACAATTTAGCCGGCCCCTTGTGTCCGGCAGCCCCCTCCGCCTTGGAGCTCCTGGGATGAGAAAAGGCGGCCTCAGCCCCTTCTAAATGGGCCAACTCTTCTCCTTTGTGTGCAGACTGCCCAGTGTGAAATCTGCAGTGACGTTAAATGTTTTCTAATGAATAATTACTGAAAGGAAATGGAGGAATATATGTGTCATGGATTGTAGCGCGTTAAAATGTTTTCTTTTGGGCACAAAAATGTTGTCCTTCAGCAGCGCCACGATTGTTTCAGGGAGCCTTTTGTGGGGGTTTGGATTCTCAATGGATTATCTGTGAGTGCTCGCTTTTCCAATAGGAATCAAAAGGGTCCTTTGGCAAACTAATGTTTTTCAAAATGGCAGCCATGAAGCCCATTTAGTATTTAAAGTTTGGGGTTTAAAGAAATGTTTGAACTCGGGAGATTTTCTCACTTTTTTTCTTTCTTTTGATTTATGAAAGTGAAGTGGTTCACCTCGACCTCTCCTCTATTGAGAAAGACAGACAGTCACCCTTTAACAAGTCTATAGCAGACCATGCCCTGGAGACAGACAAGAGGCCTTAAGAACTCTTGGCGTTTCCCTGGGCTGTTGATTAACCTTAAAACCCTCTTATTCTGTATTCTTTTGAAAAGAAATTAGGTTACAATGTGTAAATTTTTCCACAGTATAATTGTATTTATGAATTCTCCTGCCTCGAGGAGCGTGTACAGTAGTGCCAGACTGTCCAAGGGCCTCCCTGCACACACAAAATATCCCTTTTCCATGGCTACTGCATTCCCAAGCATGGTCCATGTCCAGCATTGCAGTTGTGGTAGAAATCTGAATGAGATCTGTGAAAAATCTCAGTGAAGTATCTCAAAATCATCTTGTTTTGTTGGCTTTGCTGCGATGGGACGAGCGTAACTTGGTCCTGTGGTGGAATCTGCTCTGCTTTAATCCCTTTTTTTATGGGGTTCTCATTTATCTGAAAACTAAGCCGAGCAGATAAATTCTCAGGAGCCACACCAAGGTTTCCTGAGGAGGGGGAAAGTTTTCCCATTGGGCTGGCTGTTCTTCCTGGGTGGGGATGTGTCACCCCAGGTCCTGCTGCCAAGAGCTGACACTCTGAATTTCCTTTGGGGACAATGGGATGAGTCCTGACTGCTGCTGGAGCAGACACGGGGCATCCCTACGGAGCGCTGGAGTCCTGACCTCGAGGTCACAGCCGTAGGAAGATCCAGGATTGCCAGGACGTGGCCGTGCTCCCCTGCTGACCCTGCCAAGTGCCTCTGGCAGAACATCTTCCTTTTCCATTCTCCGTGGTCAATTCCTCCAGAGAGCTGAGGGTGGAGCAGAGCCCAAGGGGTTCCTTGTTGTGATTCTTGCATCCCAGGACTCTTAATGAGCAAATTCCTGGAGCATATGAGGGGAGCAGGATGGGTCAGGGAGCTGCTGCCTCTCACAGTAAATGAGTATTTCCAAAACAGAGCTCCCACGTTCCCGAGGGAATGTGTGTTAGTGCTGCTCTGAGCTCAGCTGTGCTGGGCAAGTCTGACACTCTCTTTTCGATCTTGTGTCTATTTTAAATCTCATGCCTATTTTTTATCTCTTTTGAACCAGATAACTCCAGGGATGTTCACTTACTGGCGCCACTTTTATACGCTTTTATCTCAGGGCTGTAACTACAAAGAGCAGCAAAAATTTAAAAGTTTGGTTTCCAGGATGCTGAAGCTGTGTCAATGGGGTTTAGGTTGAATATCAAGAAAGATTCTTCCTCCAGAGGGTGCTGGGGCACTGAACAGGTTCCCCAGGGAACCAGCCCCAAGGCTACCAGAGCTCCAGGAGAATTTGGAAACTGCTCTCAGGGACAGGGTAAGGATTGCTGGGTTGTCTGTACAGGGCCAGAAGTTGGATGATGATCCCTGTGGTCCCTTCCAGCTCAGAATATTCCATGATTCTGTGATACCAGAGCTGAACAAACAGGCCAAACTGGGCTTTGGGATTTCTGTGTCCAGCCTTAGATAAGGCTTGAAGTGTTGAAGGGGATGGGAAGAAGCTTTTTGCAGAGATCAGAACAGAATCTGGGTGGGAAGAATTAACTTTCTGTTACCAAATCCTGATTCTGTTGGGAAACTGAGGTGTCTAAACATCCTGGCTGATAAACAGGTGCTTTTCCCATTTCTCTGTGAAAATGGACCTTATTGAGGGTTTTTTTCATTTTCACTTTTGAATGGTTTTGTTCATCACCAATGTTTTTTAACTGAGGATAAGTCAGAAATGCCTTTGCCTGGCTCATGTTTTGAGGCACAAGAGAAGAGATCCAATTCCTGCTGTAAGAGCAAGGTATCCTGTGGCACAGGAAGGGCTCTTCCATTTCTGGAGAATCTGATCCTGCCAGGAGTCCCTTTGGGAGCGAGGTGGGACTTGGGTGGGAAGCTCCTTTAAATACAGAGCTCGTAATTCATGGAAGGATCATCTGGAGAACTGAGAGGTCGCTTGGCGCTGCTGGTTTCCCAAAAGGATGGGTTTTATCCTGTTGTAAATTGTAGAAATCTCTATTGTTGTTGTTCCTTTGACAGCTGGGCAGAGGCAGGAAGAGCTGGCACCAAGTGGGAGTTGGTGTCCAGCAGGAAAATAATTTTCGAGGGGAGAAAACTGCCTGTTGCATGTGGAAAAAAATAAAAAGAAAGAAGGAAAATCCATGGAAACGGCGACTTAAACTGGGTTTTGCAGTGACCTCTAGTGGGAGCCAAGCCGGGAGCTGTGGGAAGGGGCTCAGGATTTGCCCAAATTGCCCATCAGGAGGGTCAGAACCCATCGGTTCATCCCCAGAGGCAGCTGAGGGTTTTTTTGGTGAGAGGCAGAACCTCCCGGGCTCGGGTGCTGCCAGGTCTTGGATAATTCATTAAAGAGGGAGGATGGCACATCCCTGCTCCAGGAGGGAGCAAAGAACCCCAGACACAATCCAGGGTGTCCGTGGGGTTCAATTCCAGCCCAGGAACTCTGTGGAAGCAGCACAGGCTGCACAGGGAGGTGAGGGAAGGCTGCAGGTAAAGCAGGACTCAGGTGACACAAAAACCACCTCGGGATTGGGAAGGGAAATCCGGCAGCTCCAGGACGGTTTGGGGGTGTGGAGGATCCTCGAGGAGATTTTCTGCTCTTGTGGGTAGGATTGGTGGCCTCAATAAACCTGGGTGTGCTGGACTGAACCTTTTGGTGCAGTTTCCCATGAGGGGGGAGCTATGAGGCTTTCAAAAATCCACAGTGCCCACCTGAGGGTCTCACCTGCATGGTTTGGGCTTTTCCAAAAGAGCTGTGGCCTCAGAAGTGGATTCTCCTCCCCCCTGTACCTTCATCTCTATGTTCTGTGACATTAGACCAAAGAAACATCAATGGGGCATCAATTGAAGAACGAAGTTTTGATAATAATAATTCTGCAAAGTTTCTTTCTTCCTGTTTTTTTTTAAAGTTGTTTTCTTGACAGAATCTTGCTTCAAAGTGGTACAAACTTTGTCAAAGAACCTGTTCTGTCTGACTTTTTCTCAGGAGCTGCAGAGCTCAGGAATTTGTGCTGTGATCCCACAGAGTTCCTTGCAGTTTCCCATCTTGACAGACAAATCCCTGTGGGAAAAGCAAAACCCTTCATTGTAGTGAGGGAGAGGTTTTCTGATAAAGCTGGTGTCTTTAGGCAAGAAAGAAATCTCCTGGCTCCTGAGTGATGAGGGAAGGGAAATAATCCTTTAAAAGAGCAGTGTCTTGCTGGGGTCACGTGCACTGATGGGTCCTGGGGCATCTCATTCAGGGAAAAGCACAAAACCTGCAGTGAACTTGTAGAAATAGATGGGGACTAAAAGGTGCTGGGATCATAAAATCATCAGCACCAGCAAAACACCGAGAAAATCTGGGCACAAAATAGCCCAGAAAAGAATTCAGGAGTTTTGTCTGGTGTGGAGCAGTGTCATTTACTTATTAACATCCACGTGAGAGAAGTGGGTTAAGGAAACCTGAGCAGGCAGGGAGAGTCAGGCTGATCCTTTCCTGCTTCCCAGCTGGGAGAAAAAGGAAAAGGAGCTTGTCCTGAGAGCTCTGTCAGAAGCAAAATCCTATTATTATTATTATTATTATTATTATTATTATTATTATTATTATTATCTTTTCTTTCTCCCCCTTCCATGTTCCTCCCTGCACTGGGGTCTGTCCAAGTGTTGGTTTGAGAAGCAAAATTCATCCTTTATTTTATCTTCCAAACCAGTGGAGCCTGAGCTAAGGACAAGCACAACAAATGGATGAGAGTGGTCATGTGCAGGGGAGGGGGGAAAAGAATGTTAATATTCAAAGAAAAAAAAGGGGGGAACTTTCTGACAGAAAAGAGAAGTGATGGCAGTCAGGTCATGCCCTGGCTAAGGAAAAATGAGGAATTCTGTATCCTGCCAGCCTGGGGCTGAGGAGAGTCAGCAAAGCTAAAAAATGGCATTCCTTGTGTGTGAAGTGAGTGCAAGTCTGATTGATTTATTTTTTTATTTAAATAACCTGCTTTCAGGAGATCTTTCTGTCTGCAGTGTTGTGGTCTTGTTGCTGCTGAACACAAATCTCAATACTTAGTTCGCTCTTAAAGAGTGAGGACTGGACTAAAATGAGAATAACTTCAAAATTCCTGTTAAAGAGCTGATTTTTCTGAATTTGCCTCAGCCACAAAGGATATTGTGTGGTTGGGTCCTTTGCTCTTCATTTTATACAATTCTGCTCCCAAATCCACTGAGCCCCAATGTCCACCAGTTCCTGCAGGCTCATCCCAAAAACCTCCCTCCAGAGCCAGCAAGAACATTCTGTTTTGTGCCTATTTCCAATCCTCAAAGCTTCTCCTTTCGAAAAATCAAATTTAAAAAAAAGGTAGCAGAAGCTGACGTGGCCCTAGACAAACAGAGCATTGCTTTCAGTGCTTGTTGAAAACCTCTCACACAACCACAACGTCCCCTTGAGCAGTGGAGCAGCAAAATGGGACAAGCCAACGTCCCCAAGGGCAGCAGGAGAGCAGCAGAGGTGCTGAGCACAGCCTGGAGCCTCCAGAGCTGCTCAGCCACGTTCCTCTCCTCGCTGTCCCAGCCTGGAGCTCATCCCAAGGCAATTCACTCCAAGGTAAGCTGCTCCAGTTGTGCTGAATTCATTCCTGTCCGTTTATGCATTAGGATAGGAATTTGTCTCTGAGCTGGGTAATCCTGGTGTCTGGAGAAATGAACCAGAAGGAAACCTTGAAAATTGAACTTTAGCACAGTATTAGCATAAAATGTGTGATGTAGGTGAGTCCATGTGAAATATGTAGATGAAAATTGTTTATTTGCTACCATGAAATTAGCAGCTTGGTTTAAATAATTGAAAAGCAAAGTTTGTTCTTGTAGCCTGGGAGTCGAGCTTGACCCTCAGCAGTGAGAATTTAATAAATAAATTCAATTTCTACCTTGAAGAATCAGAAGTGGAGGGTGCAAGAGGATTTGGTTTTGTCAGGGCCAGCCTTTTTTGCATCTCTCAGCCTTTGGAGAAGGGTGGGGGATGCTGAGCAGGGTTTAACCCTCCCCAGGTCTCTCTCTCAGTTGCATCAGCAGTGGCAGTGTCTCACTGGCGTGTGGGGACATCTGCTGCCAGCACTGAAAGCTGACTTGGAGCAGCTGCTCCAAGGACTGGGAATAACATTCTTGTGCAGAGTGGTGCTGTGGGATTCATCTGTTTTGCCTACAAGTCAAGCCCCTTGCAGCCCTTTCCAAGGATTCTCCATTTCTGTGCCTAGATCTGTATAAAGGAGAAAAAAATAAGGATTTTTTTTTCTTGTGCCTTCCATTGTTTACTCCAACTTTGTGCCTGGAAAATTCTGTCTGGGCCGAGTAATTGTCCAGACAGAATATCCCAGTTGGGATATTATCAGATCCCAATTGCATCTGCAGGGCTGGGTTTGTCTCAGTTTTTATGGAAACCAGCATCTTCCTCCCTGCTCACAGCTGAGTCTGGAGTGTGAAGAGCTTGAATAAAGCTGCCAACCTTGACAACCTTGGACAAAGATCTCTTGTGCAAGGTTTGTCCCCTCTCTCACCCTGCACCCCCAACCTCTGTGTTGCAGAAGGAAGAAGTGGACGAGAACGACACCAACATGGAAGGGGCTCTGATAGCCCGGGACAAGGTCGGGGTGCAGGATTTTGTCCTTCTGGATTCCCACACCAGCGAGGCTGCTTTCCTCAACAACCTGCGCAAGCGCTACCAGGAGAACCTCATCTACGTAAGAGCTGCTGCTGCTGGGGGTTTGTGACTCCTGGAATGTCCCTGAGGTGGCCCTGTGGCTCCTGGAATGTCCCTGAGGTGGCCTTGCTGGTCAGCTCCAGGAGGAAGAGCTGAGTATCCTCTAGCAAGGTGCTGGCAGTGCCCAGCAGAGCCATCCCCCAGGAGTCATTTATCGACTTGAACTCATAAAAATAAATCTCAGCTTGCTCTGAGGAGCTTTGCAAAGCTGTAAAGGACATGCAGTGAATAGGGAGGGAATGGGAAAGGGAACGCTGTGATTGTGTAAGGCAGGACAAGGTTTGTCTGGGAACAGATGAGGATTTTATTTTGTGTTAACTTTAGTAGGAAAAAGGGTCCTGGAAGCACCAAGAGATCCAAAATCACTGCATTTAATTTGTCAGGCTCTGAGCTTGCTCTCATGGTTCAGCTTTACTTGCAACCAGGAGAATTTTGGAAGAAGTTTGGCATTGGTTTGGGAAGAGTTCTGGTTCGTTGGTTTGGTTCTCTCATGACAAACTCTGTACCAGCTTTGGAACAGATAATGTCCTGAGCTACTTGGCTCCTCCTTTGGGATTTTGGGGTAGAGCAGGTGTCCCTTGGCTCCTTCTTTGGGATTTTGGGATGGAGCAGGTGTCCCTTGGATCTTTCTTTGGGATTTTTGGGTAGAACAGGTGTCCCTTGCCTCCTGCTTTGAGATTTTGGGCTGGAGCAGGTGGCCTTTGGGATTTTGGGGTGGAACAGGTGTTCCTTGCCTCCTGCTTTGAGATTTTGGGCTGGAGCAGGTGGCCTTTGGGATTTTGGGGTGGAACAGGTGTCCCTTGGCTCTTCCTTTTGGATTTTGGGATGGAACAGGTGTCCCTTAGGATTTTGGGGTGGAACAGGTATCCTTGTCTCCTGCTTTGAGATTTTGGGGTGGAACAGGTATCCTTGTCTCCTGCTTTGAGATTTTGGGCTGGAGCAGGTGTCCCACGGGGCTCTCTCTCCCTGCAGACCTACATTGGCTCTCTCCTTGTGTCTGTGAACCCTTACCAGGAGCTGGACATTTACACAGTGACCCAGATGCAGCTTTATCGGGGCGTCAACTTCTTCGAGCTGCCCCCACACCTGTGAGTGTTCCCGTGGGATCTCTCTGGGTATTCCTAATTTGGGATTTCCCTGCAATGCTCTACTGGCACAGTCACTAAGCCTGGTTTTTACTGCCAGGCCTTGAGTCAGGCTCAAGTTTTGAGCCCAGTGAGTGTCCCTGCCCACGGCATGGGGCTGGGATGAGATGATCTCTACACCCCCTCCCAACCCATTTCAGGATTCCACAAACTGTCCAATACTTGTAACATTAAACCAGGACTCAAAACTCCTGGAAACCTTTGCCATCCCTCCTCCTGTGCCATTCCTAATGGATATTTCCCCTCCAAATTCCTCCTGTGCCCCACCCCAGCTATGCCATAGCTGACAACGCCTACAGGGTGATGTGCAGTGAGTACAACAACCACTTCATCCTCATCTCTGGGGAGAGTGGGGCTGGCAAGACAGAGGCATCCAAGAAGATCCTGCAGTATTATGCTGTCACCTGTCCCACCACGGAGCAGCTCCAGACAGTTCGGGACCGGCTCCTGCTCTCCAACCCTGTCCTCGAGGTGAGAAGATAAAAGGAAACCCAAAAATGCACAGAGAGTGGCCTCACTGCTCGAGGATTCCCTGAAAATCTGCAGCCCTGAGCAAGAAGGTTGATATTGGCACAGCCTCTGAAAGAATATTTGGGATTTAGTACCATTTAATCAAATCAATTATTAAAAATTTCAATTTGAGGGTTCGATTTGAGGATGGCTGAAATAAATACAGGGAAATAAATACAGGGAAATAAATACAGGGGAATACAAGGAAATACAAGAAAACTGCAGCATGCAGTAGTTCCTTGGGGTCTCAGTTATAGGTTTGATAAGAAAAATCAGTAATTGGTTTAGCTGAATTCCACTTTAAAACTATGGAAATTAATTTGTTTATATTTCTTTAATCCCACTAAATTCAGTGGGACTTGGCTGAGGCAGCAAATCTGGGTTACTGGAAGGGGGTGTGAGGCTCCCAGTGAGGTGAGAAGTGACTTTCCCTCTCTGTTTGCCCCCCAGGCTTTTGGGAATGCAAAAACCCTGCGCAATGACAACTCCAGCAGGTTTGGGAAGTACATGGACATCCAGTTTGATTTTAAGGTGAGCACAAGCTCAGTGGAGTGCTGGGAAAAGGAGCTGTGTCTGAGAAACCTCCTGGATGCTGAGCAGGCAGTCCAGGATTTATTAATTCTCACCCTGCACATTCCTGACCCTGTTTTTACAGACCTTGCATTTTGCAGGTGAGGTCACTGGTTATCCATCCTGGAAACTTCCAGCATTGCTGGCAATCCTGGCAGTGCTCCATGGAAAGCTGATAGAGAGTTTTTTTTAAAATCAGGTTGCTTTTACAGGACAGCAAATCTTTGTGCTGTTGCTGGATACTCTTAAACAAAAGGCAGCAGAAAAATGAAAGCAAAATTTGGATTTTCCTGAGCCTGTCCCTCATTCCTGGGAGTAAAGAAACAGCAGTCACAGGGATTATTGGTATTTTTGGTGTTGATCTGCCTGATTTTCTCTGCCAGGGAGCTCCAGTGGGAGGGCACATCCTCAGCTACCTGATTGAGAAATCTCGAGTTGTCCACCAGAACCACGGAGAGAGGAATTTTCATATTTTCTACCAGCTACTGGAGGGGGGAGACAAGGATCTGCTCTGCTGGCTTGGGCTGGAGCGCAACCCCCAGAAGTACACGTACCTCATCCAGGTCAGTGGGAGCCTGGGCTGCTCCAGCAGGGATAGCAGGCATGGAAAATGCAGCTTGGGCAGAAGATATTCTTACCCTAAATTAAAGGATGGCTGGAAGGTCAAGCTCTGCACGGCTTCAGCCAATTTACAATGACTCCACACTCAGGGTGTTGATTTATTTGGTGTTTCCTGTATAAACTGAATGATTTGATCAAAGGAGCCATGCTCAGGGTTAATAACAGTGAAAAAACTCACTGAGGGAACTGGAAATGAAAGCAGCGTGCCCAGAAGTATCCATGTTTGCTGATAATAGAAGTGCTTTACCAATTAATTGTATTAATTAATCTTTCTTTACGGCCTAGGGTCGATGTGCCAAAGTGTTTTCTATCAATGACAAGAACGACTGGAAAATCGTCCGGAAAGCTTTTTCCATCATTGACTTCACTGAAAAAGATATCGAGGTACTGCTTGTGAGAAGGCACTGAGCAAGGGCATTTCGGAGAGGAGAGCTCTCTTCCTGAAGTGATGGAAGCAGCCATGCTTGGGAGAGGGGTGAAGGGTGGAATAGGACAAACTTTGGGTGGTCAGGAGCTGAAGGGGCCAACAAGAAACATGGAGAGGGACTTTGGAGTGGCAGGACAAAGGGGAGTGGCTTCCCACTGCCAGAGAGATTTTTGGATTAGATATTGGGAAGAAATTGGGTGCCAGGCTTCCCAGAGAAGTTGTGGCTGCCCCATCCCTGGAAGTGTCCAAGGATGGATGGGGTTTGGAGCAGCCTGGGATAGTGGAAGATGTCCCTGCCCTGGTAGGGAGTGGAACTAAATGATCCCCAAGTTCCTTTCCACCCCAAACCACTCTGGGATTCCATGCTGTGGGATTGAGGGAGTGGGTGGTGAAGAGCACGATGCCAGTATTGAATTCTCTGGTTCAGCCTGGCCAAAATTCTGTTAATTAATGATGGGAAAGCCCAGCAGTACCCCAGGTCTGTGGGAACCCGTGTTCTAATGAATATCTCCCATTGTCAGCATCTCTTTGGAATCGTTGCCAGTGTCCTGCACCTTGGGAACATCCAGTTTGAAGAGGACAGCAATGGCCACGCCATCATCCGTGATGGGTCCCAGATCAAGTGGATTTCCAAGGTGCCTCTGCCCAGATTGGGTCAGAATTCCCACTGCTAGGAGGAAAACTTTAACCTTGCTGTGATTTTCTTATTGGTACAAAATACTCATGCCCAAAAGCACAAGGATAACTATAAAAATACCCAGCTCTTGTTGTAAACCATCCTGAGTTTTCTCTTTGAAATTCCCTTATTTCCCTTATTTCTTTCCCTTATTTCCCTTATTTCCCTTATTCTCCTTATTCCCCTTATTCCTCTTATTTCCCTTATTTCCCTATTCCCCTTATTCCCCTTATTCATTTCCCTTATTCTCCTTATTTATTTCCCTTATTCCCCTTATTTATTTCCCTTATTTCCCTTATTTCTTGAATTTTCCCCTGAAATTCCCTGATTTCCTGTGGCTCCAAGATGAGGATGGCTGGGGGTTCTGCCCTGCTGAGTGCTGCTCATTCAAGCAGGCACCTGTGGCAGTGCTCTGAGTGCAGATATTTCTCTCTCTGCAGCTCCTGGGTGCTCACCTGTCCATCCTGCAGGAAGCTCTCACCCACAGGAAGATCGAAGCCAGATCCGAGGAGGTACCAGGCAGTTCTGTGCAGTCCCAGTTTAATCTGGGACACCCCCAGCTGGGGGGTGGGTGAGGTTCTGAGTGTGAACCAGATCCCTCTGACTTTCCCTCTCCTCTTCCACATCCCCTTCTTCAGCCTGAGGTGTTAAACTAAAATATATTGGAGTTTTATTGCTGAACAAGCTGTTAAAAAACTGGAACAGGGACTTGTGTTTGAGCCAAATCATTTCCCCTTGCCCAGTCCATGGTGCTTCCTGGAAAACTGGGCTGCACAGAGAAAAACTTTGGTAAAAACCACTCTTTGAACATTTTATAATTTTATTTAATAATATAGAAATAAAATGAGGTCAGAATAATTTCCCACTTCATCTAAATTAATACTCACCAAAATGTAGTGCCTCAAACCTGCTGGCAGGTGGGGATACACAGGCCTGAAGGAACACTGATGGAAAATAAAGCTGTGGGGAGAATCAGGGAATTGCAGAGTGGTTTGGTTGGGAAGGACCTTAAGGATGATCCCATTGTAACCCCCTGTAGGAATATCTGCAGTCCAGGGGTGGCTGTGCTGTGCTGTGGGACAACAGATGTGAGCTGCTGTGCAGAGGTTTGCTCTGCTCCCCCGTGGTGTTTATCCACTCTGGGATATCTTTATTTCCAGGTACTCAGTCCCTTGAATGTGGATCTGGCATTCTATGCCCGGGATGCTGTAGCAAAAGCAATTTATGGAAGAACTTTCACTTGGCTTGTCAACAAAATCAATGGCTCTCTTGCCAACAAGGTTGGTTTCTTGTCTGGGGTCCTGAATGCTCCTAAAATGCTGAGCAGTTTCAACCCTCATCACCAAATGTCTGGGATTTTTGATAATTGGTGCTGGGAAATCCCTCATCCCCAAGCTGGGAAACCCTTTAGTTACTCTCTGTTAAAGAGTTTTAGCAGTGCATCATTGTCCTGGTTTGGAGGAAAGG
>VRYO01002095.1:2538451-2549950 GCA_009812075.1 Sialia sialis | reverse complement strand
CACAGCAGAACCCATTCTGCTTCAAAAACACCCTTTGCCTGCTGTCTGCATCATTTTGATCTGCGCTGGCATCTTCTGCTTTGAGTAAAGCAGAAGGAATTTGAGGGGTCTTGTTTCAGGAAGGGGTTTCTCAAACTTCAGGTGGTTTGCATTGATGTCCTGCTGATCTTTCAGGTACAAATGCCTCTGTCCAGCTACCTGGCCACACTGGCACGGGCCAGCAGTAGAGGGTGTGGAGAGACTCATCAAGCACATTGGTTACAAGCCTGAAGAATACAAATTAGGAAGGTAAATTCCTTGCTCTGGCTGCTTAATGTTTGCTGTCCTGTCTGTGACAGGAGCAAGGAGAGACATAAAATCCCACAATGCACAAATTTCCTCATTATTTTTATCTGTTTCCATGGGAGCTTGAATCCAACCTCATTTCTTCCATCTCTGTGTTAGAGCTCCAGCTTCTCCTGCCTGCCTGGGCAGCCCAAGGCAGCTCAGGCTTGGGTGGCTGTTTGGAGGACTCTGAGCCTGCTCAGGGCAGCTGGAAGGATGGCTCACCATGGATGATCTGCTCCTGCTCTATTTTTCAGAACCAAAATATTCATCCGTTTCCCAAAGACCCTGTTTGCCACAGAAGATGCCTTTGAGTACAGAAAGCACCTGCTGAGTAAGGGTCCAGTTCTCTGGGTTGGAGCAACCTGGGGTGGTGGGAGGTGTCCCAGCACAGGCAGGGGGTGGAATGGGCTGGGCTTTGAGGTGTCTCCCATCCCTGGTGTGCACAGCTCTCAGAATCCATGGAAAACTCAGTGAAGCTGCTCCAGGCTGGGGGGAAATCCCTGCTTGAGGGATGGATGGAGCTCCTCTGTCCTATGAGTACCACCCAGAGGCACCAAGAGCCTTTCCTTTGGGATTGGGATCTCTGTCCCATCCTAGGGGTACCTGCTCCTTGAATAGCTTGACTGAAGGGCCTGGTACCTACAGGGGCTGCTTCTGGTCCCTTTGGCATCCCCCTCTGTCCCTCAGTGCCACTGGTGTCTCTGCCTTCTTTCCAGTTTCAAGACTCCAGGCCAAATATAAAGGATTCCTCGGGAAAAGAGCGTACCAGAAGAAGAGGAAAGCAGGTACAGGCTCTGGATTTGGGGGATTCTCTTAGGGCTGGGATTTCCACGGGAGCTGGAGCCTTGGGACATCCCAAATCTGTGGTGCTGTGGGCAGCACTTGGGGCTGTTGGGGTCAGAGGAGGTGGCAGCTGCACCCAGAGCATTTCCAGAGCATTTCCAGTGGTTCCTTGAGTTTTATTTGGATCCTCACACCACGAGCTGCTCTTGGCTTCAGCGGTGGGAGCAGCTCTGAGCAGCAACAGCACCTTCTGTCACACACAGGGGACATTCTGGGGTTGATCCTCAGCTGTTGGGGGAAAAAAGAAACCTTTTATCAGAGCAGGCTGATATAAAGTGCAGGCACAAAGCAGCTTTATGAGCTGTGAGCAAGGACAACACCTTGATGCTGAGCCCCCCAGCACAGCTGGAACTGCATCCACCATGGAGAAGAAAACATTCCAAACTTGCTGTCCCCACCAGCTGATTTTTATAGCTGCAGAATAACCACTTTTAACTTCTGCTGGGTGAAGGTGAAGGCCAAAGCCCAGGACTGGTTCTCTCTTGCAGCAATCAAGCTGGAGGCCTGCTGGAGAGGAGCCCTGGCACGGAGAGCAGCCAAGAAGAGGACGTGGGCAGTGCAGACCGTCAGGAAGTAACCATAGCCACATTTGCCAACCTCAGAATCCCAGAATGGTTTGGGTTGGAAGGATCTTAAAGCCCATCCAGTCCCACCCCCTACCAAAGAGACACTTTCCAATGTCACAGGTTGCTCCAAGCCCTGTCCAGCCTGGCCTTGGACACTTCCAGGGATCCAGGAGCAGCCACAGCTTCTCTGGGCATCCTGTGCCAGGGCCTCACCCTCACAGGGAATGATTTCCTCCTAATTTTCCTCATTCCCTTCATCCTCCCTCTCCACTCCCCTAAACCCCACTCCTGCTGAACTCCAGAGTGCTCTGGTTTGGCCAACAGAACTTGGTAAAAAACCTGACAATATTTAGAATATTCCAAAGTGTGAGATTCCCATGTGCACCTGAGCTAACACCAGTGATCCTTAGCCTGTTGTGTTCATCTGTCCCTTCCCTCATTTCCATGGATTTCTGGAGGTCACAGGATATTTTCTGTAGGTTCATAAACGGTTTCATCAATCGGAAGAAACCCCTTTGCCCGGAGAACAGAGACTTTGTGAGGCTTTCCCAGTACCACTACCTGATGAAACTCCGAGATCACCTCCCAAAAAATGTCTTGGACCAGAGCTGGCTCCAGCCTCCCTCCATCCTGGAAGAGGTGAGGGATTCTGGAGGCTTTGCCCCTGTTTGGTGGCCATGTGTGTGCAGAAAATGATCTGCTGCTGGCTCCATGCTCTGATCAGAGCCTTTGGAAAACTCCAGGATCTGCTGTGTTTGAAATCTGTGTGGGAACGGGAGGAATAGTGCTTGGTCTTTCCAAGAGAAATGAGGAAGCTCCTTGTTGGTTTAAGCAATAAAAATTGAAAATGCACTGACAGAAAAATCACGAATCCTAATAAAGACAAAATTAATCCCACATGGTTTGAGGCTCATGGCACAGACAGAGCTGTTTGTACAACTTCCCTACTTTTATTTTTTCCTGTGTTTTTTTTTCATGCAGACATCTGAGATGCTTAGGAAAATCTGCATGAGGAACCTGGTGAGGAAATATTGCCGAGGGCTCACTGCTGAGAGGAAAGGGCAGGTAACAATCCCTGGAATGTAAATGTGGGAGATCAAACAGGGGTGATCCCTGAGGGTCACCTGGGACACAGGCAGCACCTTCTGATCCTGCTGCTCCAATCAGTCCCTCAGGGATAAGCAAACTCATCATGGCAGAGCAAATTCTTGGAGCCAGGGATTTCCTCCAGTAATGGACAGAGCAGACACATGGAGCTTGATTTATGGCATGGAATCTCCTGTCCATATAAATGGAAAAGATCCAAAAGTACCAAAAATCTGCAGGATTCTTCCTGCTGCTCCTTCATTTGGTGTAACACCAGAATAACCCAAAGCAGCACAATTCCCTGATTCCATGAGTCAGGTGGGCGGTGTGTGAGCAGAAGGATCAGAAGGTGATCCTGCTGATGTTCCCAGTGAGAAATTCTGAGGGTAAAGGCTGTTCCTTGTCCCATCAGCTGCAGCAGAAGGTGGTGACCAGTGCTATTTTCAGTGGCAAGAAGGAGGGCTACCTGGAGAGCCTCAGCCAGCCCTTCCTGGAGACCAGACTGAGTGAGTTCAGCAAAGCCCTGCAGGCCTCAGCCCCCTGGCTCTGAAAATTCCTGCTTGACCAGACTCTTTCCCAAGAGAAATTCCCTCCTGGCAGAGGCAGCATCACCATTGGAGCTCCTCTCTGTCACATATGATATGGACACAGTGATGGATCTGCTGGATTGTTCTCAAACTGGGGATACTGGGGGCCATAAATCTGAGCAGGATTCCCAGGGTCTGAACCAACAGCAGACTCAAGAACAGGCAGAAATCCCTGGTGTGAATTTACTTGTCAGGCAGGAAAAGTCACCAAGATGGGTTTGGGAGCAGCTGGAGGTGACCACCATCAGTTTGGAAGGGAGCATTCCAAGGGGAAAAGTTGGGATGAAGACAGCTGAACCAGCTCTCTGGGGTTTGCTGGGGTGAGGAGTGTCTGTCTGGGGCTGTGGCTCTGGCACCCACACCCATTTTCTCTTTCTGGTTTGCTCCTCAGAAGAGAATGACCTAAACCCCAAAGTGCTGCAGCTCATCCGTGGGGAGAACATCAAGGTGAGGGAAGGACAGAACTCCTGGAATTGTCTTCACTGGAGTCCTGGAGCTGCTTGCTCACACAGGGGCTGATGAAGAGCAGCAGAGCCACCATTTCTTTGCTTTAAAATTGAAGACAGAGCTCAAAATACACCTAATTAAAAATTATTTAAGATTCCTTTTATTGAAAGCTCAAAGAACACTCCCAGCCTTGTCCAGGGCAGGAGCAAAGCTGGAGTGGCACACACTGTGCACACAGGGCGCAGGGGCCTCATTATTCCCAAAATTCTGCCTCCTGAATTTCCCAGTGCTGGGAAATCCAGAGTCCAAATCCCTGTGAGCTGGGACCTGCATCTCCACAGGCAGAGCTGCTCCTTGCTGAGCTGCTTCCAGCCAGGAAAATCCAAACCCCTGGAGCAGGAGCTTGCAGTGGTGGAAATGCTGATTCCAACTCGTTGTTTTCAGTATGTGACCCCCGTGGTAAAATATGACAGGAACGGCTTCAAGGCGCGGGAGCGGCTCCTGGTGCTGACCCAGAGCTCAGCCTACGTGGTGGAGATGGCCAAGATCAAGCAGAAAATCGAGTATTCCACACTGAAAGGTACCAGTGGGGGTCATGGTGCAAGGCTGGGTGGGACCAGGAGCAGCCTGGATTAGTGGGAGGTGTCCCTGCCCATGGCACAGGTGGGATGGCATGGTCCTTGATGTCCTTTCCAAACCATTCCATGATCATTCTCTGAGTTGTTGTGGGCCTTCCTGTCCTGCCAGGCATCCTTTAGGAGGGTTCACATTCTGCAGCTTTGTCTTGCAAAGATATTTGGGTGATCTATCCCTCTTTTCCTGGTGGCTGGACAAAGCCTTGAAGGATAATTTTATGAGTAAGAGTTCCTTGAAATGTTTAAATGCAGGAGGAATCATTTTCTGCTGACATAGAGGGGAGAGAATATAACCCAAGCCTTTCCTAGCCTGGTTTGTGGGTATTTTTTAATCCTGGCATTGTTGGAACTTTAGTTCAGGGGTAGAATGGATCCTTCCCTCTCCTGTTACCAAAACCAAGGCACCAGAGAAAGGTTTGGGGCAAATAACTCATGCAGGGGTTTAAATCATCACTGTTGGAATGTGGACAACAGGTGACATAAAGGGACCTTCAGAAGTTATTTTGAAAACTCAGATTAATTAATCAGAGTAGGAGCTTTGTGTGTTTTGCTCTAAGAATGGGAATATTCATTCTTGGGAAGGACAGAGCCCTCCAGCAATGTGATTCCTCCTGGGGGAAGGAGCTGAGGGTGCTGTGGAGCTGGGCTTGGCAGGTTTTCCTCTAATTTTGGGGTTCTTTTGAAGGGATCTCCACCAGTAACCTGAGTGATGGGATCGTGGTCATTCACGTTCCTGAGGACAACAAGCAGAAGGTAGGAAATTGGGATGGTGGTTGAGGTGAGGTCATGGGGCTGGTGCTTGCAGTGTCATCCCACAAACTCCTGGAATGGTTTGCAATAAACTTCAGTTCCTGATGTTTATTCAGTGTGCTGTCAACATGAAAACCTTCACTTGGAATCCCAGCCTGCCAAGGAGTGGTGGAGAAGGAGAAGATTTCCCCCTGAACCTCCCACACCCTTCACATCTCTGGACAAAAAAAATGATAATAATAAAAAAAATCTCTTTTTTTACACCAAATAAATCCTAAATAATCCCTGGAGAGGGTGTTTAAATTGGTCACTTCTGCCAGGTGAATTTATCCCTCTTTTTTCCCTTCCAGGGAGATGTGATACTGCAGTGTGACCACATCTTTGAGGTGGTGACCAAGCTCTGCATATTGGCCAACAAGCAAAGCCTCGTGAAAGTGGTGAAGGGAAGGTAAGGAAGGCAGGAAGGTGGCTGGGTAGCACTGGGCAGGCTCAATTTTATGGGAAAACTTTTAGGCCAGGACTAGGTCAAGACTGTTGACATCACCCCAGAGCCCAAAGCTGGACAGGTCTGGTGCAGCAGCAGCTCTGGTTTTATGAATTCCAGGGAGATGAGATGGGATGCACTGAGAGAAAATGTGTTAAAAATCATTCCAGCCTTTTCCCCAGGGTTTTCCCAGGCTCATGAATCCTTGTACTTTCCCTGCTCTGATGCCTGCCTAAACCAAACTTATTTCTAGGTGATTGTACTTTAAATCCATGGTTTGGGTTTTTTTCCCCTAAGTTTTTTGATGTGATCTGTGTATGAGGTCGTGGTTCCACAGGGGATCCCATTAGCCTCAGGAAAGCCAGCTGGGAAGCTGTGTGTCACCTCAGGATAAATGCTCCTCTCCTAGAAGGACTGAAGAGGCCCAAAATGTGATTCCTCCCAGTCCCAGCCCCGAGCTCCTGGCAGGTGGAAGCAGTCCATGTCTCCAGCCTCTGCAGGAATTGGAGCTGGCAGGTGAAACCTGCACTTCTGCCTCAGCTTTTCAGCCTGGCCTTTGTGTTTCAGCTCTAATTAGATTTGGTGGGCTCAGTGCTTTCCTCCAGGTCAGATCTGCTCGGCTTCCAGTGCTTAATTGCACCAGGAACACTCCAAAGCCTGGGCTGGGCAGCCTTGTTCCATTCATCAACCCCTTGGGCTCGCTGGGATAATGCAATTGTTTAGCAAATTCACCTAAGCTGGAGACTCTGATGTGCTCCTCTAACGAGATTTGCCCAGGGAACAGAAATAAAGAGGGTTTAGAGTAAAGCTCTTGTGGGGAGAGCTCTCCAGGGGATTCTGTGCTTGCAGCCTCCGGTTCCGCGTGGGCTCCGGCAAGGAGGGGACCATGGTGTTCACTGTGGGGCCAGAGCCTCAGGTCTTCAAGGACAAAACCGGACAGCTCACAGTGGTAAGGGCTCAGCTGGGCACAGGGAAGCACCTGGAAGTTTCCTCTGTTGGATCTCCACCTGCAGAATCCCCTCCCAAAGCAGGAAGTGACCGCCCCGTGTCACTGCATGAGCTGCAGGAATTGGCTCAGGGATGGGAGAGCGAGGCTGGTTCATGGTGTGGGCACTTGGGAGAATTCAGTCTGACCCAAACTCAAATGTGCACCAGCAAAATGAGGCTTCAGGGGATGTTTTCCACCTCTTGTTGCCTCCCTCAACCCAGTTATGGTTTGGGGATGGAGGGAAGGCACTTCTTGTCACCCAGGCAGGTCCCCTTAGGAATTCTTCCAAGAATTCCAGGTGGAGTTCTCCATCCTGCAGAGGAGATGGAGGGAATTGTCTCTATGTAGCAATGGGTAAATAGAAACTCCAACCACCACCTCCTCCCAGGCATTCCTGATTTAATGGCTCCTTCCTCTTCTCCTCCCAGGTGTCAACCCCAAGAAAGTCTTGATGAGAACCAGTCCCTGCTCCCTTGGCTGGGAGCAGAAAGGAGCCTGCAGGATGAGACCAGCCCTCACATCTCCCCTGGAATCTGTGATGCCACAGGGCTGCTGTGATTTGAGAGTTTGTTTGCATCTTTTAGGCTCTTTTTTTTTTTATAGCTTAAAATTAATCATCTATAGCTAAATAAAATCCCAGATGTTGCTGTAACGTTCCCAGAAGGAGACGCTCATTACATGGTCACAGGGACATTTATCCCCAAAGTTCCAAGGTAAAATCTCCATCCCAGAGAGGTCAGGAAGGATTAGGACAGAAGCCAAAAAGGCTCCTCTAGCTCTACTGGAGTTAATATTCAGGAGCACTGCAAGAAGTGCAGAGCAGTGTTAACCCTGGTCTAAAAACAACTTTTCTCAAGGCAGACTGACCAGAGAGAATCCCAACATCTGGAGCCTCTCCCACAGGGAGGGCTGAGAGGTCAAACTGACATTAATTAGGATAGAGATCTGATATTTCATCCCAAAACTTCCTCCAGCCACACAGCCCATGAGGACATCGAGCTCCAAGCAAGTAATAAAGTGAACTCGCATGTAAATATGAAATATCTTCTAATTTATTGTGTTATATTAAAAAAAAAAAACAACAACAAAAGTACATATTGCAAACATCAACCATACACTGAAATCCAGCTGAAGCTTGTTCTGTGCAGAAGTCTGGACAGGTGGGAATGATTGTACAGAACAGGAATTTGCTGTTGTCCATGAAACAATCCCATTAAGACTGAAAGGTTTTGCTCTAAGGTAGGATGGGAGCTTGGAGCCCTGCCCAGGTGCTGTGGCTCAGGGGATCCAAACATGCCTCAAGGAAGTGCAGGAGCAGCTGCTTTGGTGCTACAGGGAAGAGGGCAGCAGGGCTGGTCCCTGTCCCCTCCTTGTGCAGCCCCACCCGGGCCAGGAGCTGGGAGGGGACAAAATCCCGTCCCCAGGGGGACTTTCCTCACTGCTGGTGCTGGAGAATGGAAGCAGCCAGCCCTGCTCTCCCTGGCACTGGGAGGCAGGGAAGGATAATCTGAAGAGCTGCTTGTGCCCAGGACACCTGCCCTGAGCCCCAGCTGCACCTGAGAGCTCAGAGTAAAACCACTTAGAGTAACGAGGCTCAGGACTGAGAGCATTTGTGCAAGGGCATGGGCAGGGTGTGCCCAGAGCAAGGACAGGGACAGCAGCTAAAGGACAGTCCCCAGGACAGCACAGCTTGGCTGCACCACTCCAGCACCCCCAAGTGAGCTCAGGAGTGAGTTAAGGCAGAGTCTGCCCACAAACACAGGAACAAAACTGAAATTGAACTCTCCTGGAGTGACTTAGCTAAACCAACAGCTCTACAAAGCACTGTACAAAGATTAAAAACAACCCTCCCCTGGTTTTTAAGAACTTAGTTTGCATAACCTGGAAGGGAAAAGCCTGAAGCCAGTTAAGGATCTATTTACAGAGAAGTTAATCACGTAGCTGTGACCTGTCAGGTGCTTAGTGCTGCTGTCACCTCCTGGGGCTGGAGCTGCTCTGTCCCACAGGACTGGCTTTGGTCAGCACAGCCAGGGATGAGCTGCCCTGAGCCTGCTGCAGAGCAGCTCCCAGCTGCAGTAAGCAGGGTTTGCTGCAGGACTGCTGCTGGTCCCTGTTCACCCCCAAGGGCAGCAGGGCTGTTCCAGATGCTGAGATTCCCAGGAACAGCCCAGTAACCACCAGTGTGTGTCAAAACAGCAATCCTGGACTTCCCTGCCTTGCCCTCACCTCATCCCAGCCCTGAGGGGAGAGAGGCACTGGCACTTCCCTCTCTGCACTGCCCCAGAGGGTGCTGCAAACAGGTGTAAGAACAACTCAAACTGGAAGCCCTGAGGTGTCAGGACGGAGCTGAAGCTGCTGAACCCCAGGGAGACTGTGGAGCTCTCAGCTGCAGGAGAAAGAGAGGACACAAGTACAACACCCCCACCTGCCACAGCCAGCAGCTGCCTGCAGTGTGGACAAGTCTTTGGTTACTAGAAAAGACGGCCTCAGATTAAATTGGAAATGTTTGAGCTTTACTTGATGATCCAAAACTGTGCAGCCACTTCATGGTGTGTTTCAGCCTCTAACAACGAGCTCTGTGGAACAGAACAACGTGGCTGGTGCTGCTGCAGCACCTTTGGTTTTTACACTGTTCCCATGTCCTTAGCAGCCCTGAGGCAGGAGCAGGGATCCTGGAGCAGGAACACAGAGCTGCTGCTCCAGAGGAGTGTGGCTGTGAAAGCCAGTGCTGAATATTCCAGAGAAAGGGTCAAAAGAAACTCTAGCCCAGGGCAGAGTGCTCTGGTGTCACCCAGGGGTGCTGCTGCAGTGCAAGTTTAACACTTCCTACCTCAGGTTTCTCTCCCTCCCGGACTGGTGACCTGAAGTGTCACAGCTGTGGCTTTGCTGCCAGCCCTATGGAATGACACCCCACCTCCCACCATCGCTGTCACTTGACTCCACCACAGGCAACAGGAGACAAGGAGGTAGATAAAATATTCATGGACAAGAGAAAAGCACTTGTAGAAAACCACAGTGCAGTGGCCTTCTCCACGCTCTGCCCTTCCACACACAGCTGCCATGGCTGGGAATAGCTGGAATAACCTCAGGATGAAGTCAAACAGGGAATATCTGCCTCTGGCAATGCTCCTGCATCAGCTCCAGAAGGTAACCAGGGCTGCTGCCCCTTACCAACACCCCCAGCATGGGGGATTGACCCTGCTGGGACCCCTGGTATGTGGGAGCTGCTGGAAACCAGACCCAGGCAGAAACTCCAAGCACTGACCAGTGCCAACACTACTCCTAGGGAAAGCAACCGTGGACAATTTGCTCCTGATTCTCCTCCTTTAGGAGGAATTTTAACCTTGAACCATAGGGACAAAACAGCTCAGTGCTGCAGAGACTCCACTGAACCCTCGGAGGAACAGATCCTGAGAGCTGTGGGGAACCTGAGGGAGCAGCCCCTGCTCCCTCCCACTGCTCTGAGGGGTCCCTCTGCCCTCAGCAGTCCAGGAATCTCATCAGCCTGTGCCATTTTTTTCTCTGGGGAGTCACCCAAGGCACTCCCAAGCTCTCTCCCAGGAGCCCAGGGTCCAGGTCCCTGCCTGTCCCCCAAGCTCAGGAGGGTCAGGGAGTGCCTGGAGGGAAGGAGGGTGGCTGGCTGACCTTCTGTTTGTTGTTTATGTTTTAAAGTGCAGGATCATTACCAAAGCCACAGGAAGCCAGTCCTCCTCCTCTCCAGCACAAAACAGCAACGACAAGAGTGCTAAAAATTCCGGGCATTTCTCCAGCTGCTCAACAGGCCCTTCCAGGCTGCCCACTGATCCTCGCCCTACAACTACCGCGTTTAAATACCCCGAATAACCTAGAGTTTGTTACAAATCCCAATTTACAGAGTGTGCTGGACAGGAGTTGCACTGCCTGGTGCTGCTGCAGGGCAGCCCCACGTCCCCAGGCTCACTGGTGCAGGTGGGCCCTGTCGTCCGGGCGCTTGATGTGGATCCTGCGCACGCGCTCGATGCGCTCGCGCTCCTCGTCCTCCTCCAGGTGGTGGGAGCGCCCTGCAGCCCCTCCCGTGGCTTCCAGGAGGGCATTGTCCGGCCCCCTCCCATCCTGGGATTCGTACAGCAGAATGTTCAGGGTCTCCTCATAAATTCGGGCTTCTGGGAACTCCACCTGGCAGGCAGGGAAGAGAAGGTCACTCCCTGCAGGCATCAGGGATTCCTGATAACTGGTGTTACAATTCCTTAATTGCACTCCAGCCATAGAAATCCTTCCAGGCACAATCCTTTCTATTTAATCAATTTTTTGCTTGCAGCTTTTGAGTCCTACAACCAGTTGAGCTTTTACCACAACCAGGCATATACCCCCTGGGAATGAAGAATAGAGGGAAGGTGTGCCACTGCTGGATCCCTCCTTACATGGTTTGGGTTGGGAAGGACCTTAAAGATCATTTAGTTCCAACCTTAGATCACCTACTTGCAACTCCCAAACCCAAATATGGTTCAAAGTTTGTCTGAAGATAGAGCTGGACTGAGCACTATGGAGTACCACAGTGCTTTATGGAATATCCCAACTGCCCAGTGCTACCTGCCCTGAGCAGGCAGCTCCTGCTGTGCCCCCAGGATGAGCTCAGTGCTGCCCCACTCTCAAAGCACTGATTATCCCCCAGAGCTGCTGAACAGAGACAAAGTGAGAGCCTGTTCAGCTGTCAGTGTCAGGCTGGAGCATTCCCAGTTTTCCTGTTGTCTTAGGTTACAGTACAGGATGTGATCAAAGGTATCTGTTCTATCACCATCTGTTGAGA
>VRYO01002095.1:2474452-2537451 GCA_009812075.1 Sialia sialis | reverse complement strand
AGGTTGCTCCAAGCCCCATCCAACCTGGCCTTGGACACTTCCAGGGATGGGGCAAACCCAAGAAATTAATTACTATTTCACTACTACAGGCAGGAAAACCTGAAGCAGCAGCAGCAATACAACAGCAACAGCCCTGTGAACAACTGTCCAAGGCCATTTCACCCAGGTGCAAAATCCTATCAGCCAAATCAAATTGAGCTCAGCACCCTGCATGGGCACTGTTATGTCATAAAACTTGCAAGGGAGTAAGAGAAAGAGGATTTCACCTCTCACTGAGCTCCCTGTGTTCAACTACCACACTGCAATCCATAGGAATGCAGACAGCACTTGGCCAGGAGCCTCTGCCAGCTGTACCTAAGGATTAGAGGCACTCCTCTGGCACAGAAATAGCACAGGCTCAACCTTTCATGGATGGCAGCAGACTCTGTTCTGACTCCAGTTTGAAATTAATTGGGAAAAAATGGAGTGCCTGCCAACACCAATGTGTCACTGGGTCTGGGGGAAGAAAAATGAATTTTTTATAGTGGATTTTAGTCTATGAAAAACTTCCAACAAATTCCAGCTGAAGTCACTTACCTGGTGTAGGAATATTTGTTGTTGCTTCTGTTATAGAGCAGCTTCACTGCTGGCTGTAAGAAACAAAGCACAGCTGAGTTCCAGGGAGCAGAGCCAGAGCTGGAACCTCAGCTCAGCCCACAGCCCCACAGAGAAGCTGCAATGACAAATTCCCTGTGGGATTCTGGTGATGTTACTGCAGCTGCTGCAAACCTATGGTGCACAGGTTGGCAAAAGGGCTGGAATCCCCTCCTGACCCCTTCTGGGACTGGATCCTCATCTATTCTTATCTTTCCTCTTTCTTATCAGCCACCCCTGCCATGAGCAGGACACTTTTCACTATCCCAGGTTGCCCTGTTCAACATGGCCTTGGACAATTCCAGGGATGGAGCAGCCACAGCTGCCCTGGGCAACCTGAGCCAGGGCCTCACCACCCTCACAGGAAGAATTTTTTCCCAATATCCATCTAACCCTGCCCTCCTCCATTTAAGGCATCACCCCTTATCCTGTCACTCCATCCCTGTCCAGCTCTCCAGTTCTCTTGGAGCCCTTTTAGGCACTGGAAGGAGCTCTGAGGTGTCCCCAAAGCCTTCTCCTCTCCAGACTGGACAGCCCCAGCTCTCCCCATGGCACATCCCAGTCTCTCTCACCTTGTTGGAGGTTGCAATCAGCTTCTGCTCCTCCTTGGAGGAGGTGATCACCGGGACCTTGCAGAAGGGCTCGTATGCGTCCTTGTTCTGTGGGAGCAAGAACCAAAGAGCAGCTGAGTGACAGATCCCAGGGCACACCCACATTTCCCGGGAATGATCCCTGTGGTGGATTCTGGGCTGTGGCTGGCCAGGCACCACTCTTCTGGTGCCCTGAGGTGTCCATTCCTGCTCTCCACCACTGAATGTCCTGTGCCCAGTTAAACAGCAGGACCTGGAATGGGGCTTCTCTCAGACAGCACATCAGTGACAGTGGCATCAAACCCAAAATGGGAACCTCAGAACACAACAAAGAACACAACAGGATTCCCAGCAGCTCTGGGAAGAAGCTGCTTTTCCTAGATGTGACCAGACTCCAGCAGACAGCAACACAAACTACCCCAATTTCCAACCCAGCTTCCCAAATCACCACATGAAGACCAGGAGAAAATCCTGCTCTGCCCACCCCCCAGCTGCCCCCTGAGCCCTGTGCCCACCTGCAGGGCCGCCTGGCACTCATCCACCAGCCCCTGCACCAGGTAGTACTTGGCCTCAGCCAGCAGCTCCTCGATCTCGCGGCGGCTCTCGGGGAGCGGCACGGCGCCGTCCCGCAGGTAGTTCAGGATTGTCCCAAAGTGCTTCCCACAGCGGTCGATCAGGATCCAGCCTGGGGACACAGCAAAGCCACAGCAAGGACAAGCTGAGATGAGTGTGGGAAAAAGACCTTGCCACAGCAAACTGGTGAAGGATGTGATGGAACTGGGAGTGTGAGGATGGAACGGGGAATGTGAGCAGAGAGTGAGGCAGGACCACAGTGCAGAAAATCATGGAATGGTTTGGGTTGGAAGGGAATGTAAAGATCATCCAGTCCCACCCCTGCCATGGGCAGGGACATCTTCCACTATCCCCGGCTGCTCCAAGCCCCATCCAGCCGGGTCTTGGACACTTCCAGAGATCCAGGGGCAGCCACAACTTCTCCGGGCACCCTGTGCCAGGACATCAGCACGCTCACAGGGAAGAATTTCTTCCCTACCCTCTGGCAGTGGGAAGCCATTCCCCCTTGTCTTGTCCCTCCATCCCTTGTCCAAAGTCCTTCTCCAGCTCTCCTGGAGTCCCTCTAGGCACTGCAAAGTGCTCCAAGGTTTCCCTGGAAGAAAAGAGCCACAACCAAAGCTGTGGGTGCAGGATCCACATTTCACCTCTCACTGCTGGACCCTGGAAAAGTCAGGCAGTGCTGAGGCTGGAGCTTCCCCGAGTGAACACATGGCCACTCTCACAGGCTGAGGCTCAGGAATGCAGCGAGGAAACGCTTGTGGGGAAGGAGTCATATTTTGGACAAATAAGGAAAGTAGGTTAAAGCAGCCCCTGTATGTTCTGCATGAATGGAATTACAAGGAAAAGTCTGAACATTTGGTTCAATCTGGAAAGGGAACATGGCTCTTTCTGAGGGACAAGGAGACACTCTGCAGCAGCTCACTCCAGACTTCTCAGTTCCCTCATTCCTGCTGTCCACAGACAACACAAAGTGTGCTCCAAGTGTGATTTTACAGGCTGGAACAACAAACTAGAGACAGAAGTGATGGAACAAAGGACTCATCCAAGCTAATGGCTAATCCAACCAGAGCAGAAAAATACCCATTTGGCAGTGCAGAGTATGGAAAGCAAGAAATCCCATTTTAGTGGGAGATTTAGTGGAAGGTGTCTCTGCCCATGGCAGGGGTGGAACAAGGTGAGCTGTAAAGTCCTTTCTGACCCAAACCATTCTGGGATTCCCTGATGAAGAGGAAGTAATAAACCAGGACATCATATTCCACAAATGCAGCTGCTTCCCAAGCTGACTGGAGCACACAGAAAAGCAAAGGGCCAGCTGAGAGCAGAATTACCATCCCCAAACTCCTCTGTGATTCCTCGTAGGCTGCAAAAATCTGCTGCAACTTCGTGTTTACAGATGGTGAAACTGAAGCAGAATTGCTCATTTTCATGTGGGGATGAGAAAACACTTCAGCATCATTGCAAAATCTCAGTGACCACTAAAAGAGCTTTAAAAACTTTTCTGTTTCCCCCAAACAGCCCAAAGGAGATGAGTCACAGGGAAGTGACCCTGCTGCCACTTGCCCACAGCAGAGCCAACAAGTGGGCTGAAGTCTTTTAAAGCTATTTTTTAGTTGCAATGCTCCAAAAACATCCTATGATCCATTGAGGAAGGGACACAGAATCCATGGGGTGTATGGAACACGGAATCATGGAATGGTTTGGGTTGGAAGGGAACTTAAAACTTTATCCAGTTCCAACCCCATTCTACTGTCCCAGGTTGCTCCAGCCTGGCTTTGGACACTTCCAGGGATGGGGAAGCTTCTCTGGGAATTCCATTCCAACACCTCACCACCCTCACAGGGTGGATTTTGTCCCAATATCCCATTTATTCCTGCCCTCTGGCAATTTGAAGCCATCCTCATTTGTCCTGTCACTCCAGGCCCTTGCAAATAGTCCTTTCCCATTTTTTCTCAGCTCCCTCAGGCCCTGGATGCCACACTTAGGTCACTCCAGAGCCTTTCTTCTCCAGGTGAACAATCCCAACCTTTCCTGCTCCATCCCTCTGCTCATCCTGGTGTCTCCTCTGGACTCTCCAGCAGCTCCAGCTCCTCCCTGTGCTGGGGCAGCTCTGCAGCTGGGGTCTCACCTGGGCAAAGGGGCAGAACCCCCCTCCCCTCACTGCCTTTCTCCATGGACACATCACACCTTTAGGAAACTCATCTTTGTTTTACAGGAATTCTCAAGGACAGGATCCAAACACTCCAGCTAAAACCAGACATTTTCCAACCAAGCCCTGGCAGGTGAAACAGGAGCTTGACACTGGACACTGCCTGAGTGTCTCCTATCAGCAGCTGGATCAGGAACAGCTTCCCTATCAACAGCAGCAGGGAGACAGTGAAAAAACGAGAATTGGAAATGGGTGGATGCACCTGGAAAACTCACATCCTTCTCCCAAAGAAAATGTTCCAAATATGCTGATTTGCTACAGTTCATCAACAACTTCTAAGCTGAAAACAATCATTGCCACCCAGAGCCAGAGAAGCCCAGACTGTTCTCCTCCAGCCTGAGGAGCAGCAGGTTGGAATTGCTCAGCTGGGAGGAGGAGCTGGGCTCTGAATCCCAGACACAGAGCAGGACCCACAGAGCAGCGCCACATTCCAGACTGGTTAAACCCAACTCCTTCCACTTGCTCCCCAAGCCTGGCTTCTTTTCCTTAGAAACATTTTGTTTGGAGCCAGGTTTTGGGTGTGAGGAGGATTTTGAAGAAATCCAGATAAAAACTGTTTCCTCTAGCAGCCCCAGTGCTATTGTCCCAGTTTCCAGCCAAGGGGAGATAAAGCAAGAACTGCTGCAATGGGAGTGTCTGTGTTACAACATACAGGAAGTATCAAATTCCTCTTAAAACACAAACTGGTTCCATGGAACAATCCCACACAGACACTGTGGGAGTCACAGCAAAACAAACCTGGGATTTTACGTCCCAAATATGATATTTTAGGAGGAGAAACTCCAGTTATCCTGCACTTCCAGAGCCTCTGAGCCCTGGGATTGGGATGTCCCAGCCCTCCTGTACCTGCCCAGGATGCTGGGATCACACCAGGGTGAGTCTCCAAAATGAATTTGGAATTTCCACTCCATTTCCAACCATGGGAAGTCTGGAATTATCAAATTCAGCAAAGCAGCTTCAGGGAGGGACAGGAAGATCCTCATCAAGTTTAGCAAAGGGAGAGGGTTCACAAAATTTCCACTCCTCCAGTGTTCCCAGTCAAGGTGCTGATCCCACTTAACAGTTTTTTTCCAAATTTGACCCAGTGTTGATTCCCATTTGAAAGTTTTTTTCCCAAATTTGACCCACAGACTGACTTTTTTTATGCAACCACCGTGGTCTGTATCCAGGGTAAGTATTCCAGAGCCTCAAATCACAGCATCCACATTCCTGCTTTATCCTGGCCTGGGATTACAACTGGAACAGCACAGCTTTGTTTTCCCCAGCTTAAATATAAAGACTTCAGGCAAAACCAGGAATATTCAGCTAATCAGGCTGTGTTTTTACATTTTTCTCCCTTCAAATCTACTTCCTTCTATCTCAGGAAAGCTTATTATAAACCTCTAAACAGAGTATTTTGAAATACTCAATACTCAGTCCGACACACCTCACCCTGGGAGGGATCTTCTCTATTTTCAGCAAATTGAAACAAAATTTCCAAACAATAATTAACTAATCCCAAGGGAGGTGTTTGAACCTCCAGGCCCAGCTTTGCAGAGGCTGTTGTTAAAGATCCTTAAATATTGTTATGGGTAAAACATCAGAGTGAAAATAAAGCTGAGCTTCCAATTAAACTCTGACACACCCACAACGTGGGAATGTAGAGATAAAAATCCAAATTTTCTGAAAATTCTGCAACTGGTTCTGATTTAGGGAAATCAGTTGTCAATAGTCGCACAGAAAAATTGTTTCATTTTGAAAAATTAGATTTTAACTCATTAATACAGAGCATGTTTTATATTTTATTTATAAGCAAGGAGATGAAAGAAGGGAATGGCATTCTGAGCTTCCAAAAGGACACATAAGTCCCAATTCAAGGATTCTCCCATAGCCTTCAGAGCTTCAGTGTCAGTATTCTGAAAGGAAAAGCTGCTCCAGGTGCCACCTGAGCCTGACAGGAGCTTTGGCACTTCTTAGTGCTCAGACAATCACTCAGGTCATCCTTGTCTTTTGTTCCACATTTTTCCCAGCTGTATAGTCATGGAATCACAGAACAACAGCGTGGTTTGGGTTGGGAGGGATCTTGAAGATTATTTAGTTCACTCCTTGCCATGAGCAGGGACAATTTTCACCAGCCCAGGTTGCTCCAAGCTCTGTCCAGACTGTCCTGGGACACTTCCAGTGATCCAGGGGCAGCCACAGCTTCTCTGGGCACCTGTGCCAGGCCCTCAGGGAAAGATTTCTTCCCAACATCTAATCCAAACCTAATCTCTTATCCTGCCACTTCAGGGCTTATAAACATTCTCTCTGCCATTCTTGTGGCTCCTTCAGCCCCTGAAAGGCCACGATCAGGTCACCTGGTTTTGTCCAGGCTGAACAATCCCAACTCTCCCATGCAGGAGAGATCCTCCATCCATCCAACCCAACAAACACAACCTCCTCTGAGCTTTGCAGCCCCCCCTGTGCCTTTCCCCGCCCAGGAAGGACGTGCAGGGCACTGGGAACACACGGATCCTTACCTTCACTGTCTGTCAGCACCTCCATGCGCCCGCTGAACATGGCCTTGAGCATGGTGTCCTGCTTGGTCAGGGTCTGCATGGTGGTGTAGTACAGGGCCCCCCCCACGTTCAGCTTCACGTACTTGGAGCTGGGGCTGCTCCCCTTGAAGGACGTCGTGCGCGTCGCGGCCGCCGGCACTGCTGAGCTCACCACGCTCTCTCCCGACATCTCTTCCTGCAAGGACAGGGGGTCCCAGCTCAAGGGAGCAGTTCCTGCTTCAGGAGTGCAGCTCCCAGCTCAAGGGAGCAGCTCCCAGCACAAGAGAGCAGTTTCTAGATCAAGGAACGAGTTCTCAGCTCAAGAGAGCAGTTTCTAGATCAAGGGAGCAGTTCCCAGCTCAAGGGAGCCGTTTCTAGCTCAAGGAAGGAGCTCCCAGCTCAAGAGAGCACCTCCCACTTCAAGAGAGCAATTCCCAGCTCAATGAAGCAGTTCCTGCTTCAAGAGTGCAGCTCTCAGCTCAGGAGAGCAGTTTCTAGCTCAAGGAACGAGTTCCCAGCTCAGGAGAGCAGTTTCTAGCTCAAGGAACGAGTTCCCAGCTCAGGAGAGCAGTTTCTAGCTCAAGGAAGCAGCTCCCAGCCTGGCAGTGTGACAGCCCTGCTCCCACCGGGTGTTTCGCTCCTCGACTCCTCCCGCGGTTCTCTGTGTGAAATTCAAGTGTTTTAAATGTTTCACTGTCAGGAACTGAAGGACGTTCCTGGACACAGCACCCATTTTTTTTTCCCTGGGAGAAACCCTGGGAATGCTGAGCAGGGTTTGCACTGCAAAGCCAATGCTTTTCCCACAACAACTGCTTTAATTTCTTACACAACTCTGACAGCTTAAAGCTCTTACTCCATCAATAATCTGGGATGGAATTGGGCAATTCCCAACACACACAAGTGGAGCAGATGATTCCTGAGAGTCCAAACACAGAAATCAACAGATTCCCAATGCTAAAATGCACAATACCCACAGGTTTTCAAAGCTTCTTCCCTTGGAGCAAACAGGGAGAGCACACATGAGCTCTTTCCTGCTCTTCCTGCAGCCTCCAGCCACATTCCTGTCACCGCGTCACACTGGCACAGGCACACGGTGGCTCAGCACCACAAATGCCCCCAGAGCCGCTAAATCCTTAATCGCTGTGTGCTTCTGTGGTTCTGTTTTCCCTCTGGATGGGATAGGGTGGGATAATTAAGCCCCTCCATCCCTGCTCCTCCAGCTCTCACGGCTCCGGGATGAGCTGAACCGAAGGATTTTTGCTTCACTGCCATGGAACTCCCGATGGAGCCGGAGTTGTGCGGCACAGGACAGGGAGGAAGGACGGCCTAGAGACGGCCCCATCATCTCTGGGATGCACAGGCAGCAACCTCAGCTCACGTTCCAGCTCCCTCCGCTACCAGAACACCCCAGCTCGGGCAGGAACGGGATTCCAGAAGGGATGGATCCTACACTGCATCCCAAATCCCAGCCCTGCCCTCCCCAAACCACCAGCCCCAGGCCAAGGGGCTCGCTGGGCACGGGACACGCTCAAACAGGACCGTGACCACCGCGACTCCCGAGGCTCAGACTCTCCCGGGATCTCTCTCTCCAACCCCGGGGATGGAGAAGACCCCCCGCCCGCCCCTGGGGACTGTCACTCATCAACACCCGCACCGCTCTCGGGGGGCTGGACCCCAAATTCTCAGCCAGCGGCCCCGGGCAGGACCGGCACCCGCATCCCGCCTCTCTAACTCCCCCTCCCATGGCCCAAAGCCCCGCTGAGCCGCCCGACCCTGAATCACTCAGCTCTTCCCCGAGAGCTGGAGTCCTCTATGAGCCCCCTCAGCTTCCCCATGCCCGCTAAGGCCCGGAGCCTCTCTCAGTCCCCTCATTCCCCGCTGTCCATCAGTCCCTCACCCCTCCTCTCCCGCGAGGCCCGGAGCTCACCCCCGCCCTCCAGGCCCGTCCCCCGCGGCCCCGAGCCGCCCTTTCCCCGCTCACCATGAACGGCGCCGCAGCCCCTCGGACCGAGCGAGCGGGAGCGCCGGGCGGCAACTTCCGCCCCTCGCTGCTTCCGGCCCCGCCCGGGTGCGCCCCCAAACCCGTCCGATGGCCCGCGGGGGCCCCCCGGCTCTGCCGCGCTGCGCTGCCGCCTCACGGGCTGGACTGGGCTGGGCTTGGCCCGGCCCGGCTCGTCCCGAGCTTTCCTGTATCAGTGGGATGCAGGGATGGATGTTCTCCCTGCGCCGAGCCGGTGAGCGGGCCGCGGAACGCCAGCAGCGGGGCGCGTTGGTGGCCGGACGGGGAGCGCGGACACGGGTGCGAGGAGGGGGCTGCGGCCGCGGCCTGGGCGGGGGAACCGGGAGGGACCGCGGGGTTCCGGGGCCGCTGGGCCCGGCCCGGCCGGCCCGGTGTCTGTCTGGACGAGGGTGAGCTCCCGAGGGCTGTGGGGAGGCTGCCGGCAGCGCCCGGCGGGATGAGTGGTGGGAGCCAGGGCCTGGGGGATGCAGAGGGGGGATGCGGGAGGGATGCAGGGGCTGGGAGAGGGGCTCAGAGGGCTCTGTGGCTGCTTTGCTTGTGCCTTGGGCGAGTCCTGGGAGCTGCAGCCCAGCTCGAGGGCTGTGAGTGGCTCTCAGAGGTGGCACCTGCTCCGGTCCCGTGTCGCTTTGTCCTTCTGTGCTGTCACACACGGAGTTATCCCTCCCCCCCAGCTGCCGCGGTGCTGCTTCTCCTCCCACTTACCGCTTTCCTTGCGGGTGCAGCGAGATGTAAATCGGGTCTAAAGGACTCAGAACTGCAGGGGGAAAGTCTTAAGCCCCAAATGAACCGCAGGGAATGTGCTTGTCCATGCAGGAGCTGCCCGAAGTGTCTGGATGGGGATCATGTGCGTGTGTAAATGAGCACCCCACGCTGCCCTTGAAGAAGTGACCCCTCAGGTGAGTTCCCTGTTGCTATTTATAAAGCTCTGGTTGACCCTGGGTAGTTTATTTGGTGAAAGGCAGTAAATCAGTGTCCCTTGTGCCCTTTGCCTCCTGTCGCTGGTTGGGGAGTTGTTCTTATCTGTTACCAAGGAAAGAACTGAGCTGGAGAGGGGAGGTGGAGCACAGGGAGTGGAGCACAGTGTCAAAAACACCAATTTGTTTATTTTTCCACTTAAAAATCTCCCAGCCTGCAGCAGGCTGTGGGTTGTGCTGGAAGGATTCTCTACCAGTGTTTTTGTGTCCCTGCTGCAGCCCCGTGACTGGTTTTTTTGTTTTTTTTATTCCCACTTTTCCCTGCGCTGTCGGATTCTCCCGTCCCCTGCAGGGAGCCAAGTCCTTCTATGGGTGTTTTTCTCACTTTGCTCTGGTTTTGCAGGTGTTTGCTGCGAGCATCCTTTGCTCCCTGAGAGGTTGCAGCCATGTTCAGTGCCAGCCAGTCGTCCAAGGCCCAGTTCCTGGACAAGGCCCGGCAGGCGCGGGAGGAGCGGCGGGAGCTGAAGGAGAGGGAGAGAGCTGCAGTCCAGCTCCAGGCTCTGGTCAGGAGGTTTCTGTGTCGCTGCCGCCTGCAGAGGGACATCAGGTCTCTGGGATTCATGGGATGGGTTGGTTTGGAAGGGGCATTAAAGCTCATCTCATTCCAAACCGCTGCTATGGGCAGGGATACTTCCCACTTACTCCAGCCTGGCCTTGGATACTTCCAGGGATGAGGCAGCCACATCTTCCACCCTCACAGGGAAGGATTTCTTCCCAATATGCCATCTAACCCTGTCCTGTGTCAGTTTGAGTCCATTCCCCTTTTTCCTGTCATTCCAGACCTTTGTAAAGTCTCTTCCCATCTTCCTTGTGGGCCCCTTCAGGAAAGGAATTCCTTGCTCTGTGATTGCTTTTTAACTTCACGTTTTTCCCTCTTTGGTAGGAGAGAGGCGGACGATTTCTTTGGTTCAAATGAATGTGGCTCAAATAAAAGAAGTGCCCTGTCTGTGTTCAGGATTGCCAGGAAGCTGCTGTTTGTGTTCAATCCCAAGGAGGACAAGGAGGTGAGGACACTTCCCTGACATCCTGCTGTGCTTTTGAGGACAGGTTAAATATGTTTAATTTCTTCCCCAGTGATCTTGGAGGTTTGTGCAATATATTTTACCTTTAGTAATGTTCTCTTTGTCTCCTGGTCCTTCTTGAAGGGATCTGCCTGTAGGATTGAAACAGGAGAAGCCTTGAATTTTTCAGCAGTGGCTCTGTATTCGAGGCATCCTTTAATGGATATTTTTCCTGGTGACTCTGCCAGCTGCAAGAACTGAGCAGTGCTCGGGGATTTTGGCAAACCCCAGTTCCCCAGGCAGAGACATTGGGGCAGCTCCCAGAGATCTGTGCTGGCACAGGGAAGGCTGTTAGTCCCCCAGCAGCTTTTCTTATCACTCCCTGAACTTGTGGGTTCAAAGTGAAGCCCTGAAATGCTGATCTCAGGAAGCTGTGAGGACTGACTGGAAGGAAACCAGTTGGAAAATGGAAAGCTGTGTTCCAATGGCCGCAGCAGTGAGGGATTTTTCAATCTCTTTCCTGTGGAAATCTGTGCTCAGATGCAGTTTTCTATATCTGAAAAAAGCCCAAGGAGGGAATTCTGCACAGCAGCAGCAGTGTGATGTGTGTGCTCCCAGGGAAGGAGATACCAGGATTGCTGTAGGGAATATGCTGGCAACACCTGCTGATTTGAGACCGAGATCTTCCTCCCTCTGCTGAGCTGTTCCTTGTGCTTTTCCAGAATTGCCCTTCCTGTAGTTAGAACTAATCCCACCTTTGGATTTTCCCAGAGGTTCGAAAAGCTGTGCCGTTGTATCCTGAACAGCATGGATGTGGAGAACGAGCCCAAGGTCAGCAGGGGGGTTTGGTTTGGAGTGGGGAGGGCTTGGTGGTTGTTTTGAGTTTTCTGTGTGGGGATTTACTTTGGTAATATGTAAGTTTGAGCTTTCAGAACCCCTCAAGCACTGTGGAGATTCCACAGGGAAAGTCTGGACGAGTCCTTTAGTATTCCTGGGATGTTTTTACCATGGGAGTTAAAGGACACTTGGTTTCTGGGGTGGGTGATGTGCTTTGACCAGGGAATTTGTGGAGAGGAGAATCTTGGTGCCAGTGCTGGGTTCAGTTCCCAAACTCTGCCCAGCAGCAGCACAAACCCTGAGCCCTCTGCATCCCCCTTGCTCAGGTGTGGTACGTGTCACTGGCACTCTCCAAGGACCTCACCCTGCTCTGGATCAAACAGATCAAAGACATCCTGTGGTTCTGCTGTGAATTCCTCAAGCAGCTCAAGGTGAGGACTTTTCTTGTGTTTTCTCTCCCTGCATTTGGCAGGTGGCAGCAGGCCCAGTGGATTTGTTAACTCTGCTGTTTGTTATCCCAGCCTGACATCCTGCAGGACTCCAGACTGGTGAACTTACACCTCACAATGCTGGTCACCTTCACAGACACTTCCACCTGGAAAATCCTCCGGGGAAAAGGTTGGTGGGTTAAAAAGTCTTCAAGCCACTGATTTGGGACTTGGTGTTAAAATCTCCTGAATGCTCTGGCACAAGTTCCAGAGAAGCTGTGGCTGCCCCTGAATCCCTGGAAGTGTCCAAGACCGGGTTGGAGAGGGTTTGAAGCAACCTGGGATAGTGGGAGGTGGGTGGAATGGAATGATCCTTAACATTCCTTCCAACCCACACCATTCTGGGATTCTGTTTCTGCACCTTGGTTGCTGCAAAGATTCATTCTGCTCCTAGCCCAAAAGGATTCTCTTAGGATTAGACTGTTCCCCTTGGTTAGGCTATTTCCCTTGGGACACCACCAGTTGTTACAGCATTTTTATAATATTCCAAAAACCCCCACACAAGAAGTGTTCAGGGGAAAGGGAGTGTTCTCTTAGCTCTGGAGTTTTGTAGGAAATAGATGTAGCAAAGGCAGAGAAGTAGTGGGAAGAGATGAGACTCTTACAGCCTAAACAATTCAGTGTGAAATGCTGCCAGAATGATGGGTTTGTGTAGAAGGACAAGGACTTTGTGCCAGGAGGGCTTGGGCAGTGACAGACCTTCATGTGGGGGGGTCAGAGTGGGGCTGTGGCGCTGTTGGAGTGATGTGAGTGCTTCAACCCAAAGGTGAGACCCTGAGACCTGCCATGAGCCACATCTGTGCCAACATCATGGGCCACCTGAACCAGAAGGGCTTCTACTCCGTGCTGCAGGTCAGTCTGAGCTGCCACAGCCCCAGCCCTGCCTGTGCCCCTCTCCTGAGCAGCTCTTTGCATCTGTGCTGAGGTTCCAGAGAGGAGCTGCTGCTGATTTGTGCATGATTGTGTTTTTCTCAAGCAAAGCAAAAATCTCTCAAGTTTCTCAAGTAAAGCAGAGTGTCCCCATCTGAGAGCAAATCCACCCCTCCCCTACTCTCCTGAACCTAAATCCTGTTTCACCTCATCATGAGATGGACAGAAATAAGTTCTGCACAATTTTGCCAAACTTTGCAGCTGCCACATTGTGTTGGTTGGGTTTTTTTGCTGCTCTGCTGGGGAAAGGAACTGATGTAATGAATCTTTTAAATAAGAATTGTGTTACCAAACTCTGAGCCTTGCCTGTTAATTTTTAAAGCCTGTGAGCACAGGTTCTAGGGAAATAAGTCCTGCAGAGTGTCTGATTTCATTGCAGTGTCTCTCTTCTGCCATTATTAACCTGAAGCCCTTCTAGTTCTGCCAAATAACTTGTAAGAACTGGATTTTAGGCTGCTCTGATGTTCTTTTTCTCTGCATTAAATAACCTTGGTGTCTTTCAGGAGTAATAGTTGTGGTTTTTTTTCTGAGTACTACAGGGTTTTTATATTTTGATTTCTTGTTTTCATTCCAGATTTTGCTAACTAATGGCTTGGCAAGATCCAGACCTTCCCTTTCCAAAGGTTCCTTAACTGCCATCTTCTCCCTTGCCTTGCGGTGAGTCAGCTGGAGCTGCTGGGGGCGGATTTGCAGCCAAACTTGTCTTTTTTGTGTTGGTTTTTTTTTTTAAATACTTCTTATTCTTTCTGTGTTTTTGTGCCATTGAGAATATCACCCTGAGGAAAGAAGTTGCTTTAGGCAAATGGCTCGGTTTGCTGTCATCTTTTCTCAGATTAGAGTGGCTTTAAGTTGGGAATGAGTGTGAGTCTAAACTTGAGGGTCCACTTCAGTTCAGGGTGAGCTTGCTCTGGGAACAGAAGTGTGAGTGCATGATCTCTTCCATGGGTTGCTTCAAAGCCAGGTTGGAAAGGGCTTGGAGCAATCTGGGAGAGTGGAAGGTGTCCCTGCCTGTGAGATGGGCTGAGCTTTAAGTTCCCTTCCAATCCAACCCACTCCCTGTGTGTGTATTCCTGCTGAGGGAATTCCCAGGATCCAGTTCTGGATGGCTCAGCTGGAGGCTGAGCTGCTTTCCCAGGTTGGGTTGAGCTCTGAAGTTTCTCTCTCTTTCTGCAGCCCTGTGGTTGCTGCACAGTTCTCAGACAATCTGCTGAGGTCCTTCCTGATCCATGTCATGTCTGTGCCTGCTATAATGACTCACCTTGCTACTCTCACCCCTGAGGTAAGTGGGTGATCTCAAAGGAGTGATTATCACACCAGGCCTCTTGTTACTCCATTTTATCAGCTCTCGGAGCAGAGCTTTGGCATTTCTGTCTCTGCCAGTTTCAATTCTCTATTGTGAAAGCCTTACAAGTACTCTGGATTGCTAATGCAGAAGTTACTCACACCAGTGGGATGAAGGGCTGAACTGCCCTGAAGTACCTACATAAATAAATAATCCACAGCTGGAATTTTTCATGTCTTTTCTCTTCCTTTTCTGTAACCACAGACAGAGCCAAAGCCAAAAATCACCCTTTTGGGTGGCAGAGGCTCTGTGGGGGTGACCAGCTCACAAATCCAATTCAATCTATTTCGTTCAGACTGGCAGGTTTTGTACCAAATGGTTCTTGCAGACACATCATTGCAAAGATCTGCCTCCAACTCCAGCATAAAACCCAGGGGTTTTATTTCCCAGCCCAGCTCTGTGTCAAGCACTGTGGGGCAACAGCTTTATTTGGGCTGCTTTATTTGGGGAGAAAATCCAGTGCCAAGTGCTGCTGGCAGGTGAGGTGTGGGACTGTGCTGCTTCCCAGCCCCAGTGGCACTTCCATGCTGTTTTCCAGCGCCTGGCAGTGATTGAGTCCCACGAACTGTTCAGGAAGTTCATCCTGTTCCTGAGCCGGGAGTCGCAGTGCCGCGATGTGTGCGTGTGCCTGGAGGGCAGTCACACTCTCTGCCTGCTGGGTGAGCACCTCCAACACTTGTGTTTGGTTTGAGAAAGAGTCTTGAATCACATCTTTGTTTTCCATGGGGCAGTGCTGCCTCCAGCTCATCATTTCTAATTGTTTTGATAAATGTAAATGATGTCTGAGGTGTATTTTGGGACGTTACAAATGAGGTTGAAGACCTTTGAACAGGGAGGAAGGGCCAGAGATTTGTCCTTGTGTCCATGTCAGCTTTTCACTTGGACTCTGAGCAAGTCCTGGAGTTTGGCAGACTTGGATTTTCCTCCCCTAAATGACCCTAAATGCTGCTGCTTATTTTAACTCACATTTCTGCAAAAGTACCAAGATTACCAGCTGGGGCTCTGGGGTAACTGTGGATTGTAGCTTCTGGTAGTTTGTAAAAGGTGACCAAAGGGACATGTCACCTCAGGGATTGATGTGTGCTGGAAATGGCTTCCTGCAGGGTGGCCTCAGATCATTTCTGACACAAATCCTCTCCTGGCACTGGGAAAGGAATCACTTCACCTGTAACCCCTGTCCCCCAGCATCTATTCCTCCTTTAAGCCTTGCTGTGCTGGTCCTTCCTGCAGGCAATCTGGTGTTCCTGGGCTCCCAGAATGATCAGGTGCTGGAGGAGGAGACAGCTCATTTTGTGGGGGTGCTCATCCAAATGCTCTCCTACTGCCAGAAGTACGTGTCCCAGAAGAAATCCAACCTCACCCACTGGCACCCTGTGCTGGGCTGGTTCTCACAGACTGTGGATTATGGGTGAGTGGGAAGAACCTCACAGGGAGAGATGATGAAGCCTCTTCTTTTATTTTTAATTTTTTTTTAAACGTTGCAAAGTTTTGAGATGAGAATAATTTCTCAGATGTTTCAGTTTCTAGCTGCACAACAAACTGTAGCATTCCTGCACAGACTATTCCGTGGGTGGGTGCATATTCCAGTTTGGATTATGTGCTAAATGCATCAGTCTCACTGCCTGGTGTTTTAATCCAAGCTGCTTTCTAACCTGTCCCCCTGCTCTGTCTTGCAGGCTGAACGAGTCCATGCCCCTGCTGACCAAGCAGCTGCAGCACCTCTGGGGAGTCCACATGATCCGGATCCTCTTCAGTGATGTGCTCAGCAAGAAACTGCTGGAAAATCAGGAGATAGCTCAGCTGCCAGCACAGCCAACCTCCCCTCAGAACAGCCTTCCTATGAAAAGTCAGTTCTGGAGGGATTTGGGGTTTTTTGTCTCTATGTGTGTGTGTGTTTATGTAGATCTCTCTTCCAAACTTGCAGGGCTTTGACTTTTCCACTTATGGCAAAGGCTTTGAATAATTACTTGCAGCAGCTGCTGCTGCTTAGGTGGAGATGTGTTCTCTCCTATTTGTAATTCCTCCTTGGAATGCTTTTGTGACCTGGGGCAAGTCTCTTTCTTTGGTGCTGGGAAAATAATTGCTTATTTTAGCAGTTTCTTTTCATCATTTTCTCAAGTAGCTGAAGTGCTTTTGGCAAAACCTAAAGACTTCCAAGGGAAGATGAGAGCTCAGCTTCCTGTGTGGAAAGCAAGGTGAAGCTGGATCCTGCACCTGTGAGGCGTGCTGGTCCTGCAGAAAAGGATTTGGGATGAGATAATTGTAAATCTGATATATTTTCTAGCTGTTGCCCATCCTGTGGTCATGATTTGCTGCAGTCAGGACATGGATCATGAGTGGTTTGGGTTGGAAGGGCACTTGGAGCTGATTCTGTTTTGTAGAGGAAGTATAGAACTGTGGAATGGTTTGAATTGGAAGGGATTTGGGGCTCTGGATTTGGGGTTCTGGACACATTCCACTATCCAAGTCTGCTCCAAACCCCATCCAACCTGACCTTGGACACTTCCAGGAGCAGCCACAGCTTCCCTGAGCACCTTGTACCAGGGCCTCCCCACCCTCACAGGGAAGGATTCCTCCTCCAAATCCCATCTGACCCTGCCCTCTGGCCCTCCTGCTGTGTTTGTGCCCCCAGACCTGTTCAAGAGAGCTTTCCAGAAGTCGGCCTCGGTGCGGAACATCCTGAAGCCGGTGGGAGGGAAGCGCGTGGACTCTGCCGAGGTGCAGAAGGTCTGCAGCATCTGTGTCCTGTACCAAACCACCCTGACCACCCTGACCCAGATCCGCCTGCAGATCCTCACAGGTCAGGGCACCTCCCTGCTGCTCAAATCCTTTCCAGTGGAGAGGGAAAAAAAAAAAAAATTCTGATTTCTGTTGATTTGTTGGGAGTTTTATCACTGCCAACATGGTATTGACTGGCTGGGGAAGGCTTGTTCCATCCTGAATCATCCCTGGGATCAATAGCATTCAGCATCCCTTGATCGAGCAGAAACTCTCAAGAATACAAATTAAAGCAAGTTTTCCTCTCATGAAACCTTGCTTACTCCTTCTCAACCTTCAGCCTGAGTCAGGGATTTTTGGGGAGCCTGGCAATATTAATCTCTCTGTGGCGGGAGCACTGAATGCTTTCACACATCTTGAGAATAAATTGCCTGTCTTGGGAAGGGATGGAGGAGGAGATAAGCACTGTTTTGGTCTGGTGGGTAGAGCTTTGGGTGCTTTGTGGTGACCATGGGTGCAGCCCTGTTTTGTTCTCATCCCTGAGGTGGGTGTGGGATCACAGGAATTCAGTATTTTCTAAAGCTGCAAAAGAATTGAGGAAAAAAGGTTCAAGATGTGCAAACAATGCCTCATTAAAAGCTTTTATTTGTGCTTTCCTGGTGACTGTCCATCTCCTGTTAATGCAGACAGGCCTGGGAGCCAAATGGGATGCTCATGTTCCTCTTCTGCTCTGCAGAAAGCTCTTTCAGCTTCAAGGCTCACCTCTCTGAGCTTTCACAAGCAGCAAAATGAGCTTTACTGGGTGCACTTTATATTTTCATAGGTCTCACTTACCTGGATGATCTGCTGCCCAAATTGTGGGCTTTCATCTGTGAGCTGGGACCACAGGGAGGGTTAAAACTCTTTTTGGAGTGCTTAAACAATGACACGGAGGAATCCAAGAGGCTGCTGGCCATGCTGATGCTGTTCTGTGACTGCTCCCGTCACCTCATCACGTAGGTATCCACGGATGGGGATCCCTGGATTTGTGACATGGAGCTGTGGTGTTCCTTCAGGTTCAACATTTAAGGTTTTATGTGTTTTATGAAGATAAGTAGGCAGGGTAAAGGCAGCAAGCTTTTGGAATAGAGTCCTTAAAAAGGGTTTGTCCCCCTCAGCCATGTGCTGCTTCCAGATGGTAACACAACTGGGCAGGGGAAGAAACAGCACAAAAATGGGAAAGGGGGTGGAAAGTTGTCCTTGCTGGTCGTTAAAGACAATTCTCTCCTCTTGAATGAGGCAAAAATTTTTCTTGGGAATGGAAAAGATCCTTTTAAGCCTGAAACACTGACTTTGTTTGTATCTCAGCCTCTCATTCCATCTTCTGTTAGGATCTGCTATCAATCAAAATCCATAAATAAGGTTTGGTTGTTTATGACTTTAGATCCTCATGGGTGTCAGTTGTCATAGAAATAAGAGCTGCTGCTAAAGGATAATGTGCCTTTATGAAAATTTCAACAGGGAATTAAATTTACACTTGTGCATTTGCATTTGTTTACTCTGGCAGGATTCTGGATGACATCGAGGTCTACGAAGAGCAGATTTCATTCAAACTGGAAGAGCTGGTGACCATCTCCTCTTTCCTGAATTCCTTTGTGTTTAAGATGATCTGGGATGGAATTGTAGGTGAGTGCTTTTAGGAGCTTGAGTTGATGTTGCTGTTAGAGCCACAAACAGCATTAATTTTGGAATTTGAAGCTTCTGCTAATTATTCTTTGGCACAAAAAGCACTTCAATATGGGAATATGTCCCAGTCTTTTGATGTCCAGATGCCACGATCAAGCTTTGTGCCAAATCCAGAGTACTTGCCTATTTCCAGTAAGCAGACATGTAGCAGACATGATGGGCATGTTGGTTTTTGGCAGAGCTGAGGTTTAGCAAGGCTGGGCCATGTGTTGGACAAGAGCAGGGCAGTGCTGTGACCAGGCACAGCAGCTTGCTTGGGTCTCCCTAGAATCTGCTGTGGATCTCTTTGCTGGTATAATTTGGGTCCAGCTCAACTCTCTGGTAATTAGCTGAGATAGTCCAGTTCTGATGTGAAATGAGATGGCTTTGATTAGCTCTGTTTAAAGAAGAGGCTATCTCTCTTCTCAGAGGCACAAAATCCTTCCCTCCAGAGGCCGTGCGGGTCAGGAGAACACCCCAGTGCTGTTACTGTGGGGAGGATAATCAAGCTGTGGCTCTTGCTGGTGCCTGGACTTTGCTGCCTTGTTCCTTTTGTGCAGAGAATGCCCGAGGGGAGACCCTGGAGCTGTTCCATTCTGTCCATGGCTGGCTCATGGTGCTGTATGAGCGGGATTGTCGCCGGCGCTTCGCTCCCGAGGATCACTGGCTGCGCAAGTGAGTGGCCAGGGCAGGGATCCTGGGCAGCTCCAGGCTTGTCCCACTGCTCCCCATCCTCTGGGGAGCCTGGTTTGGGATTCCTTATTGACATTTCTGCCTATGGGATCGAGGTGGGAGCTGCTGCCTGTGTTTGCAGTTAAGAGATGCCCCTCGTGTTGTGCTTTTCTCTGCAGTGGGAGGTCTAGGTGGTGCTTTGAAAACTGACTCAGCACCCAAAATATTGGATGTCCCTGGCCCTTTTTAGCTTCTTAGTGTGCACATTGAGTCATCTTTGGAATCACTACCAGTTCCCTCTTTCCCACATCTGGGTATTTCTCATTTCTCTCTTTGCCAAGGGACCTCAAACCCAGCGTGCTCTTCCAGGAGCTGGACAAGGACAAGAAGCGAGCCCAGCTGCTCCTGCAGTACATCCCACATGTCATTCCCCACAAGAACGTGAGTGGGATGGGGGCAGAGGGTGGAGGCTGGGAATCAGTGGCCTGGGTGGCATTGGGGTGGTAGGGACATGTGTCTGGAGCATTTTGTGACATGGAGCTTCTTTTGAAATGCCAGCTGAATAAAAGTCTTCTCCTTCATCCTCGCCTTCCCCAATAGATTTCCTCTAAATGTCTTGATTTCTGTCACTGAGAAAGGACTAATCTGTGTCCTCACCCTTCCTAGTGCATTTCCTTCAAATGTCTTGATCTCTGTGTTGAGACAGAACTGGTGCGTGTGTGTGTGCAGCCTGGAATGAGTGGGTGACACCACTGGGAGTAGCTGGGATCAGGACAACCAGCAGCAGTTCTGTGTGTCAGGAGCTTCCCAAACCCCTGCTGCACTGCAGGATGAGGATCCCCATGGACTGAGCCTTGTTTTGTTTCTGCAGAGGGTGCTGCTTTTCCGGAACATGGTCACGAAGGAGAAGGAGAAGCTGGGGCTGGTGGAGACGAGCTCGGCATCCCCTCACGTCACCCACATCACCATCCGCCGCTCCCGCATGCTGGAGGTGAGGGACACGAGCCAGCACCCTAAAACTGGCCAAGGAGGTGTTCTACCTTCTCTGGGGGTGCTGAGGCACCCACTCCAGGAACTGAATTCCAGGAGAATGCTGGAACGTTCAGATCAAGGTTCCTGCAAAATTGGAATTTTGACTTGGTTTTTGAGCTCAAGACTCAATGAGAAATGCAGATTTCAGTGGTGGGGCTGTGTCCTGTCTCTGGGTGGGTGTTTCACGTGCCTCTCTCTGGATTTTCTGCTCTGTGCAGGATGGGTACGAGCAGCTCCGGCAGCTTTCCCAGAATGCCATGAAGGGAGTGATCAGGGTGAAGTTTGTGAATGACCTGGGGGTGGATGAGGCTGGTATTGATCAAGATGGAGTCTTCAAAGAGTTCCTGGAAGAGATCATTAAGAAGGTGTTTGACCCTGCACTGAACCTGTTCAAGGTAGGACACAGGTACCACCTGAGGTGACCTGGTGCAGGCAGAGCCGTGCTGGCTCACTGGGCTCTTCTCTCTAATCTCTTTGTGCAGACCACCAGTGGTGATGAGAGGCTGTATCCATCCCCAACATCCTACATCCATGAGAACTACCTGCAGCTCTTCGAGTTTGTGGGGAAGATGCTTGGGAAGGCTGTGTATGAGGTGAGCCAGAAGCACCAGCTTGGGTTCTTGTCAGTGATGGTGCCTTTGAGGGCATCTGTCCTGCTTGGGGGCAGTGTTATTGAAGAGTGGAGTTTGGCAAAATGGCTTGGATAAAGATCCTCAGAGTGGAACAGGCTGGAATTTCTTCAGGCATGTATTAGAAATAATCCTGGAGGCAAAACCTGGGACATGCCTTGATTGTTCCTCATGGTGCTGAGACAGCAGCCTGGCTTTTTGTTGTTTCACCTTACAGATGTCCATGAAAGGAACATGAGGCAAAAAAGAGGATGAAATCACAGAATGATTTGGGTTGAAAGTGAGCTTCCCATGGGCAGGGATACCTTCCACTATCTCAGGTTGCTCCAAGCCCTGTCCAGGGACACTTTCAGCCGCAGCTTCTCTGGCCAACCTCTGCCAGGGCCTCACTTCCCTCACAGGGAAGGATTTTTCCATGTATCTCACTCAATCTCCCCTCTTTCAGTTCAAACCATGTAAGGCACATGGAATTCCCCAGGTGCCCTTTTGCACCTGCCTCACTAATTAATGGATTTTAAGAGGACGTGGGGTTTGTATCTGATTTTGGTGCCTTGCAAAGTGCTCTATGCACTTGTTCCACTTCACAAGATCTTGCAGGTAACCAAAGATGCCACAAGTACAAGTGTGTGGCAGGACCTTACCTGTGCATTCTTCTTGTCCACAGGGAATAGTTGTGGATGTACCATTTGCCTCCTTCTTTTTGAGTCAGCTCCTTGGGCACCACCACAGTGTCTTCTACAGCTCCGTGGATGAGCTGCCCTCCTTGGACTCAGAGTTCTATAAAAATCTCACTTCAATTAAGGTTGGAGCAATAACTTTCCTGTCATTCACCTCCCTGATTGCTGCCTGGTGTTAGAAACTGGGAGTAACTGGTGGTTCTGCTGCTGAGCCCTGACCTTTTATCCCTTTTTTTTTTCCTTCTCCCTGTTGTTCTCAGCGTTATGATGGTGACATCAGTGACCTGGGCTTGACACTGTCCTATGATGAGGATGTGATGGGTCAGGTAGGTTTTGTTGGACCTTACCTGTGCTTTGTGCTTTTCATGTTACCATGGAAGGCTGGCTGAGCTGTTCTGAACTCAGCCATGGGATTCAGAATTTACCTGTGGGCAGAGAACAGCTTTTTCCACGAGAAAAGATTCCACTCTGACCCTTAATTTTTCTGCTGCTAGGGTTGAAAGATTTTAACTAGTGTTCCCCTTTTAAAAGAAGAACCTGTGAATAGGGAGAAATTCCTTTTCTTCCCACATAGGTTTTCTGTCAGGGGCACTCCAAGTCTGTCAGGAGATCTCTTGGCCTAGAGAATGAAATGTTTGGCAGTCCCTTAGGAAGATTTGAAGGTACCTGGTTACACTTGAGCCCTGTGAAGTTGTGTGTGCAGAGCTGGAAAATCTGGAGAGATAAGACAGAAATGCCTTTTGCTGGCAGTGTTGTGCTGCAAATTCCACGGGGAACACCTGCTGCTGCCTCAGGATCACTGAGGTTTCAGCTTGGAGGATTCTTCCCTGTGAAAAATGGAGGATATGGAGCCCAGCAATGAGACACTCAAGGCTGTGCTTCACTGGGGTTAAAAATAACCCAGGCACAGTTTGCCCGGTGCTTTGGTCGTGCTGAAGGAGCCAGGTGGGGTCACCTTGACTGAACTCTGTGTCCCTGTAGCCACAGCCATGTCACAGCTGAGCTCATCCCCTGTGCTGGGCTTCAGTCTGACCTTGGAATTCACCTGGAGCCGAGGCACAGAGGCCTCTGCAGAGTGGGAATGAGGAGGTGGTGACTGTGCAGGCAGCACCTGGAGAGTCCTGCACTGAGCCTGAGTCCTGCCTGGAGTGCCCAGAGCTCCTGCATGAGACCTGTGGCTCAGCCATCTTCGGGCTGTGCTGTTAGACTGAGCTCTCTGAGCTTGGGATGGTGACAGTCCCCCTGGGCTCGTGGAATTGATTTGTGTGTGGTTCAGCAGTGATGGATCAGGCTGCAGAGGAGGCTTCCTTGGAGAAAGGCTGGCTCCACTGGTGGGAGAGCTGGAATTCCTACTGTTCAATTACTCTGTTAACAGTTAAGTGAAACTGATTCAAGGCAGAAGCAGGATTATTACTTAAATTTTAAATCCTGCTGTTTTATTGTAAAAATAAATGTTTTATGCAGAGGTAACAGCTTAGCATGGCATTTCCTTCCATTGTGGTTCCAGGCAGTAATTAGCAATCCAATCATTTCTTCCCTCAGCTGGTTTGCCATGAACTTGTTCCTGGAGGGAAGACCATTCCTGTTACCAATGAAAATAAGTAAGTACAGCAATTAGATTTTTAAGGTCATCACTGCACAATACTTTATTCTGGCTCCTTGGGCTTGCATCTGGAATGAATTGAGATAGATTGGAGGAGAAGGAGCACATAAATGTCTTAATAGAATTTGCTGGTTACAGTTCATCGGCAGAAATTGTATTAAATTTGATTTGCAAAATAAAAATTGACAATTTACTTCTTGAAACAGCACTTCTGAGGTCAAAGGCACGCAGTCAGGGAGATTCTGCAGGATTTAATGATGGTGATGGATACAGACAGATGGATTCAAAGCAATTCAGGCACACAGTGGTGAACACAGAGGGCACAGATGCTCAAAGACACCTTGGAGCAGACAGATCTCCTCAGAATGATAACATGTGGCAGTTGTATAAAGCACCGTGTTCTGAGCAGACAGTGCTGAATTCAAATGTACTCGACAGTCGTTCTTTAGAGCCAGGAAATCAGAGGAGACACCGAGCCCCGGGGCTGTTTTCACAGATAACCGGCTTTTAGATCGTTATCAGAAATGTCAACTCCAGAGCCTGCAAACCAACCCCACCTTTTTGTTCCCTTTTTTTGTTTTTTTCTTTCTCTATCCCCTTCAGTGCTCATAAAAGCAGAATGAAATATCTATTAAGCAAATGTGCGTTTGAACTGGTGATCTGGGGGTTGTTCTCTTTTTCCTGACAAAGGGAAGCTGGATCCCACCTGGATCAATGCTCTACAGTCTGATGTTTCCAGGCTTTTCCTTTCTCCAGCTCTGACCAGGGAGTTTGCATTTGAAAGGATCTTCCTCTAGCTTGTCACAAATCAGCTCAGAGAAAAAGTTGAAAGTCCTGGATGCTGCTCTAATAATTTACAGCAGAAATTTGAAGCTTTTGCCCCCAGTTTGGAAGTTGGGAGGGTGCAGAAGTGTTTGGGAATGGCAGCAATCTGGAAACAGCTCTGCCTGGGGATGCTGGGGTGACCTTGCCAAAAAACCCAGGCAGTGGAATTGTGGTGGGAGCTGCTGAAGAAGAAGAATCAGCAAGTTCAGGTGTCTTGCCTGGAGGTGAGAAGAGGAAGAGCCTCCCTCTAACAAAGAGTTCACCTTTCCCACATCCTGCAGGAAGGTGGGAATGTGCTTCATGGTTTTGGTGTGCTGTTTCTCCAGCCATGGGGCAGCTGTTGCTCAGACCTAGAGGAGTCTGCCTGGAGAGCTGAGCTGACAAAAGGAGTTGGAGCTGTGTCCAGCCAAGGTTGATCAGGGGGTTGTTAAAATTAGTTCCTGAGCAGGGCAGGAGTTCTGAGAAATGAGCAGAGTCCCAGAGTGGGGGAAAAGGGCAAAATCTGGTCAGATTAATAAATAAAAACCAGGGCCTGGAGGGGGAAGTGTATCCCTGTCCAGGCCATCCCAACCTTTTGGGGCTGTGAGGGACGGTTCAGTGCTGGGTGGCTGTGGCAGCTCCATGTCTCCTGTGCCACCTGCCTGTCCCACAGGATCAGCTACATCCACCTGATGGCACATTTCCGGATGCATACCCAGATCAAGAGCCAGACAGCTGCGCTCATCGGTGGCTTCAGGTCCATCATCAAGCCCGAGTGGATCCGCATGTTCTCCGCACCGGAGCTGCAGCGCCTCATCTCGGGGGACAACGCTGAGATCGACCTCGAGGACCTGAAGTAAGTGACAGCTGGGGGTGCTGGGCTTCCCTCATGTGGCCTGGGAGCTGAGCCTGCCCTTTGTGGAGCTCCTGGGAGGTGGCAGATCGATGATTTGTCAGCAGTTTTTGCTGCTGCTGCTTCTTGGAATGTGAGGAGCAGAGCTTTGGAGCGTGTTCCTGAAAGCTGATTTGGGATGGGTCATTCCTTCTGTTGGTTCCTGGGAGCAGAATTCCTCTCTGCTTTTCCCTTTCCTCTGATAAGTACCCGGGGAGTGCTGGGGGCTGTGGCAGGTGTTGGACCTGGGCTGCTGGAATTTGTCCCTGCCCATGGCAGGGGGTGCAACAAGATGAGCTCTAAGGTCCCTTCCAACTCAAACCATCCCACCCAAGTGATCCTTCCAGCACTTGTGCCCCTCCTGCTGCAGTGCCAAGCCTGTCAGAGCCTTTCCCTCCCCAGGAAGCACACTGTGTACTATGGGGGCTTCCATGGCAGTCACCGTGTCATCATCTGGCTCTGGGACATCCTGGCCAACGACTTCAGCCCTGAGGAGAGAGCCATGTTCCTCAAGGTGAGTGAGGAGCCATCCCTGCCCTGCTGGGATCTGGGGTGGTGAGGCCAGGGCTGTTCTGCAGCTACCTGGCTGCTCTCTGAAGGGGCACCAGAATTCCTGACACCTGGAAGTGCCCAGCAGAGCCCTGTGGATGCTCTGGTGTCACCATGAATGGCCCTGCAGAGGTGGCACTCCCCAAAGGCTGTCAGACACACTCTGGGGGTGCTCAGTGCCAGTCCCAGCAGTGCTGGCACTGTGTCACCATGTCACTGTTCTGCCCTGTGCTGTTCCCATCCTCACCATGTGGCACTTTGCAGTTTGTCACCAGCTGCTCCAGGCCTCCACTTCTGGGCTTTGCCTACCTCAAGCCTCCTTTCTCCATCCGCTGTGTGGAAGTGTCTGATGACCAGGTAGGCATCCACCCAGCTTCCTCCCCTCCATCTGACCTGCAAACCCTTCATGTGGGAAGATGAGACGTTAGAATTAAATATCAGGGAGAGATTTTTCCCTGGGAGGCTGGTGAGGGTGCCCAGAGAAGCTGTGGCTGCCCCTGGATCCCTGGAAGCCAGGCTGGATGGGACTTGGAAGTACCTGGGCTAGTGGAAGTGTCCCTGCCCATGGCAAGGGGATGGAATGGGATGAACTTTAAGGTCCTTTCCAACCCAAACCCTTCTGGGATTCTATATCTGAGAACAGCCCTACCCAATAGATGCTCCTGGCTGCACACACACAGCAGCTCCAGACTCCTCCTGCCTGAATTCCCTGAATTCCTCCTTGGGATCTCCCTGCCCACATCAGGCATTGAGTTACAAGCAGAGCTCCTTGGAGAGGGGTGTGAAAGTGAGCTCTGGGCCGTGCCTGTGTGGCAGGAGTGCAGGGGGAGGTGACAGTTCTGTGCCCTTGCAGGACACGGGGGACACCCTGGGCAGTGTTTTACGCGGCTTCTTCACCATCCGCAAGAAGGAGCCGGGCGGGCGCCTGCCGACCTCCTCCACGTGTTTCAACCTCCTCAAGCTGCCCAACTACAGCAAGAAGAGCATCCTGAGGGAGAAGCTGCGCTATGCCATCAGCATGAACACGGGCTTTGAGCTGTCCTAGGCACGGCCTGGGCTCGGGATGGGGCTTGGAGCTGCTGCTGGAAGGGGGAGCCCTTCCCACGTGGAGCCTGGAGCAGCCCCGACTGCTCGCTGGAGGCCTGGAGAGGCAGCTGCTAGTGGAGGTTCACAGGGATCCAGGGAAAAGCTGCTGAGCTCAGGGCTGGTTTTTCTTAGGCACAGCTCCAGGCTGGAGGAGAGGAGAGGGGATGGGATGGGCCTGACCCAAAGCCCTTCACTTGACACCCACGGAAATCATCCTTAAAAGCAAACCCCTGGAGGAGCGTGGAAGGAATGTTCCACGTGCCACTCAGATTAGTGACAGTGAGATCCCCCAGCAGGCTGCTGCCATGGGAGTGCTGCTTTTTACTTTCCCAGGAGCTGGGCTGGCTGGAAGTGAATCTGGGAAGCTGCACAAGGGCAGAGGGGTGATAGAACCAGCACTGGAAGTGCCTGGATGGGCACAGCTCACTCAGGACAGGGAGATTCCAAGTGTTCCTGTCCCTGCAGGGTCCTGGGTGTGTCTTGGAGAAGGAATTCCTGGGAAGGAGCAACTTAAACAGGAGCAGATGGACCCAGTGGCTCTGGGGAAGGCTTTGGAATGCTGGAGGTTAAGGGCTGGAGCAGCAGGAGTGGGCTCAGCCAGCTGTGTCTCTGCCAGGCTCCTGCCAATCCTTGGGACAGAAAGGGTCATGTCTCAATTTCTCAGGAGCAGGAAAGGTTTCATTTGCCTTGGTTTCCAGAGCACAGGAGCTGGCACACACTCGGGCTCCCCAGCAGGGTGCTCAGGTGGGGCAGGTTCCTCTCTGGAAACCTCCACTGGCAAAATCCCTCTGGGATGGAAGTTTCCCTTTGCTTGCAGCCCGTTCTTAGGGAGTTGTTTGGACCCAGGGCAGGGTCTCTGTGTAAGAGCCACATTTGCTTTGTTGCCAAACTCTTAATTTCAGTCATTTTGTCTCTTTCTAGCCTTATTTCTGTCAGTTGGTGTTTGCTGGAGCAGGCAGCTTTTGCAGGGGGTGACTTGGGAAGGCGTGGATCCTTCCTGCCGTTTCTGAGACACTCATAAAGTGTCTCTGCAGCCTCCCACCTTTAATCCCTTGAGCTGCTGTGATTCCTGCCCTGGCCCAGGCTGGAGAGAGGAGAGACTGGGCTGCTCCTGGGCTCTTCTGGCAGAGGAGAGCCATGGCATTGCCCTCTGGGGGACAGGGTTAAAAGCCATCACCTTTTTTCCCTGGTAAAACAAGCTCCTGCACAGGCTGCTGGCTCATTCCCAGGGTTTTCTTTCCTTCCTTCCTTCCCTCCCTGGCCATATCCCACCTCTCCTGCTGCCCTGCCTGGTCTGTCCCACAGGATTCCTGTGCCCAGGTGAGCTCAGCAGAGCGCAGATCTCCACACCCTGGGCTCTGGAAGGACCCCCTTAATTAACCACAATGTTTCACATTTCCAAGGGGTCAGCAAACCCTTGGTACTGAGCAGTGAGATGGCCGCGGCTTCATCCTCCTCCTGTCGTGTTTCAGATGGATTTCAGAGAAATAACCCTTCTTTTAGAGCCAATGCCTGGAAATGCATCTGGAAAGCAATGTCAGGATCCTTTTTCTCTGTCAAATCAGTGAGATTAAACAGGAGTGATGGGAAGTGTTGGTGCGGACAGGAATGTCTGCATCCAGAGGGTTCAGGACACTGGGCTGTGAGTCAGAGAAATTAAACATTAATTTCTTTTTTTTTTTTTTAATACATAGAACGTTTTGGCATTAACCAGTTGGTGACTGCATAGTTGGGAGGTTTAGGCACTGCCTTGGATCTCTCAGAGTTTAAATACCACCCAAAATCTCCTTTTTCCTTTTAGGAAGTGCAGTGTCTGACTAGAGCACAATGAGCATTCAGTGAAATGAGTTGTTGAACACTGAGATAAAATCCCTGCTCCCTTTTTCCCTTTGTTCCTCAGGACTACAATTGCTAGGAAAAAAAAAAATCTTACTGCAGACTTAGCTGTGTCCCTCCAACCCTGGAGAATGTTGCACTACAGCCACTGCTCCCGTGCTGGAGCTGGTGTGGAAAATGTGATAAATGCTTCCCAGTGGATGCAGGCAAGGATTCCTCTGGAGGAGCTGATTCCCGTGTCCCAGGGAGGCTCTGTCAGCCCCTGCCTGCTCTGTGGATCCTGCCCAGGGATGGTTTTGCCACGGGAGATTCATGAGGATCTTCTCTATCCAAGACTTGCTGCTGTGGTTGGTTCCATCCCTGTGTGTCCTGCAGAGAAAATAAAGCTGGGATGAGTTCAGGTGCTTGGGTGTTTCCTGGTCCTTTCCTAGGCTGGAGAATGTGCTGGTGGGATGCTCCTGGCAGGGCAGAGCAGAGCAGGGGATTGGGACGTTGGCATCTCTCAAAGAGCACCTGCCTTAATTCCAAGGGTGAGGTACAGATTTCCCAGAGAAGCTGTGGCTGCCCCTGCATCCCTGGAAGTGTCCAGGACCAGGCTGGATGGGACTTGGAGCAACCTGGGAGCGTGGAATGGGATGAACTTTGAGGTTCCTTCCACTCTGCACCAGTGTGGGATTCTGTGAGCCTGCCAGGCTGGGCATGGAGCCTGCTGCTGCCATGGGAATTCCTGCAGCCCCTGAGAGCTGGGATCTGTGGGGTGCTCCAGATGGGGCCTGCTGAGCTCAAAGGGACCTGGCAGCATTGTTTGAAGCAGGATTTGCTCGTGTTGGAATATACTTTGAGAACCTCTGCCTGGTCCTGCAGAGTGCTGGGACTTTGGTCCTTCCTGAGGGTGTTGGTGCTTGTTGGATGCAGGGGCAGGTGCTGGGATCAGCAATGCTCAGTGCACATCTGGGAATGGTGACTGGAAGCACTGGTGGAGAGGGAAACATGCTGGAAATCCAAGTGGGATCCCCCCAGTGCAGGAGCAGCTGCTGGAGCTGACATGGAGTTTGATAATTGATATAATTTGATATAATATAACAATGTCATAATGTTGTGTGTTTCTGCCTGGGCTTGACACTTGGAAGCTCCTTGGAGGAGTGAGAGCTGTGGCTGCTACTCCAGCTTCCCTCTGACTGTGGATTTGGAGACCTTCACTTCCCCTCCTCCCTCCTGGCCATTCCCAGCCCTCTCTGGCTCTGCTGGGAGCGGGAGCACAGTGAGAGCGAGGGAGAGGCTCCCAGTCAGTGTGCAAGTGCCATTGTTTTGACACTGAGGCATCTGGCACTGTCAGGAACAGCAAAAAGCAAGCCCAGAGCAGCTGCTGCCAAGGCAGAGCTGGCAGCAGCCAGGCCTGCACAGCCCCTGCTTGCCTGGCATCAGCCAGGGTCTGGGAACAGCATCGCTCAGGGCCACCAAGGTGACATGTGGCTGTCCTAGGCCTTGGGACCATGGAAGTGGGGATGAGGAGCTGGGAGGGATCCCTGGAGGATGGCAGAGATCTCTGGAGCCTGGTGTCCCAACCTGCTGCAGGCATGGAGTGTTCACTCTGCTGCCCCTGTCCTGCTCCCACAGGCTGTCCCAAACCCCTGGCTCACACCCAGGCTGGTGTTCCCTCTGCTGGGTCCCTCTGTTCTGCACCTGTGCCCCTTTCTGGGTGCCAGGTTAGGATGGGGAGGAGGTTGTGCTGTGCTCTGGTCTCCACATCCCTGAGCAGAGCGAGGTGTGATGTCTCTGCAGCTCAGTTTTGTGTTTGCTCACATTTACCAAGAGGTGCCGCAGCTCCTGAGCAGGTGCTGGAGTGGTCACACCACGTGGCACTTGGCACTGTCACCCCCTGGTTAAGTGGCACTGAACTGGTGCTCACAGTCTGCTTTTGTGGCTCTTTCTGAGGTCAAATTCCTCTGCAATTTCCCTGGGGTGGTTTGAGCCCTCCCTGTGTCACTCTGCCAAGGCAGGGATGGGGCACTGGGGTGAGGTGGCACTGGGGTGGCACTTTGGGCCAGGCTGCAGCACAGGGGGAGCTGAGGGTCCCAGACAGCCCTGTCCTCCACAGACAGGCTCAAACTGCTGCAGTCAGGCACACGGCTGATGCTTCCTGATCTGGAGTGGGGAAGGTTTTTCCTTGCCTGTTTCCAGATTAAATGGGGACTTCAGGAGCTTGTGACACCACAGGACTTGCCCTGTGATCCTCTCTGCTCCTGCAGCTCCTGTTGGCTCCGCACTGCCAGGGCTGTGCACCCCAAAACTCACCGGGCTGGGGCTCCAGCACGTCCTGTCAAGGTGGGGGCTCTCATTCCTCTCCTCCCTTCTGAGCCCTGGCCCAGGAAATGCTGCCTTGTGTAAATTCACATCTGACTTGGCACAATGGATGTTTGTGTCGTTGCTGGCGGAGCAGCAGCCGCTCGGCTGCTCCCACATCGTGGTGGTAATCGAGGTGCTTGAGTTATAGCCCAACTTATTCCATCTTACAGCTCCTGCAGCGTTAACAGATGTACGGGCGTCTGATCCAATCATGCAGCAAGAGATTTTGGGGCCAGTTCTTCTCGTTTTGACAGTGTGGAAGCTGGGAGCAGCCATACATTTTACAAACAAGAATAAACGACCCTTAGCAACATATGGCTGTGCTGGCAGCTCCGGAGCCGTCCCAGATCAGGCACCCTGCGAGGCAGGAATGTTGCCGGGCGCTGGAGCAGCCCGGACAAAGCAGCTGCCTTCCCCTGTGATATTAATGAGGTGCAGGAGCTGGAATCCCTGTGCTGTACGGCTGGGAGGGCTGGGAAGAGACAAAGAGCTTGGAAAAACAACTGCCAGCCCAGAGTAAGGGAGATTTTTTTTGGATTTAAAGCTGAGTTTTTGTTTTTGGTCGCTCTGTTGCTGCTGCCTGGTTTGACCTTGTGGGGTTGGGAGCAGGGGTGGCTCAGCTGTCCTGTGCCTCTGCTCCAGCCTGGTGAGGAGGGTGCATCAGGAATCACAGAATCTCAGGATCATCCAGCTTGGAAAAGCCCTCCAAGATCATGGAGTCAGCCAGATTCCTACTTTGTCACCAGCCCAGAGCACTGAGTGCCATGTCCAGTCCTTGCTTGGACACCTCCAGGGATGGGATCTCCAAACCTCCCTGTGCAGCCCCTGCCAAGCCCTGACCAAACTTTCCACGAGGAAATTCCTCCTGGTGTCCTCCTGGCCCAGCCTGAGGCTGTTCCCTCTTCTCCTGTCCCTGTTCCCTGGGAGCAGAGCCTGTCCCCTTGGCTGTCCCCTCCTCAGGGAGTTGTGCAGAACCAGAAGGTTCCTCCTGAGCCCCCTTTTCTCTCCCAGCTCAAGAGTCCATGGCTGTCCTGTGACCTTGGGGACAACTCTCAGGGCAGAATGTCCTGACCTTGGCCCAGCCCTGCTAAGCTGCAGCCTTGTCTCAACTCCTTCCTAAAGTCAAGCCCTGCTTAGTGACACACGAGGGTCACCTCAGCTTTCCAGAAACAACTGCTGTGGGCAGAGAGGAAGGGGGCAGCTGGGAGCACCCCAGTAAATTTAATCTCTCCATCATGTTAAGTGTAGGAGCTTGATTTATTTCTCCTTGCAATCCAAACAATGCCAGCTTTGGTCCCAAAACAGTAGTGAGATTTCTTCCCCCCAGCTGGAAAAAAAAGGAAATACTATAAATCCCTCCCCAAGCTGATTTATGGAGCATTCATGAAGAATTTATACTGCAAAGGATTTTATTAAATTAAACTTGAAAAGCCTCTTGATTCCTGAGGTTCAGTCCCAGAGCCAGAGCTCTCGTAAAACTGGATGGAGCAGGCAGAGGGAATGGCTGAGGTGACACTGCAGCTGATGGGACCAGCCAAAGCCAGAGCATTTGTCACTGGGATGTGTTCCAGGCTGAGGCTTGGAAAATTACTCCATGACAAATGTGCATTAACAAGAGCCATGAAATATCTGCCTCAAACCCAGGTGAGTGATGAGACGGGGGATCTGCTAGTGCTGAGCATTCCTCACTGGCCAAAAAGGGACACAAGAGCCAGAGATCATTTGGAGAACAAGTTTAAGGTTGGTTCTACTCTAATTAAACTGAGGGAGGGGCAGGATGGATTTAAAAGCTGCCCCGCTAAAAGCAGGACAAGCCCTGGATGGGCATCACCACCTTGCAGCATTCCTAGGGGGAAAAATTACAACAGCAGGGATTCTTCCCAGCTGTATTCCCAAGCTGGAGTGGAGTGCAGAGCTGGAATTGTCTGTGTGGTGTGGATGTGAGCTCACTCCAGCCTGCTCTGCCAAGGGTTTTGTTCCAGGTCAGCACAGACACCCTGGGAGGAACCCTCAGGGTGTTGCTCCTCATCCCAACCCCTTTTCCTTCAACCTCAGTGTCCTGGGTGCTCCCAAACCCTGGGCTCTGCTCCTCCAGCTGTTCCTGCAGCTGGTCCCACCATTCCAAGGGACAGCTCCACATGGGGACAACCCCAGCACATGGGCACTGGGATTTGGCCTTTCCTGCTTCACCCCCTCCATCCTGTGAGCCCTGCTCCTGGCAGAGGATGCACTGGAGTGTCAGCACAGAGACATTCCTCACAAGCACAACAAGAGGCAGCCAGAGCCAAGGAATTCTTGGTGCATTCCTGTAAATCCGTACAGCTCAGCTCCAGCCAGAGCTGATGGATTGGAAGGGACTTGGAGCAGCACGGCACACAGGGCTCGGTGTTAAAATGTGACAGTTTGTGGCTCTTTGGTACAAGGAAACTCACATTTATTATTTCAGAGCCGTGGACACAATTCCCAAATGCCTCCAGCTGCTGCTCCATACGAGCACTATGACTGCAAAGGAGGAGCTGATTGTTTTCCCTTCATCATCCCTCAGAGTCCTGTCAGAGCCTTCCCACAGCACCTGCTGCTGCCCAGGGAAATGAAGGCATCTCCAAAATGTGCCTGGAATCCTCCTGCCTCAACTCCCACCTGGGAGAAGCAGTGACTCCAGAGCCATCCCCACATGGGATGTGTGGACCAGGCCCAGGGAACAACAAGTGTGTTTGGGTCTCTTCCAACTCAGGATATTCTGTGATTCTGTTCCTCTCAGGATTTATCAACAAGGTCCTGGTTATTTCACATGGAAATCCTTGGCAGCTCCCATTTCCAATCCAGGCTTGTTCTCTCTCCCTTCCTTGATGGACAAAAGCAGTCAACTGGATTTAGTTTTCCATGATGAAGAAAAAACCATTCCAGCTCCCAGCTATGGCTCAGGTTTTATGTAGATTTTCTCTTGCTTCCCTTCCTTCATTGCAGCATAACGTGCCAGGACAAAGAGATAATCACTGAGCCTGGAAAGCAAGGGAAAAGCAGGAAAACCAGGGATTTTATCCCAAAGAGAAGCTTGTTGAGAAGCAAAACTCCCCCCTCCAGTTTTATCCCCAGAACTGAGGAAATGCTTCAGTAGGACAGGGAAATGGTTTGAGATTTATTTTTTTTACCTGTTTAAATACTTGGCCACATTTGGATCCGCTTCCCCTGCTTGGACTAAAGGGACCACGCTGGGAAAAGCAAAGGTAAATGCTGGTGTTTGATTTTCCAGCCCTGAGCCTCCTCCCACCCCAAACCTCCCCTGGGGTCCCCACTTTGACTCCTGCAGAAGTGAAGGATCTTTGCTTCTCAGAGGGATCTGGGAGGGGTAAATGATGCCAGAAATGTTTGTGTCTGTTCAGGAAACCCCCAGCTCTGCTCCTCCCAGGATACTCATCCATGGGAATCACTGAGTGTGATTATTTACAAGGGCCTGCAGTGACAGGACATAGGGAATGGTTTCCCTCTGGCAGAGGGCAGGGTTAGGTGGGATATTGAGAAGAAATTCTTCCCTGTCAGGGTGGTGAGGCCCTGGCACAGGCTGCCCAGAGATGCCCCTGCATCCCTGGAAGTGCCCAAGGCCAAGTTGGATGGGGCTGCAAAATCCCAAAAGGTTTGTATTGGATGATCCAGCTAAGGGGAAGGAAGAGCAGAACCTTTGTGCCTCCCGCACTCCTGGAACTGGACTAAACAAACCAAAGCTTGGCTTGAGCCCCAAGCCCAGCCCAGCTCTGGTTTGCTGTCACTGGGGTGTCCCCATCCCCTCTGCTCAGGGTGATCCCAGCACAGCACTCACCACCTCTCAGCCCTGCGGCACACGGCTCGGGAGAAGTGGAGAGCAGCACTGCTCCTGCCTCCAGACTGGAACAGCAAGGAAACACCACTGAGTGTCTGCAGCAGCAGGGACAGCCCCCCTCCCCTCCCTGTGAGGGCTCAGCACCTCTCACTGATCCCTGTACCATGGTCAGGCAAGGGAGGGATATCCCGGGGCAGCAGGGTGGGGAAATGCAAATCCCAGCTCCTTGTCTCTGCTTTTCCCTGTGGAATTAGCAGCTCCCAGGCTGTTCTCCTGTGGTAAGCAGTGGAGCAGGGCTACCCCAAGGAAGTGAGGGGCACAGGCAGCACCTACAGGCAGGATGAAGGTTCTGAGGGGAGGGAGCTGCTCTGAGTAGCTGTCAATCCACTGCTCCAGCTCCAGGACGGGTTTCTCGCTGAACGATGTTCGTTCTGCAGAGGGGAAAGAAGAATCGGCTGAAAAAAGTGGTTCAGACAACAAGCTGAACTCTGATAAATCAATCCTAATAAATCAAATACATCCCTCAGGATCCCACCAGCACCCATGCCAGGCTGTGCCCAAGAGCTGCCATCCCAGGAAAGACAAGACTTACTCCGGTGAGCCTCCCTGGCTGAGGAGAGCGGCGTGGCGAGGTTGGAGCCCACATCCTGCAGCATGCACTGGACCTGGCCAAAAATCACAGCTGCTCTCACTCCCAGCCATGGCTTTTTGCATTCTTGTGCTCAAACTCAGGGCTACCGAGGCAGGACCTGTGTCACTGCTGTGCCCTCGTGGTTGGTTTGTGCCCCAAACCTGGGGCTCTGTTACAACAGAATTTGTGTTCATAATGTGAATCTGATTTAAAATAAACCTAGAGATGAATCTGTCTGCCCACAACTAATAACTTGATCTGACACCTTCCTTCTTGGTTAAAGAAATTTACCTCTTAGAGAGCAGTCAAGGGAGTCTTAAAGATTTATATATTGAAATACTAAACTGAATTCCTGTGTGTCAGTGGGAGCAGTGTGGTTAAAATTGAGGAGTTCATATTTTAATAGCACAGCTAAGAGAGTGCACTGGGTGAAGACTATCATTAATACTCACTTTATGAAGTTGATCAACAAATGTGTGGCCCTTTTCACTGCTAAACTCACCAGCCAACCTTGGTTAGACAAAAAAAAAAAACAAACCCAAAACAGAGTTAGCTGGGAATGAAGAAATCATAACAAACATGATTTTTCCGTGTATTTTGGATACTCCCAGGCGGTCCTTACCCGATGGCCGAGCTCAGCTCGTCCGTGGCTCCCAGGGCCTCGAAGATGCGGTCGCCCTTGGGCCGCCGCTCCCCGGTGAAGGTGCTGGAGAATCCTTTTGGAAAAGCGAGAGGCGCTCAGGGCTGAGGGGAGAGCTCTGCCCGCGGCCTCCGGGCCCCCGGGCTCTACCTGAGTCTCCCGTCCTCGTGTAGATCCTCGGGGCCCGCTCGGCAGCGGCGCGGTCGGGGCTGTGGAGGCACAAACCGTGAGGGGACACCGGGGGGACGGAGAACGCTGTGAGTGGGGGGACACACCGTGAGGGAGGGAACAGCATCGCGAGGGGGTCCCGGCCCTCCCACGCTCACCTGGCCGCCCCGCTCTGCCACCGCCGCCCCGCCATCCCCCGCAGTTCCCGTCCCGCCGCCGCCGCCCGCCGCCACATCCCTCCCGGCCGCCGTCGCCGCCGAGCCGTGACCCCGCGCTGCCACCGTCCCGCCCTCAGCCCACGCTGTCACCCCAGCGCCGCGCCACCACGCAGAGCCCCCTTCCCATTGGCCGCCCGCAAGTCCCGCCCCCGAACGCTGCTTCGCTATTGGCTGGGAGCAGGGAGGCAGGGCAGGGCGGCGGCTCCGATTGGTGGGTGGGGCTGTCAGTCGGCGCGGGCCGGGAGGCAGCGGCGATGTGGGTCCGGGACCTGGCGGTGTCGGCGCCGGGGAAGGTGATCCTGCACGGGGAGCACGCGGTGGTGCTGGGCAAGGTGAGGGCACGACGGGCAAAGTAAGGGATGCCCAGCTCGCTAAGGGCTGTCCGGCCCCGCTGACCCCCGTTCTCCGCCCGCAGGTGGCCCTGGCCGTGGCGCTGGACCTGCGGACGTTTCTCCGCCTGCGGCCCGGCGCTGAGGGCCGGCTGAGCGTCTGCCTGCCCGGTGTCGGTGTCCGGAGGAGCTGGGACATCCCCGTTCTCCGGGCCCTGCGGGGACGGATCGCAGGCAAGGGCCGCGGGGAGGAGCCGCTGCCCCGGGGCAGTGAGGGGCTCTCGGTGCTGGGACACCCCATCGCCATGACCTCGCAGAACCCCTGTGGGTGATTCTACAGGCATCTCCGTGGGGTTATTTGTCCCCACTGCAGTGTTTTAGGGCCGCGCTGTGTCTGACCCCGCTCACTGACCTGTCCCTGCATCTCTCAGTGATTTACATTCCCCATGAGCCCCTTGTGGCCCCGCTGATGCTCAGGTGTCCGTGCGTGGCTCTGTCCCCTCCTGTTTTGGGTTCCAGGGACTTGTTCTGGTGCAGTTGTAGCTTGGGCAGGAGCCAGCCTGGAGCCACATCCCCATTACTGGAGCCTCTCTGAAGCTGCTCAGAGCTGGGGCAAATCAGGGATACAGGGCCTGTTTTCCTGCCTGTCTGTTTTCCTGTCCCACACCAGCCCTGACAGGAATTTCTGCAGCAGCTTGTACTGCCTAGATCCCCAGGATATATCAGTTCCAAAATCCACATTCTTTAATGAAGAGTTTGTGACCTGTCATGTTTTCCATGGATGGATCCCCTGGGAGGTGTAGGCAGGGAAACAGCTGGAGGTGTGGAAACCCTGGGGTTTCAGAGTGGCTGGTGGAGATTTTGCTTTTATTTTACCTCAAATCCTTAGGCAGAACCTGAAATTGCCCCTAGACGTTTCTGCTACTGTAACAGAAGGTTTTATAAACACTGCTCTCAGTGTAACAATTCCCTGGTTTTTAAGTGTTTAAATTCTCCTCTGCTTGCTTCCATAGCTGACTGTGATGAGTCCAAGTCCCCCAGCGTAGAGCAGCTGGATGCACTGAGGGAATTTGCTGGAATTGCTGCTGGAGCCTCAGCTCCAGAAAGCCTTGCTACTCTTGCCTTCCTGTATATGTGCCTGGCTATTTCTGCTAAGTATGGGTAAGGCTCTGCTCCTGCCCCAAAATTTTGGTGGTGGGTGGGTGCCCCAGGAGAGCTGGGAGTCTCTGCTCTCAGTTTTGAGGGCTGAAACCAGAGCAGTTCATGCTATAGTCACAGCACAGACACCTCTCCCTCCAGCAGGCAGCTCCTGTCATAGGCTGGAAAAACAGAAATAAACTGTGAATTTGTTGTCTGAACTAAGTCTGATCTCTTTATGGGCTGAATCTCCCTCAAACTCTGAGAACTTGGGGCTGTTCCCGTTCCCAGCACTGTCAGTGATCTCGATGTGACAGGATGAGTGCTCAGGGCAGAAACCAAAGCAGAGCCCAACTTCCATATTCTCATCCAAGAAATCCAAGGGTAAAGCCCTGGGATGTGCAGCTGGGCTGTGGTTTCCCTGCAGTCTCGTTGTGGCACTGGGATTGTCACTCTGCAGCACTGAAAAGCTTGATTTTGGGGTCTGTGACACAAGCCAGGTGTGTTCAGTGGAGCAAAGGGATGTGGATATATCCATGTTCCATCTTCCCCACCAGCCTCTTGCTCCAGTGGGATGTCACTGTGCAATTAGAGAGCTGGAATGTTTACACTTTATGTTTAAAATCCAGTTTACAAGAATGTCTGAAGAGGTTCTTTATGGTGCTGCTCAGGAATTTAGGCACCAAGTGCCCCTGCTAGCAGCCTGACAAGCTGCACCAATCCTGGATCCAGCTCAGGAAGATTTTATTCCAGCACAAAGGCTGCTCCATTCCTCCTGAAGCCCCTGTGTGTCACATGCATGTGCTGATGTTGCCAGTTCTCAACCAGCTTTCCCTGTGATCAGTCCTAATCATCCTCCTTTGCCTTTCTGATGTTGTCTGGAGGTGGAATTCAGTGGTGTCTGTTTTTGCAGGGATGTTCCCAGCGTGGATATCGTGGTGTGGTCAGAGCTGCCCACAGCAGCAGGGCTGGGATCCAGTGCTGCCTATGCTGTGTGCCTGGCTGCAGCCCTGCTCATGGTGTGTGGAGCCATCTCTTGCCCACTGCAGGAGGGAGAATCCACAGCCAGGTAAGGAATTCCAGCCTGGGATTCACAGCTCTGCTCCTTGTGTCCCACCTTTCCTTTTGCCTGCATGAATTCTGGCACTGCCACCTCTGCACAAGTGACATCCTGAGCCCATCTCCTGTCCCAGACTGTGTAAAACTCCCCCTGTTTCCCCTTCCTGGGGTCAGATAAACATACCTAAAACAGGGAGAAAAAAAGCTTTATTTTTTCAATTGAATAAAACACACTGAAATTTCTCAACCCCAGTTTCCTCTTTCTCTGAACATTTTCTAGGTTTTGAGTCCTTGAGGGTCCTTTCTGAGTTTATTTTGCATTTCCCATTAAATCTTTTCAGCATGTGCTACATTTCCTCTTGATCTCCTGCCTGTCTTTCCCTTTTATCAGTACCTGGTAAAAAAGAGTTTATTTCCTTCTGCCCTTGGAGTTCCCTTTTGGAGTGCTGTGCCCCTGTGAGAGTGGGCTCTGTTTGAAGCTGTTAAAAAATCAAAGTTGGAGGGGCAGAACCTCTGTTGTGTGGGATTTTGTGTGGGGCTGAGAGTTCAAATTCTGAACCAGAATTTGCAGCCTGACCTAGAAACAAGTTCTTGTTGGGAGCACTTTGTCCCCTGAGCTCGAGCAAACCTCCCAAATTGGGAAATAAAAGTGCAGCTCCCAGCAGTGCAGTGAGAATGTCTTCATTCCCTGCTCACCCTCGTGGCTTCAGCATGGATCCAACATAATTCCTGCCTTCCAGCTGGTGTGCAGAGAGCTGGGAGTGTCAGACTTCAGAAGGGTTTTGCTTCCCATGGCAAGAAAAGAACAGCAGAATAGAAAGGCTCCTGTGTCGGGAGGAATGGCAGCCTCTCAAAGAGGATTAAAAACAAGTGGTTTACTCCTGTTCCTGAGCCTGCTGGTGTGAGCTGTTTGCTGAGTGCTCCCAGATTAAATCCTGGCAGGTGGAATGCAAGGTGTGTGGACGTGGATAAAGACATTCAGCAGAGGCCCAGGCAAGCAGGACTGAAGGGTTTCTGGAGAGCAGGTGGCTCTTGGAATTTCTGCCCTGCAAGACATTGCGAGGCTTTTCCAAAATATGGATTTCATTGAATATATTGAATGGGTTTGTGGTGTGCAGGGAGGGTCAGAGCTGTGTTTTTGTGCTCAGACTGAGAGCAGGATTAGATGGGATACTGGGAATTCCTCTCCCTGAGGGTGCTGAGGCCCTGGCCCAGAGCAGCTGTGGCTGCCCCTGGATCCCTGGAAGTGTCCAAGGCCATGTTGGATGAATCTTGGAGCAACCTGGGAGAATGAATTGTCCCTGCCCAACCAGGGCCTCACCACCCTCACCTTTTTCCTAGTATCCAATCTAAACCTGTCAATCTTTGTCAACTTCAAGTCATTCCCCTTTGTCCTGTCGTTCCAGGCCCTTGTAAATAGTCTCCATCTTTCCTGTAGCCCCTTCAGGCACTGGAATTAGGTGACCCCAAAGCTTCTCCTCTCCAGGCTGAGCAATCCCAACTCCCTCACACCCTGTTTGGTGAGGTGGGGATGAGTCTGGGCTTGACTTCCCTTAAATCTGATCTTTACCAGGCCAGGGCTGGGATCTTCCCTCTGAACCTCATCTCTCCCTATCCACTGGTTTGGAGTGGTTTGTGTTGGAGTTGTTTCCTTGCCTTGCAGGTGGACAGAAGAAGAGCTGTCACTGATTAACAGCTGGGCCTTCCGAGGGGAGCAGGTGATCCATGGCAATCCCTCGGGTGTGGATAATGCTGTTGGTACCTGGGGTAGGTGTGTTTGCTTCTTCCCAGGCAGAAACTCACAAATCCAGGTCCCTGCTTTGGCCTGTCTCAGTTTGCCCCATCTGTGAGCTGAGCCTGGAGCCAGCTGGAATGTTGGGAACTGGCTGCAGGAACAGCAGAGCTCTGTCCCCCTCAGGCAGGTGCCACGGGGCACAGACCTCGCTGCAAATAACTGATATTTAAACATTCTGCAGTGAACAAAGAAACCTAATCCTGTCCCAGGGATAATGCAGGGGAAAATGCGGTTGGACAGCTGTCATTTAGTTTCAATTAGCAGAGACTTCCCAGTGTTTTGAAAGTGTCCTTGGAGACTGTTAATAATCTTTCTAATGAGACCTAATCACAGTGCCTCTGTGAGGGTAGGAGCCAAGTGAGACATTCCTTCTGGACAATGAAATTCTGCTGCAGGATGGCTGCTGACACCAGTGCACACGTTCATGGAATCCCATGTGCTTGGCCCTGCTGTGGGAATCACTGTTGGATTCTGTTTTCTCTGGGAAGTTTTCATGCTGGCCAAACTCTTTTCAGAAATGATTTCATGTGGTCCTGGAGGAGAGAAGAGCAAAGGGAAAGGCCTTGAGTTGAGCATGTCCAGCCAGACCCTTTCATTAAGGCAGCAGGGAGAGGCAGGGCCATGCTGCTGGAGAGCATGCTTCATTTAGCTGGTGTTTCTTGCAATTACTGTCATAGGCTCTGGGTGAGGTTCTGAAGATGAAAGACCTTCTGTGTTATCTCTCAGCTCGCTCTGTACTGAGACAATACATGTATTTTACTTTAGGTGGAGCCCTGAGATACCAAGCAGGAAAAATCACACCATTAAAGAGGTAATATTGGAGTTTAAAAATAACCCTCACACACAGTGGGTGGAACATGTCAGAGAGGCTCTGGGTGGGTGTTGGAGGGTATGAGGCTGATGGGAGATGGCTGGAGTGTGGGAAGGGCTCTGCAGCCCCATTTTGGGTGTGGGCAGCCTCAGCTGTTGGGGTGAATGGGGACAATAAAACGTTTGGTTGTTATCTGACATTAGATGAACACAGCACAAAGGATCAATATTAATTTCATGGCATTATGGGCAGCAGGAATGGATCTGCTCTTGGCAGCAAATGACATTGTGGGGAGGGGGAGCTTTGTGCTTACCTGGTGGTGGGAAAAGCCATTGGCAGAGAGAAATCTGGGTGCTGTGTGTTCCCTCTGCCTCCTGCCAGAGAAGTATAATCTGACTCCATTAAAATCTTTCACAGTGCATGAAATTGCTCTATTAGCAGTTAATGGCCACTGCTGGCTACTCTTGTAGAGAGTATTTCAAAGGAAAAATTTTGCTTGAAAAACATGGATTTTAGTAAATACATTACAGTCCTATTTATAGCTCTAGTACAGTTGTTCCTTGTATCCAGGAGGAACAAGCCTGAACCCAGTCAGCACTGAAACACCTGCTGAAGTTTTGTAAAATGAATGGGACTCCTTATTTTGGGTTCCTGCTCAAAGAGGCTTTTAGAGGCAGAATAAGCTGTAGCCTTGGAGAGTGTGAAGGAAAGAGGCAGGGAGATGTTCCCTGCCCATGGCAGGGTGTTGGAATGAGATGAGTTTTAAGGTCCCTTCCAATCCCAAGCACTCTGGAATTCTCTGTCTCCTGTTGCTTCCAGGGTGCCCACACTGAGGATCTTGCTGACCAACACAAAAGTCCCTCGGAGCACCAAGGTCCTGGTGGCTGGTGTAAAGGAGAAGATCCTGAAGGTGCAGATGGTTGTGGGATGGAGATGTAGGAGATAACCCTCATGTGGGACAGCAGGTCCCACAGGGATCTTTTGGGACGTCTCTCCTGTAGCCAATATCTATGTATTTCTATCTCCCAGCTGCTTGGGAATGAGCTCATCTCCTCCCTTCCTCCAGTTTAACAGGAGTTCAAATCACCAATTTGCAATAATGAAAAGAGCAGTTCCTTCCTCTGGCCTGTTTCCTTCTCTTCCTCCCTTTTCTGCAGTCAGGAGCAGGTTACCATCACCCTGCTCTGGGAATGAGTGAGGAACTGCCCAGCTCAAAGAGACTGGGACCAGTTTCCTCCCAGTGGTGTTGGAAGAGCAGCAAGCAGGCACCTCACATCCCTTCTTCCCCCCTTTCCAGTTCCCTGCCATCATGAACCCGGTGCTGGACTCCATCGATGCCATTTCTCAGGAGTGCCAAAGTGTTCTGGAAGCAATGCCTGCAAATCCATCACCAGAACATTACCCTGTGCTGGAGGTAAGGGGCTTGCTCACCAGTATTTTTAGCCACTGTTACTGTTGAACATCAAAATGTCATTTAAAGAACATTAAGCCTGGAAAAAAAAATGTGATAGCAGGAAATGTTCAGTTCCAAGTGAAAGCGTGGTCTGGGTGTGCTGCTTTTAATGCCCTTCCTGGAGCCAGGAGACAGAAGCTGCTGCTGGTGCCTCTTCCCAGCTGTGTGCAGGGAGGGAGGGGATGGGCCTGAGGCTCTGGGGACCTGTGGCTCTGGAGGTTTTGTTTCTCTTTCATTGAGTGCCACAGCTCTGGCAGTCACTGCCTGTGAAGCAACTGCTCTGTCACTGCCACGGCTGGAGTGAGGAGAGCCCAGAGCCACTGGTTGGTGATGGACTGACTGATTCCCAGCCAGCTCCTGGTGCTCCACGCTCATCCTGGCTCCAGAGAACCACAGACAGAGCTGTGCCCAGAGCTGACCTGACATTGATGCACGAGGTGCACACAAAGATCTGTTTGTCTTGGCTTTGCTCAAAGAGCAGAGGCTGGGGAGGGGGGAGGAACAGGCTTCCGAGTGGAAGAAGTGCTGAGAGTGCTGTAATGCTGCTCCACAGCACCGTGGGGGAGGGATGTGTGGCCATGTCCCAGCTGAGGCAAACCTGGCCTGGCCCTGGCAGCCAGCTTGGACACTCAGGAACCATTTGGTACCAGTCCTTGTTGGCATCTGGATGCCTCCCCTTGGCTCTCAGGAGGACCTCTGCTTGTCCTTGCTCTTGCTCCAGGTTGTTCCCTTGGGATTCATGGCAAAGTCCTGCTCCCTTTGCACCAGGGGGATTCTGGACCCCCACGGTGGGCTGAGCTGCCATCAGCTGAGGGAAATCTGCAGTCTGTTCACAGCACAACTTCACACAACTCCTCATCTTAATTCCACATCCTCAGGCTGTCAGAAGTGTTGGGGGACAGGGAAGAGGGGGGATAATTTGAGTTGGGCTTTGAGATCCTCACATGGAAAATGCCAAAGCATCCTTGTGTCCCACACCTGGGGTGCAGCACTGCAGTGAGCAGGTTCCTGTCTTGAATCTTGTTGTTTTGCCTTGTGCTTGAAGAGCCCACAGAGGCCCATCTGATTAGATGCAGCACACAGATATATAAACACATCTTTTGGGCTGTTTCTGAAATGTGCAGCTCTGGCCAGTGCTGTATTTGAACCATGGAACTAGTCTAGTGTGTCATAAGCTGTCATCAGATTCCTGGCAGATTTTGGATCAGGAGATGACAGGTGTCTGGGATCATCACAGGCAGTGCTGTGCCCTCACTCAGGCATATAAAGAGGTCTCTGGATGGATGTGTGTCCTGCCCAGCCTGGAGTGGGTGGTGGCTGAGCTCAGCCTGCTGCCCACTCCTACCTCTTCCCACAGTTCCTTAACCACTGGACAGAAATGCTCTGAAGGGAGGAGAGGGATTCTTTCTGCAGTGTCCCCTCCAGTGTGGTGTTGGCAGGATTCCCAGGAGGAGCTGAGGGAGGGGGATGTGGCTGACACCTGCCCTGCTGCTCCCTGTGCACAGATCCCCTCATGGCTCACTGGGAGCTGCAGGCAGGGAGGAGCTCAGTGCTGCTGCTCGGGAGCCTCTGTGCCTCTGTTCCTGTCCTGGCTGCCTCCTGGCTTGTGACACCCTCTGGGAACAGCCAGCACATGCTTTGGAGGTGATGGAGTCAGGCTGTCAGACCAGTGTTGCTGAGAACAGCTTTCCTCCAGGGCAGTGCTGATGGGCTGGGAGGGCCCTGTGGTGCTCAGGGAGCCAATGTCTGCTCCTGGCCCTGCTTCACACTTGCTCCAAGCCCTTCCCTCTGCTCCTGACTTCCTCACCTGTCCTGCTGGGAGGGGAGAAGCTGTAACTTCCACTTCTGTGGGGTGGTGTCCATCCCTTGGGGCAGCTTACTCCAGGAGCAGCGAGTCTGGCTGGCTGGGAAGCGTGGCAGGGCTGCTCCCACATCTCTGCCAGGAGGATGGGCTTGCTCAGAGAGGGGCCTGTGCTGCTCCCAGAGGGAAGCACCCTCTCGACCCCACTTGAGCTGGGTGCCAGATTCCCAACGTGGTCCTTGGCTCCCAGCCCCGTGAGGAAAGAGAAGTGCTGCACAGAGCAAACAAAGGGAGGTCCCTCTGTGTCACCTCTCCAGAGCTGCCTCAGCCGTGTCAGGAGTCCCTGGATTCAGCTTTGCTGGATGGATTGCAGAGCAGGGCAGGGTGACAGCCAGGAATGAGAGCTGCTGGCTCAATGCCCTTCCCACGGCCAGCGAGGGGCCTTGCACAGCCTCCTGCTCAGCACTCAGTGACAGGGCAGAGGAGAAACAGTCAGGAGGCATCAGAGAGCTGGTAAAAAATCCCTGGTGTCAGCTTGCAGTGATCAGGATTTTCTTGGAAGGTGCAGGAGCTGTTGTACCCTGTCAGTGTGCACATTGTGGTAGGGGACATGAGACTCTGGCCTGACCTCGCTCCTGGTGCTGGTGGCCAAATTCCTGCAGAAATGAGGTGGTTGTGAAGGGGTGGCTGGGAAGGCAGGGCTGTCACTGCTGTAAAGAGCCTCTGTCTCAGTGTGTGCTCATCTCCTCTCTTTGTGGTTGCTTTTAGGAATTCTTTGACATAAACCAACACCACTTAAACGTGCTCGGAGTGGGCCACCCCTCGCTGGACAGGCTGTGCCAGGTGACAGCATCCCACAAGCTGCACAGCAAACTGACTGGTGCTGGTGGAGGTGGCTGTGGCATCACCCTGCTGCCACCAGGTCAGTACAGCCCTTTGGGCATCCTCCTCTTCCTCACAGCCGTGGGGGGATCAGGTTTGGGTGCAGAGGAATCACTGGTCTGGCTCTGGAGGGACGGGTGGGATGTGTCCCAGCACTGCCTGGCACTCTGGGTTGCAGTGTGTGATCCAGGGCTGATTCAGAGTGTTCATTTATGTGTGCCAGCCCCTGAGGGCGCTGGCCCTGTGCCAGGGGCTGTGTTTGGAGGAGCCATGGCCCTTTCCCTCTCCCTGCAGTGGCCGAGCTGACTCGCTGGCTGCTCTTGCCTTGCTCTTGGCAGACACCTCCCCGCTGGCCGTGGAAGCAGCCAAGCAAGACTTGTGTGCCTGTGGATTTGAATGCTGGGAGACCAAGATGGGGGCTCCCGGGGTGACCCTGCATTCCTGCTCCTCTCTGAGTGCCCAAGTGCTGCACGCGCTCGCCCAGAGCTGAGCTGCTGCCTCTGGCAGGACTGAGCTCCTGGCACCACGTCCTCAGAGCTTCGTGTGCCTGGAAACTTCTTTCCCCTCTCCTGTGTGGCTGAGGGCCTCAAGATGTGGGTATGGAGCCTGTTTGGGGCTTGGTGTCACTGGGATTTGGGGCTGTGGTGGGGGCCTGGGAGCACCTGCCCAGTGGTGTTTGACCAAGGCTTTCAAAATCCTGGTTTGAATTTCCTTCCTCAACTGCTGTGCTAATCCCAAGGGGCTGGAGGTGAGGGGCTCAGCTGGATTCCAAGGTGGATAATGACACTTTGCTGCTTCAGATGCATGTGGTGTCCCTTCCCTCATCCCTGGTGCCCTGTGGGGGCTGGCAAGGTGGATGTGCTCAGTGCTTTGACATTTTTGGGTGAAGAGCATCTTTGGCAGCTCAGGGCTTGATGCTCAGGTCTCTGTTTCTTCTGGACTCCGTTCCCAGTGAAGAGGAAACCTTTAATACACCTCTTACCTGCTATTAATTAAGTGTTGGGTAATTAAAATGCAAGATAAAGCACAATTCTGTTAAATTACTGGTTTTCACTCTTTTCCATAATCTCTGCCTGGGCTGATAAGCAGAGTGCTGTAGTCAGGCTCTGTTTTTTATTCACATGTGCAAGGTCTGGCTCAAACAGCACCTGCAAGGAGGGCAGCTCCAGGCCAAGGGCAGGCTTAAAATTCCTTCTTGTAAAAGCTGTTCTCTCGCACTTCAGTCTTGAAGCAGCATGGCCCTGACCCTGCCTGGTGCTTGGTTTACTTTGGTGTAATTAAGCAGGGGAAAGAAAACCCAAACCATGTCCTCAAAAGCTCACCATGAGTTGCAATTGACAAACTCTAAAACCTAAATGCATTTAGAATTATTACACAAATGTAAATGCATTTTTTACTCCTGAAATTTTAATGAGCTGTGCCACAGAATGAAAGGGAAGTGGCTGAGGCCAGAATCTCTGGGAGTCATGAGCTGACTCTGAGGGACTGTGGTCTCTGCTGTACCTGCCAAAGGGGTTTTATCATCGCTCTGTTTGTTTGGGGTGGTTTCTTAAGTGGGTTTTTAAGTGTAGCTGTGTTCAAGAATCACCTCACTCACAGCTGAGTAATGAATTGGCAGAGGTGGGGAACTTGCCTTCCCCTTCCAGCCCAGGGATAAAAAAAAAAATCGAGCGTGGGAAGCTGAGATGGTCTTGCTCTAAACTCCCAGCATCATGGTGACCAGCTGTAGTTCTCTGATCCCATGTAAAACTGTCTCTGGTTTTAATAAATCCATGGTTTTTTTATGTGCAAAGTGTTCTTTGATAATTATGCTGGATACAAAAGGAAAAAAGCACCTTACACTGCTTCAGGAAAGCAGGTCTCAGATGCTGCCTTTCTACATGTCTAATTACAATTCCAATTTGCATCTGAGAGCGGCTTTACACTAATCACAAGTCAGAAAGGCTGATAAATAATTTACCATTTTCTAATACAGTGTAATCAATGTGAGGATCGGGGAGCGTGTTGACTTTAACCACTTACATGTGTCGACTTTGTGATGTTGGCACAAAGAGATGCCAGATCCAGCACGGGGAACTTCCCTTCAGAACAGCACGTCTGGGGCTGAGCCTTGCTGGCTCTGAGGGCTGGGGACTAGAACTGAGGGGAAATTCAGAGAATCCCTGCAACATTAAGCTTGGGAAAGCTTTCCAAGGTCACCAAGTCCAGTTGTGACCTATCCCCACTTTCCTTGAGCACTGTGTCACATCCAGGCATTCCTTGGGTACCTCCAGGGATGGGGACTCCAAACCCTCCAGGGCAACTCCTGCCAAGGCCTGACCACCCTTTCCATGAGGAAATTCCTCCTGGTGTCCAACCTGGACCAGCCACCTCTGCAGGGTTCCTCCAGCAGCGCTCATCCCACTCTGCTCCGTGGCAGAGTGTGACATTCCGGGGCAGGGAGGGAGGTGGCAGTGTCCTGGCAGGAGAGTGACCCGTTCTGGGATCTGCAGGAAGGCTGCAGGGTGCCACAGGCACTGCTGGGATCTGCCTTCCCTGTGCCACAGGGACCAGATCTGCCGAAGTCAGCAGCTGGAGCCAGTCCCAGTCTGGAGCGAGCACAGATTTCACATCCATCTGTGAGCACGGGAGTGCCCATTCCGTCCTTTCCAAACTCCTCCTTCACCAGCTCCATCAAACGCTTTGCAGGGGCTTTGCTACACCCAGTGGGATCACCCGAGGGGTGCTGCAATGTTTCTCACCCCACCTTCCACTCGGGAATCACCTCTTCACTTACACCCAGTTCCAACCTCCTGCTGGGACTCCTGAGCCCTGGGACACACAGAAACCATCCCAGCCCCTCCTCAGCAGCAGCAGCTGCTGCCGTGGGACTGATGTCCCGTGGGGATGGGGCAGAATGAGGCACAGCCCTGTCTCCCTTGTGTTTTGCTGCTTTGGAAGCAAAACTGGAGCCTGTGGAGCGTGTTCTCCCCACGGATCAGCCCCTCCTCTGCCAGGCTCCCCGCGGGACGGATGTGCAGCAGGGCAGCGATTGCTGCTGAAGGATTAGCCTGGTAATTTGGCTAATTTTTCTTGAGCTTCATTTTTCACATTACGAGCTCTGCAGCAAGACTAACGAGCCTGGCTTTGCCTCTAATAGCCAGCGCAGGGATGGGGAGGGGAGGCTGTGCTCCAGCCTAAAGGAGGGATTGAGGAATTGCAGAGCGTGGGTCCGGTGAGAGAGGGGTCACCGGTGTTTAATGACAACAAAAAGGAAAAGCACTTTGTATAAAAATACCTTTTCAAATCTTCCTTGTCCTTCAGAGGCCCGGGGTGTCTCCCCCCATCCCTGGGGAGTGTCCTGGTGCCCCCGAGGGCTCCTGCCCCGCTGAGCCAGGACCCTGGCGCTCCCCACCCATCCCTGGCAGGCACAGATGGTATTATTGTTTGTTTGCACTCCGTGTCAGCAGTGCCTTCTTTCTGCTCCGCTGGGTAGATGCTGAGGAGGCAGTGACATTATTGGAGATCAGGGAGAGAGCAGGAACAGGGTCAGGGAGAGAGAGGAAATGTCAGCGCACACTCACGCGGGGCTGGGGGGCTGCTCACACCCCCGGGGGGCTCCTGCTGCTCCAGGGGACCCTGCTGGGGACAGGAGGTGGCACTGGGACTCCCTGCAGGGCCAGTGCTGTGTCCTAGGACACCCCTGGAAGATTTGGGAGGTGTGGGATGAGTAGGAACCCTCCCCCTAAAGCAATTTCAGGGTGATTTGTGCATCTGGCACCTCCCTTGTCCCCTCTGCTTCCCACCCAGGGATTTCGGGGCTCCCCCATTCCCAGGGCTCTTGGGGAGCCCGTCCCCCCTGTCCCTCCCTGTCCCCCCCATCCCTCTCCCCTCCCAGCACGCTGAAGGTTTTGAAAGTTAAGTATTACCGTCTGCTTTGTTGTTGCCTAACTACGACAGACAAATTGAGAACTAGTTGTCAAAATGTCAGTGCACAACAAATCAACATTCAAAATGAGTCTCAGCGCTATGTGGTGTATAATTAAAAAAAAATCCTTTTTAGAAATTTCAGCAAGCGTTGGCTCTGCTTTATATTTGTCTGTGTGATTAATAAAGGCAGCTAATTTTCAGACTTTAAAAACAGCTAGAAAATAGCTCCTAATTACATATTAGGTTCCAAGCGGCCCCCGCTGAGCAAGGCTGGTATTGGTGGGCCAGAGAATTTGGCAGGGGCTTAATTACATTCTGAGCATCATCTAATTTTAGTTAAATGTAATGTAATCAGCAGCAGATGTCTGAAATAAAATATGAATTATGAATATGATGAAATTTCATTCTTGAATAAAAAAGTAATTTGCTATTTAGTTCATTAAAGTCGCAGAGGTTTATTAGGGAGCAGGTACACGGTGTGGCTGGGTTCTATTAAAATGATATTTCAGAGGGAGAAGGAAATTGCATTAAAGGTGCTAAAATATTCTGCCAGGATGCTGTGCCTGGTGGGAATGAACGTTTACAAAAATATCGGAGCCCTGGGCTGGTGCCAGCCCCCGGCTCTGGAGCTTCCATTTACGCAAGGTGATATCCCCTGTCCTGAGGGGACCTGGGATGGGCTCTGCACCCCCTCTGTGTGTCCTGGGACCAGCTGGTGGGCTCTGCCATTTCACAGAATCCCAGGATCGTTCAGGTTGGAAAACATCTCCAAGAGCATCAAGTCCAAGCTTGATGTCACCAGCCCAGAGCGCTGAGTGCCACATCCAGGACACCTCCAGGGATGGGGACTCCAAACTCCCTGAGCAGCCCCTGCCAAGGCCTGACCACCTTTTCCATGAGGAAATTCCTCCTCCTGACCCTGTCCTGGCACAGCCTGAGGCCGTGGGGACAAGGCTCCCCAGCACACATTGAGCTGGGATCTGTGTGTCTTATTCCAGCGTGGCCAGGAAAACGAAGCCTCAATTCTCCCATCAGCTCTGGGGCTGTGGTGGATCCTCCTGGGACACCATCTCCTGGACACTCTCCCTGCAGCTTCCTCTGCTGTTTCAGCTCTGAAGTTGAAATTGCTTTTCTCTGTCCCTCAGTGGCCTGACAGATAAGCATCTCCTGGTGAGGGGGAAGGATGTGTTCATTATTTCCTTGTATTCCAGATCCTGTCATTTTAATCCCTCCTGGACGCCGGGCACCAGCTTCTAGCCCTGCCCACTTCCAGGGTGCTCTCCAAGAAAAGCCCGTGGCCGATCCATCCTGCATGGCAGGAAATCCCAGGGCACATCCTGGCAGCTCTGGCACGGTCCCGGCACTGGCGCCGTGGCACAGCCAGGCTGCCACGCTCACCAGCGTGGGTTCACCGTCCTCCCTCTTCAATTCATCAAGGGCATGACAGCTAAAATTCATTTGAAGATGAAGAAAGTGCCGGCTAATCCTTTCTGGGAGACAGTGATAGACTGGCGGCTCGGGAAGAATTGCACAGCAGTAATGAAATTAGGCTAAAACTGCTGGCGGATAGCAGATAATTGCCCTTGTCTGTCACGAGGAATAACATCTCCCAAATCCAACACAATGATTGTTAAAGTTGCAGGAATTTATTTTATTTATTTCACGGGCTCGGGGTTGGCTTCCCAAAGGTCTTTCCCAGGAAAATAAGGGAGTGTGAGCTGCGTGCTCGCCTCCCTCCTTCCCTGGGTGCTTCTGCCACCACAGCAGCTCGTTAGCCTTGACGAGGCAGCATCACCACGATGACAGGGACACCCTGCTGGGGCCACTCCCGGGGAGCAGGAGCTGAACCAGCGCTACATTGAGGAGCTGCTGGGAGCACCAATCCACCCCCAGCTCCCGCTGACCTTCTGGTGCTTTCCAGGAGGAATCCATCCACCAACACCCAGGTGCTGGGGTGAGTCCCCATGCCACGGTGGCCACACAAGTGCTGGTCTGTGTCCAGGCTGACCAGCAGCCGTTTGTTTTGTAATTGATGGGGCGGTGGCGGCCCGGCGCGCGTGAGTGACTGCGCCGGCCGGCGATGGCGATGTTTTATCCGCCGGGGCTGGCACGGGTAATTTACTGTGCTCGGCAATAACATATTTCACTTCCCGTCTCCCAGATGAAGATTACTTGTGTTTGAAAGTGCCTGAACACACACTCAATTCTGCTTAAACGCTCACAGGCAGCCGAGCGCGGCTCGGGGTGGCACAGGGATGAGGATGGGGACAGGGATGGGGACAGGGATGGGGACAGGCTGGAGCACAGCCCCTGCTCCCTCTGGAATCAAAACCCCCCCAGCACCCAGCTCAGCAGCTGGAAATATTCCATCCACCTTCCCTGACATTTCGTCTGGCCGGGCGAGGAGCTCTGTGTCATTTCTGAGAGGGGCTGGGGAAAGGTCGGGGGGTGGAAAAGGTTGGCAGCGTCAGTGCTGCTGCCTCATCCTGAGGCTGCTCCTGACCCCCTGGACAACAGTGCCACGGGCACTGCATGGGCTGGGATTCCTTCCAGAGCTGGGATGTCCCTTCCAGTTCTGGACATCCCTTCCCATTCTGGGTTATCCCTTCCAGTGCTGGGACATTCAGTGCTGGAAATTCCAGTGCTGGACATCCCTTCCCATTCTGGGACATCCCTTCCACTTCTGGATATTCCTTCCAATGCTGGGACATTCAGTGCTGGGAATTTCAGTGCTTGGACATCTCTTCCAGTGCTGGGACATCCCTTCCAGTGCTCAGGTTTCCCTTCCGCTGCTGGGACGTCCCTTCCCATTCTGGGACATCCCTTCCAGTGCTGGGACATCCCTTCCAGTTCTGGGAATTCCACATGCTCTTCTGGGATGCCTGAGCCACTTGAGAGATGAGTCAGCACCAGCAAGGGGGGTTCTTGTGTGAAAAAAGCTCCCTGTGAGAGGCAGGAGGGAGGGAGGGCAGGATCTGGGGCTGCAGGGGTGAGGGGCTCAGGGCCATGGGGACATGGTGGGGCTATGCTGCCAGGGCTGGATCCCATCCAGCTCCTCCTCTCACCAACAGCTCCGGGTGGGCTCTGGGCAGAGCAGAGCTGGGGCTGTGGGAGCCCAGGGCTGACCCTGCTGACCCCCTGTGACCCCTGGGCTCCTGGGTGGGGTGCTGGCCTCAGTGCTACCACTCCTCCTGCCAGTGCTGGCACGTCCCCAGCGCTCCTGACACCGCGCTGCTGGTAATGGATGCTGATGTGCCACCCAGCCCATTTGTCTTCATTTGGTGCCAGCCTGCAGTCACAGGGACACACCAGGGCTGGGCAAAATGCCCTGGAGCCACAGCCTGGCCCAGCAGCAGGATGGGGGACTGGCATGGCCAGCACAGCCAAAAGTGGATGTTGTGTGTTCCCATTCCCAGTGAGAATTCCTGCTTTGCAGGCAGGGATTGCCAGCCTGGCACCCTGGCAGGGCTGGGGACACCTTGTTTGGCTGTGGCACGACCTCTGTGTCCCAGGGGAGGTGGGCATGGATGTGGGGACACAGCTGGTTCCCTCCAGCTCCCCATCATCCTCCCTCAGTGGAGGGTGGCACTGCCACCACCGTGTCCCGCCGGATTCCGGGATGGAACCTCTCCTCTGGAGCTGGGTAACTTCTGATTGAGGATTACTGTACCATGGGTTTGATTGCAGATGTTTTTAATTATATCGTATAAGATCGTATTATGTAATTGCATTTATCTGATTGAAGCCTTAATTGTAGGATTTCATAATGGTTTGACTGGGTAAATACACCGTGGCGTCTGTTGTCCCCCACCGAAAATTAGGTGCTTCGTGTCTTTATTGCATTATCCTGGAGAGGAGCTTAAATTGGGAAGGAAGGAATTAGGAGAGAGGGAAGAAAGGGAAGGCGAGTTTGTCATAGGATCAGGAAATCCTGGAATGGTTTGGGTTGGAAGGGACCTTAAGGGACATCTCATTCCAACTCTGTGCCATGTACAGGGACACCTTCCCCTGGAGCAGGTTCCTGCCCCATGGACAGGGACAGCTTCTTTCTCTTCCCAGTCACAGAAATCATGGTCCCCTTGCCAGCACAGCCACCAGAGCTCATCCCAAACATCCCCTCCAGCCACTCCAGGCAGAGCCACTCTTCCAAAAAGGCATGGCAAAAATTCCTATTCCCATCAGCGACAGTACACAGCAAAATAATTGGAAAGCTCTCCACCTTAATTCCCTACAAAAAGCATTAATGAGCTGCACCTCCTGCCGTCGGTGGGGGTGTCTCTACGCCTCCCCCCAGCATTTAAAAGGGAGTTTGGGGTTTTGTGGGAGCCTTTTTCCCGGCTGTAATCCGCAACATGTGGTTCGCACGGAGCCTCCTGCCTAATGGGTTTAGGATTAGGGGAATATGCACAAATCCAGCGGCTCGCTGTCACTCCGCTCGGCGCTCTAAGGTGATTTCATTAGGATTTAGGTTTAGAGAAAAGTCTCTCTCTCTCTCTCTCTCTCTCCCTCTCCGCCCCTCCTCTCCCCTTAATATTATTTTTATTCAATTACATCAGCAATTCATGAAACTTCAAAGCCGTTTCATCAGCGCAACCCGAACGCTGCCGGATTGCGCTTGAAAGGGGGGAAGAAGAGGAAAACATAAGCTGCTGCTTTAATGGAATTACTGAGAGGGGCTTTTTAATTAAAAACAAAGGTTGGGCTGAGGTCTATCCATAATTCAGTGCCGCTGGATGTAATATCTGCCGGTGGTTTAATTTTAATAAATGTATGTATTATTAACGGTGGGATCTATATTTTCCAAGCCCAAGGAAGGCCCAGCTGTTCCCACAGGAGCAGCTCTCGGTGCCGCAGGGGGTACAAGGGGACACTTGGTGGCAGCAGGGCAGAGGATGGGCATGGGGATGCTCCTGGTGATCCCCCGGTGCCACAGGAGCTGTCACAGCCCTGAGTTAATTACCAGCAGCACCTGCGTGGATTATTCAGACAACTCCAGCCCCTCTTTTTGATGATTTACTCTTAATTAGCCTTTATTAATGAGATGTGACCTCGTCCAGCGAGCTGGTTCCTCAGTGCCATCTGCCCGTCCCGCCCTGGGGTGGGACAGTGCTGTCCCCAAGGCCAGGAGCAGCCAGGCAGGGGCTGAGGTGACAATGACACGCAGCAGTCCAGGTGCCACGAGGGATCCTCATCCCTGCGCTGCTCCAGAGGGATGGCACCCAGCCCCATCCCCTGCCAGCCGCCGCCTGCTAATAAAAACAAATTAACTTGTAGCAGCGTTAATTTTCCCGCATCCATCCATCCCGGCCTCATTACCAGGGCGATCCCAGGAGCCGGGGCTTTGGGCAGATTGTAATGAGGAGCATGCGGTAGTAAAAGTCCTTCTAATAGGATTTATTTACTGTAATTGTGATTCGAGGCACAGTGCCATCCCTGGGCAGCGGGGCCGGCAGGAGGGGGCGTGGGGATGAGGATGGAGCAGGGATGCAGAGGGGGAGCTGGAGGGGTCTGGAGGGTCCTGCTGGACCTGGGGCACGGAGCTGGCGCTGTCCTGGCACAGCCACCCCGTCCCTTGCACCAGCAGATGTTTCCCAGAGTATGGACATCACATCCTGCATCCCGAGCATCCCAGCAGGAGCTGCCAGGCAGGTCGTGTCTCCTGGTGCTGCCAGGGATGGGGTCACCCATTCCAGGGTGTTCAGGGGCTGCTTCCATGTCCCTGAATCTGCATCCTCCCGAGCAGAGGCAGCTCGGAGGTTTGGGAGGCGAGGCTGCTCCACGGGATGCTCGGGTGGCACTGGGGTCACCACCCCTGCTCTGGTTTGGAGTCTCAGCACACGCAGCACCCAGATCCCCTCTCCTGGCTGATCCCAACGCCAGGATCTGCCACTCCCGCTCCGGCACTCATCCCGGACAATTTAGAATGCCTCCTCCTGGGGTCCCCAAAGCGACTGGGAGTCCCCAGAGAAGGCAGCAGAGCCGGGAGAGCTTTTCTCTCGCTCACACTTCATTATTGTTGCTAAGGAAACCTCTTCCCAGGATCTCGCCTGGAACATGTCTGCCTCGGCGGGGCCGCACATCCATCTCTCCCAAAGTGCCCTGAGAGCCGGAGCCGGCGCAGACAAAGGCGGGGATGCAGGCGGAGGCTGCTCCGGGACCACCGCTGCGGCTTTGAACCGGGATGCGCCGCGCCGAAAAGTTGTCAGGGATCATACAAAACAGGAAAAAAAAAAAAAATCCAAATGGAATTTGCTCCGGTAGGCAGCAGGGTCAGGAGTTTGCAGCCGTGCTCCGAGGGCTGGCACAGTGCTGGGATGAGCAGGGACACCGGGATGGATGATCCCGCTCCCGTTTTAGCTCATCGTTAATTTTGGTTCCTGGTTTATGGAGAGGATTGGTGCTCCCGGCCCCGTGTCCCCCCCGTTCCCAGCTAATGCTTCCCACTGTAGCGAGACGAGTTCCCATCGTTCAGAATGAGCGATCCCCGCATTGATTTGCAGCTTCCTTTTGATGCAGCAAGAATTTATTCCTCGGGAAAGCGCTTTCTGTAGCCATCAGGGATTATTGATGGTGTTGAACTCGCTCGCTGCCCTTTGGATTGCAGCCGGCCCTGGAGCGCTGAGGTGCCCACGGGATGGGAGGGAACAGGGACAGGCCAGTTTTGGGGGTCTGCAGACAGTGTCTCCCTGTGTAAGAACTGCTGGGAATTGGGAAAAATATTAACAGGGCCAGGATGGCCCCAGCAGCACTGGGGACACAGCACTGAGCAAACATGGGGCTGCTGTGGCACCAGAGTGACTCGTGGCTCCATCCTTGTCACTGCTCATGCCACACAGCTCTGCAAGGCCCCACGGTGTGGGAGCAGCATCTGAGCACGACCTCCAGGTGGGACACACCTGGAATGCCCCACATGGCACTGCCAGCCCCTTTCTCCAAGTGCTGGTGGCTCCTGCAGCCCCCCAGGGATGCTCCCAGAGCCCCAGCGGGGTCCCCTCTCCCTCCTGGACGGTCCCACAGCAGTTTGCCAGCATCCTCCAGAACCCCACACCACAGAGGTGCCTTTTGTCCCACCCTCTCCAAGCCACTACCTCCACTTCTCCTCTTTCCCCCCTACATCCCTCATTAAAGAGAAGACTACAGATTTCCCAGCCTGTCTCCCGGTTTTTATATTGAAAAGGCTAAATGATATGCTGACACCTTAATTACAGCCCATTGTCACAATGCAGCGTGGCAGTGGTGTGAGTGATATGAGAAGAAAGGGCTGCGGCGTGCGTGGCAGATCCTTTGATTTGCGCTGGCAGGTTGGGAGCGACACAAGCGGGGGCTCGCGCCAGCGTCACTCCCAGCGCCCCAGCGGCGTCACCCCTGCTGCAGGACGGCTGCTCCGGGGGACACGGGGCTGGCACTGCCATGGGAACATCCGAGGCTGAGGGATGTGGTCAAGCCTGGACGCTGTGGGTGGCCTCAGTCATCGCAGCCTGTCCCCACTCTGTCCCCACCAAGGGCACGGGAGGCCACGGGTGCAGGCAGCGCCGAGGTTCCCTCCTTGGCAGAGACCCCAGGCAGGCAGAAATGTGCCAATTAAGCACTGGCTGCTGATTGGGGGGGCTGGGGAATTGGCTGTGCCGGGGGAGCGTCGCCCTTCGCTGTGTTTGGGAAATGAGCGTCACCCGAGCGCTGGCAGCGCTGGCTCCCGGCCACCCCATGCCTGGAGCCGGCCCCCTCCAGCACCAAGGCGGTGACGGTGACACCGGTGGTGGTGGCAAACTGTGCCCAGCTGGAAATAGACCCCCTTCTCCTGTTGATTTCCCTCCATCCCTGTTGGCACGCTGTCGCAAGCTTGGTGGCTCCGTGGTCCCCGTGGGTGTTGGGGTCCCCAAGGCTGGGTTGGGGTGCAGATGGAGCCTGGCTGTGCCTGCTGGGACCCTGGAGGAGCAGCTCCCTGCCGTGGTGGTCTGGCTGTACCCAAAGGGAGGGTGCAGGTGACACCCCTGTCCCCACTGTCCCCTTTCCCTGCCATGGGTGAGCTTTGCTGCCTGTGCTACCCACCCACAGTGAGGGCCACTCCTCCTCCTCACTGCTCTGAAAGTGACACGTGGTGGCACATGGCCTGTCCCCTGTCCTGTCCTGCATCCCACGAGACTGGCAGAGAGGCGAGGGAAGAGCCAGGCAGTGTTTTCCATTAACAAAATGTTGCCTTTTAAAATGACACGATGTGGGAACAGACATCAAACAGGCAGACGGATCGCCCGGCGGAGAGGCACTTCCCCATATGCATCCAGCAAATGCATTTGTTTTGGAAAATGCCATCCCAGGGGAGTGCGGGCGGCAGCGGGAGCGTGTTCCAGCTCCTGGAAAAGTCTTTGGAGGATCCCAGCAGAGCTGCTTGGGTTCACACTGTGGGCTGGCAGCTTCCCCAGGGCACCGTGTGTCCCCACACTGTCCCCACGCTCTGTCCCCGCTCCCTCTCACTGTTCTATCTCCCCGTCCTAGCTCTGTCCTTGTCCTGTGCCCCAGCTCTGTCCTTGTCCTGTGTCCCAGCTCCACGTCCTGTGCCCTAGCTGCATGTTCCTGCCCTGCATGCCTGTCCCGTGTCCCTGTCCTGTGTCCCTGTCCCTTGTCCCTGTCCCGTGTCCCAGCCCTGCAGACACTGGGGACTCAAGCCAGTTGAGGCTCCCCAGTTGAGATTCGTGTCCCAGCTCCATGTGCCACCCTGGACAATGCCGTGCCGTGCCAGGCTGTGCCAGGCCGTGCCGGGGGCACACAAAATTCCCAGGGCGGTGGGTACAGACTGGGAAAGCCTCAGGTGGAGCCAGACCCGAGCCGGCACCGCCGGGAAGGACCCAGGAGCCAATTTACATGCAAATGTCCTTTTAATCAAGGACAAGAAGAGGAATGAGCAGAAACCCCGCAGCACAAGGGCAGAGGCTTTTTCACCGGATGCTTTTCAAAGTTGCTAATGAGCCATCAGCAGCTCTTTTCAGAGCCAGATTATTTGCTGTCTGGATTCTCCGGCGATCCCGTCTCCTCCGCTCCCGGCGTCACCCCGCCTGTCCCCCGCCTGTCCCAGCCCAGCCCGGCTGGAACACCGGGAATGGAGGAAAATGGGAGCAGGGATGTGGCAGTGGAAGGATAAAACCTCGGGTCTGCAGCCCGAACCTGCTGGTTGGGTCCTGCCCCGGGGTCAGTGTCCCCAGCTGTCCCCAGATGTCCCCATCACCCCTGGGACATCCCTGCATCTCCTCCTGTTGGCAGGAGCGCCTGCAACCCCCCGGGCTCAGGGAGGCTCGGTGTCCATCTGGGCGATGTCCAGTGTCCCCACACCGCCCGCTGCGGGACAGGGACCCCGTGGGGGACACGGGGCCCAGCCACCCCATTCCCCATTCCCGGGACATTCCCATTCCCGCTGGCCCCATCCTGCTCCGCGGTGTTTATTCCTGCTTTGTCTGCTGCCCTTAATCTGATTTCGTGCAGTTCAGGCGTAGGAGCCTTGGGAGGGGAGGGGGAGAGCGGCCCGGGGGGCTCCAGGGGGGTCTCAGAGACCCCGCTGCAGTGCCCTGGGTGGGGGAACCTCAGCGGGTGCTTCGGGGGAACCCCCGGGGCCGTTCTCCCAACCTGGCTGAATTTCTTGGTTTCCACCCCGAGATGGAGGGGTTGCAGAGGGACTGGGAAATTGGGACACGAACTGGGATTGCAGAGCAGCCACCTCACCCCCGGCCCACCCGTGTGACACTGAGGGACCCCAGCCAGCACATCCCCGGCGGGTGACGCTGTCCCTGTCCCTGCTGCCAGCCCTGGAGGCAGGAAGGGTGCTGGCACCTGGCACAAGGGCTGAATCTGCCTGGACTGAGGGGCTGGGGACACTCAGAGCACCAGGATGCTCACCTGGCACTTTCAGGGATGGCTCTGTCCTCACTGAGGGTCCCTTTGTGCCACCCCCTTTATGCCAGCCTCGCCCTCAGGTGCTGGGGAGAATCCAGGAGCCAGGATTTCATGGATAAAACACTCCACGTCCATCCTGCTTTCCTTGCCCAGCTCTGCTGCCAGGCAGAGCCAGCATTAAAAACCACTAATAGGACACAGAAGTCATCAAAATAAAATAGACTTGTTGGGGTGACTCCCCCTGCACAAACAAACGCTGCCTGATTCAATTAACGGGGCAGTTAAGCAGATAATATTGTTAAGCAAAGCAAAACAGCCTTTTGATGTGTTAATCATCCCCGTGCCTGGAAAAAGTCACCGAAAGCAAAGAAATCTGGGCCCCCGTTTGAGGAGGGGCAGCGACACAGGGATGGCAGGAGCAGGGCAGGGATGCTGCGGTGGGATGGGGATGGAAGGGAGGGGGACCCGTGTGCCATCACCCACCTTTGCATGTCATCCACGTCCCTGAGTTTATTTCGATTTCATTTAACTCAGGCAATTTCTGAGCAGCTCTGGGTCTGTGGCTTCCAGTGCTGGCTGCATCGTTTCTCTGGAATTTTATACAATTTCCCAGCGGGAAAGAGCCAATATTGGAGATCTCGGGCAAAACCTGCCTCTGGTTTCCTCCAGAAGAATTAAATAAAGTGGAGGGCGTGCAGAGCAGAATCTGGAGCGTCAAGGGGATGTTTCCCCTCGGTGGGTCCTTTGGCATCTCCCCGGAGCGTTCCTGCCTATTCCCTCTCAATCCTGCCGGGAATCCCAGCCTTGGGAATGGAGGAGGCAGCCAGGCCTTGGGAGTGGATTTTCCCCCTGGAAGTGATGGGGAAGCTCTGGAGCATCGCCCTGCCCTGGGGCTGGGATGAGGTGGGGACAGGACCCTGGGCATCGCTCATGTGGGTGGGTGCCAGGTGCTGGGCTGGAAAAAACTGCTGGAAAAATTGCTTGGAAAGTCAACAGAAAGTTTATTCAAATCATTCCCGCTGCAAATTGCCTCTGGGAACGAACTCGTACGTGGTTCTGGAGCAATTCGTGGTTTCCACAGGAGCCAAAGCACAGGTTAACAGGATCAGAGGGATCCCATGGGAATCAGAAGTCCCTCCAGGAGGCCGGGTGGGTGCTGCTCAGCTCAGCGCCAGCCACCTTCCCATCACCCTCCCAGCAGCAGGAACTGAATAATTGATGCAATTTGAACAACGCTGGGATTTGTAACCGTGCTGAAACTTGCAGACAGGAGGGTTGTAATCAAAAGCTGATGGCAAACTGTTTGTGTGTGCAGGGATGGGGATGGTGCCCATCACCCCACCGCGGCTCTGGGGCCGGATTTTGGGAAGCAAACTGCTCCCACCCCAGCACCAGGGATCCTGCCCTGCCTCGAGCTGTATCTGCTGAATGATTTCTCTAGGAACCACATTGAGCTCAACAATAAATTCCTCCCAGAGCCTCCCACTCTTTCTCCATCCTCAGGGTCTCCTGAAGATGCTTTTGGGGAGCGGCTGATGGAGGAGCAGCATTCCTTTTGGAAAACCCAGCGGAGGAGTTTTTCCTGGTGATATATATTATCCCTCACACCCCTCCACGCCCTCTTGGCTGCATCTCCAGGAGCTGGTGCTGACGATATGGGGCTGGAGCCCTCGCAGCTCCACTCGGGAACACCGGAGCTCCGTTTAATCCCCGCGGTAAAGAACAGCACAAAAGACTTTGTGAAGTTCCTCGTGTGCTGAGCAGCCTCCAGGCACTGTTTGTGAAGAGAGGTTATTAAATTGATTTTTTTTTCCCCTTTACATGCTCAATGAACATTAAAATTAAAGTTCTGCTCAGTCTCCCCCCGGGGCGAGGAGGGGCCGCGGCGCAGCCGAGGTGAGGTGTGTCCATGTGCCGGGAGCTGGAGCAGCTCTGCCTGCTGGAAGGACGATCCCGGCGTCACCGAGGGGTGTGGGACGGGCAAAGTGGGAGTGGAGAGGAGGCTTTGTGGCCCTGAGGGCTCCCAGGACCAGCAGATGTAAGGAAATGTCCTGGGTTGAGGAGCAGTTTCACCCCTTAGGGCTGTCACACAGGGGTGGCAGTGCCAGGCGATGGGGTGACCATGGCTGGAGCCACGGCAGGGAAGGGGTGACATCTGCCAGCTGGGGGCCAGGGTGGGTGGCTCTGCTGCTGGCCCTGCCAGCGGGACACATCTGGCGCTGGGGACACATCTGGTGCTGCTCAGGGCGGGTTGTGCAGCGTCAGGAGCTCAGGGCCCATCTGGGCACTGCTCAGGGCACATCTGGCGCTGGGGCACATCTGGGAGCAGCTTTTGCAGTGTCAGGAGGGACATGAGGAGCTGACAGTCCCCTGTCCTGCTGGGGAGGAGGCTCCCCAAAGCCAGCCCTCCCTCCTGCTCAGCCCCATCACTCCCCCCTCCCAGCCCAGCCCCAAGGACTCGAATCATTGCCTAATTTAGAAAAATGACAGGGAGACGGTTTTCCACTGACACAGTCACTACTGAAAATTTACTTCAAGGTTCATTGTTGGCAATGTCAAAAGTGATGAAAACCAATAAAAAGAACCAGCACAGCATGAATGTCTGGGTGACAGCGCGCGGGGGGGGGCCCGCCCCAACCCCCTCGCCGCAGCCTGAGCCTGTACAGATAAAAGGTAATTGAAATGTTAGTTCCATTAATATTTCAGCGTGCCCCACATCTGACAGCCGCGCTCCTCACGCGCTCCCAGCCCTGTCTCTTTAGCTGCTGGGGGTGGAGGTTTCCCACAGCCCCAGCCCCGAGTGGGCGTTGGGCAGGGCTGGGTGGCACCCGGGGTGTCCCTGAGTGGCACCTGTGTCCCTGCACGTGGTGCTCACGGCGCGGTCCTGGTCCTGCAAGAGCTTGGAGGCACCCTGGTGCCAGGTTGGGTTGGGGGTGGGAGGTGGAGGTTTCTCACAGACCCAGCCCGGTGTGGGCATCGGGCAGGGCTGGGTGGCACTGGCACCTCGGAGCTGGGGGTGTTTGGATATCCCACCAGGATCCCTTGGGATGAGGTCTCTCCACCTGTCCCAGCCCTGGATGCTGTCACAGCCTGGAGTCTCACATTGCCCCGGTCACAGAGAGTGTCCCTGAGTGGCACTGATGTCCCTGAGTGGCACTGGTGACCCTGAGTGGCACTGATGTCCCTGAGTGGCACTGATGTCCCTGCACCACGTGATGCTTGTGATGCAGTCCCGATCCTGCCGTCCTTGTGGTCACTTGACCAGGTCAGAGACTGGCAGAGCCACTTCTCGGCCACCACTGGCACCTCTCACACTGTGCACCAGCACAACACACGGGCACATCTCACACGGGGAGGGAGCATCTCATATAGGGACAGTTCATATGGGCACAGCTCTCATGGGCACATCTCACATGGGTACATCTCTCAGGGTACATCTTCCACAGGCACATCTCTCATGGACACAGTCCACATGGGTACATCTCACATGGTCACATCTTTCACGGCACATTTCTCACAGGCATATCTCTCACCGTGCAGGGCACATCTCTCACAGTCACATTTCTCATGGGCACATCTCTCACGAGGAGGGAACATCTCATGTGGGTACAGCTCATATGCGCACAGCTCTCATGGGTACATCTCACACGGGCACATCTGTCACAGGCACATCTCTCACAGGCACATCTTTCACGGGCACATCTCTCAGGGCACACTTCACACGGGCACAGTCCACGTGGGCACATCTCTCACAGGCACATCTCTCACAGGCACATCTCTCACAGGCTCATCTTTCAGGGCACATCTCT
>VRYO01002095.1:2429274-2455190 GCA_009812075.1 Sialia sialis | reverse complement strand
AAAGTTTTCCAGGCGTGCTTGGTGTTTGCCAAGGGATGAATTCATTGGCGTTGGGCAGTGGTGGTTTGCCCGGCTCTGGTTGTCGGGATCTCCGTAGGGAGATTTATGTGTGTGCATATATATATTTTTATATATTTATATTTATATGCGCATCCTGGTGCTCGGGATGCTCTTGTCCAGAGGCTGCAGGCAGCTTGCCCGGGTGGCTGATGAGCGTTCATGCAGGGCACAGTGGCCCTGAGGCTCTGCAGGACACAGCCACGTGGCCCCTCTCTCAACAAGGGGCGTCCAGCATCCTTCTCGGGATAATTTAGTGGGATTTGGCAGCGTTGCGCCTTCTCATGCCCCTCCGGTGGGGTTTGGCTGCCCGATGTGCCGGGCACATGTCGCTGGTCAGTGGCCACACGCGTGGCCATCGCTCTGGTGGCACCTGGGCTGGCAAAACTCTCCCAGCCAGCTGTGGTGCTGCGGGGTGAGGTTGGAAATGCCCCTGGCAGAGGGCACCGGGCATCCTGCGAGGGGTTTTTCTTAGGAAGGATCCATAAAACTTTGAGGAGTGGGTTGGGCGCCGGGTGCGGTCGGGTCAGTGGCCCTGAAGCCGCGGTGGAAGGAGAAGGAAGGGAAGCTCTTTCCGCGATGCCTTCTGCTGACCTTGTGTGTGGAGCAGGGGAAGGGAAAGCCATTCCCCGGCTGTGGGAGCACGGCTGGCTTTCCCAGCTCCAGGAACAGCTTTCCTGCTGGTTTCAGGGCCGGTACCAGTAGGGCACGATCTTGATGCCGGAGCAGCACCGGCTGTGAGCTGGGCCCTGTTTCAGCCAAGCGTGTCGGTAAAAATCGGAATATCTCGGTGTGAATATTTACCCTCAGGCTGGAGCAGGGAAGCCTGTGCAAAGGAGGACATGAGTGGCTGCTGCCAGGCTGCTGAGGCCACGTCACCTTAGTTTTTCAGCCCCTCTGGTTGTCTGTTTAATCCGAGCCTGAAATCCATCCATCCATCCATCCATCCATCCATCCATCCCTGAGCAGGCTGCGGAGGAGCCCCTTCCCTCCTGGGGTTGTTTTTTAATTGCAGGCAGCTGCCCTGGCTTTGGGACCGAGTGTCTCCCGGTCCCCACGACCCCAGGGGGGTGGTGGCCGCGATCCAGGTGTCCTGTGCCCGCCGCTGTCCCCGAGCTGCCCCCTCGCTCCCCGCCGTGCGTGCGGCATTAGTGCCGGGCGTTTGCATCCCTGCCAGGCGGCGGAGTTAATTTTTGCCTGGAGCGGGTTTCCTGCGTGGCCTCAACTTGTGTGGGGAAAAAAAAAAAAAAATCTGCGGTGGAGCCGGGCAGCCCCACTCCCTCTCTGCCGTGATCCTGCGGCACAGGGGAGCGGTGGGTTGGGGAATGTGTGGTTGGGATCCAGCCCATCCCAGCCCAGGGATGCGGGGTCCTGAGCGTGGAGGGTGATGGCAGAAGTGTCCTGGCTCCGTGTGGGGACAGCAGGATGAGTGTCCCTGCGTGAGGTGCTTTACTGGTGGTGTCTCATGCTGGGATGGAGGGGGTGTTGTGTGTGACCCTCCCCAAGGCTGGGGATGCTGCAGCTGGCGGGGTGGGCCGGGGGCTGCACCTGCCGGGACCCCTCTCCCGGCCCCCGCCGGCATCTGTGCCGCCGCATGTCCGTCTGCAGCAGGCGCATGCATGCAAAAATAAGACATTTCTTCTTTCTCTTCTGCCTGCGCATTCCTCAAAAAGCTAATATTCATGAAAGGTAATTCAATCAAACCACGATGCCTATCAGCTAATGCAGCAAAGCTGGCGCAGGGGTGAGAATGGGAGCCAGGAACACAAAAGCCCTGTTTTATTACCTCCTGCTTGCCTGAGAATTGCTTTTCTCCCTCGAGTGAGCCGGCTAAAGCTGGCTTTATTATGTTAACCTATTTGCGTGTCAAGAGCTATTGTGCCTCTCTTTATCTGTGTTTGTATTTGCTCGATGCAGGGAATAAAAGGACGAGGCGAAAATGGATGGCTGGTCAGTGCTCCGCACTCTGGGGGCACTGATTGGTTGCTAAGTGATTTGCATCCCCGGTAATCGCTTTTATCTCGGAAGGATGTCGTGTATAATTATAAGCCTACTGACATCTTTTGAAATCTGCCTAATGGGTGTTTTTAATTTACATGGGAAGCAGGGGCTATTTGTGTTGCTCTGATTACAGGTTGGGCGAGTGTATGGGTTAAAATACAGATATTTCCATAGATGCCGGGCACCGGCAGGGATGAGGCTGGGATTTTTGGCAAGTCCCTGCTCGCTTAGGGATGGGTGGAAGAGCACAAGTCGCCGTCTATGAGTTTGGGGTTTAATCCCTCAGCCCAGTGCACAGACTGGCGTGGTGCTGGTCCTGTGAAATGCAACACGAGGTGGGCTCCTGGCTGCTGCCAGAGCCGGCTGGACCCCCAGGAATCCCCTCTGGGATGAGGGATGAGGGGTCTGTGTCACTGAGTCCCCACTCCAGCCACCTGTGCCAGCACGGGGCTGATGGGGGTGGCACAGGGAGGGGACAGCCTGAGCCCCCCATGCAGGGAGTGCCAGGAGCTTTGCTGGGAATTCCTGTGGAAATGGTGTCTGGGGGGTACCTGTGGAACCATGGAAGCCCCAGCTGGGTTCACACGGGGTGGGTTCACACAGCCATGGCAAATAAAGCTCCCGAGCACCCGTGCCAGCCCTGGGCACCTGCACCCAGCAGGATCCCAGCAGGATCTGGAGCTGCAGAGACATCGGGTCCAGGGTGAGCTCCCTGTGCTAGGGGCACTGGGAGCCTGTCCTGGGCAGGATGTGGGTGCTCAGATTGTCCCATGTGTGCCTGGATGCAGAGGAGCCACATGTGGGAATCATCCTGGCAGGAACACTGGGCTAGCTGTGCCAGTGGCATGCTCAGTTTTGTGTTTCAGTCTGTGCTATTGGAAAAGCAGAGCTCTGAGGTGCAGGCAGTGCTGAACAAGGGTTTTAGGATCCCTTCAGGGCTCTGTGCACTGGGACTGGGTCACCTCAAGCACACAGAGGTCCTGAACTGAGGTTGGTGCTTGTGATGGGGACTGGGCTGGGTGAGATTGGGGCAGGATTTGGGGCAGGACACGGGGACAGCTCCAGCCAGCTGCCTCCTTCCTCCCTGCTCCTCCAGGAAAGGCCAGGACTGAGCTGCAGGCACGTTCTGGCTCCCTCAGGCCGTGCACAAGGTGACCCCATCAATTTGCAGGGCTGAGGTGGCTCCGTGGCACACGGTGCCGTGAGCAGGATGGGGTGCAGGGAAACGCAGGGCATAGAAAAGTTGATAGAGGAGAGCGAGTGCTGGACCCCACACCTTGGAGCCTGGGCTGCTGTGCCCCCCTGCACAGGCAGCCCCATCCCATCCCATCCCATCCCATCCCATCCCATCCCATCCCAGCCCGTCCCGCTGGCGAGCGAGCGGCGCGGGCGCCGCTATTTATGGCTGGCTGTAAACAAACTCCCAATGAAAGAAAGTTAATGACCTGAGACTGACAGGAGCCTGCTGGGAGTTTTTATAGCCCCTGGGACTCCTTTTGCTAAAGAGAGAATACATCAGCGTTTTAACCCAAAACGGCGAGAGCCGCGCGCTGCGGGGGTGGGGGGGACGGCCTCAGCTTGGGGAGGTGTTTGGAGCTGGCTGAGGAGGGGGCTTTGGTAGGGGGACCTTGACTCTGTGTCTCCCTGCGTGGCACTGGGGTGCACAGCCCCCTTTTCAGGAGGCACTTGCCGGCGTGGGGGGTTCTCCAAGGCTTTGCCATCTGCCTCTTGTAGGTCATCTCTCTGCGCTCCAGGCAGGAGCGGGGGCTGGCTTAGCGTGGCTGGTAACCACACACTAATAAAGCCTTAATACCCTGCAGCAGGGAGATTTCACTGTCAGAGATAAATATTCATATTGCTTTCCAATTCAGCCTTGGCTGCACGACAAGGGCGCCGTGGGGGGAGACGGGAAGGCTGCGGTGTGGGGTGCTCCGAGCCCCGCCGGCTGCCCTGCCTGCTCCTGCCTGCCTGGCGTGTTTAATACCGTGCCCTGGCTAATTGTGGGGTGTGAATATCATCCCCAGGGCTCTCAGGGGACAGGATGGCGAGCGTGGCACGGGGTGCCCCTCTCCCCGTGCTCCCCGCCTCCTCCTTCGCCGCCGCCTCGCGCGCGCAGCCTCCATCTGCACGCGACGCTTGATTTACCGAGAGGAGCTGGCAGTTAAACCTGACAAATTGAAGGCAGTTTTAAGTGGTTCAGGTTAATTAATAGTCAGGGAAGTATCCGTTTTTTTTAAGGGATGCTCTTGGCTTGCGAGGAGAGCTGGAGTTTGACTTTGCCGTTGGAAAGTAACACCGTGTGCACGGGTGGGTGTCCATGGGCAGGGAGATGGAGGAGGGAAGGGAGATGGAGCAGGGAAGGGAGATGGAGCAGGGCAGGGGGATGGAGGAGGGAAGGGAGATGGAGCAGGGCAGGGAGATGGAGCAGGGAAGGGAGATGGAGCAGGGAAGGGAGATGGAGCAGGTCTGGATGCTGAGCTTTGTGTCACTGTTCAGTTGCTGTCCCACAGCCTCACATTGCTGCTGGTATTTCTGACCCCAGTTTCCTGGGAGTTGCTGGGACAGGGCTGTGGTGTGTGGCCCAAGCTCCACTCCTCATCTCAGTGTTTTTTGTGGCTTTGTTTCTCTCTCCTGGGGTCTGTGCCATGGCTGCAGTACCAGAGGGTGCAGCTGTGCCAGTAACCAGATACTCATCCATAGCCACCTGTAGTGGCACAGTGTCCCTGCTCCCGTGGGGGACCTAGGGGTGAGCAGCAGCTTTAACAGGTCCAGGAGGGTCCAGCCTGGGCTGGGACTGGGAGCTGACATGGATGAACTGGAACAGCATCCTCTCTCCTCGTTTTCTGCACACGTGTTCACATCTGCCAAGCCTGGGAATGCTGGAGGGGACAGATTTTAAAAACATGCCAGTGAAAGAAGCTTAAGGTCTCCTCTAAGGAGGAGAGACAGCCAGGCTTTGAGTGTGTGCATCACAGGAGGGCTCTGAGCTGTGTGTGAGAAAGTCTCCATGGCACAGGGACCTCAGCAGTTGTCACTGTGCCACGGGATGCCACAAGGATGGGCAGCTCTGGATCTGCCTAGGGCTGTGTCCCAGAGCAGCACAACCCCTCAATGTTCTCTTTCCCAGCACAGAGCAGGATGCAGGTGGAAGTGGTGGGTTTCCAGCAGCCCTAATTCTTGGGAATATGAGAGATTAAGGTTAGTGACCATTTTTTAACTCAATAAAGGGGAAGACAAGCTGTAGTCTGCAGTCCAGAGATATAATTAGTTCGCAGCAGTGGTGCTTTCTTGATTTAGCTTCAGAGAGCAGAACAAGACAAGGATGTTATACCCAATTAGCAATAACATACAGCCCGAGCCTAGCTAGGTGAGATAACAAGCCATTTTTATAGCTCTTCTCTACAGACTTTTTTTTTTTTTGAAAGTGGGGGGGAAAGAAGAAAGGGACCAAGTCTCGATTTCTTTTCATCAGGGAACAATTATAAGTGAGCACAGAAAACCCAAAGCTGAGTGATCTGTTGGCCAGTGCGGATGATAAAAACAAATCAAACAGCTCAGAGCTGGGCTGAGGCCGTCTCTCCATCCACCTGGGGAGGCTGAGCAGGTGACAGCCGTGTCCTGGCAAGGACACTGCCAAGGGCCACCCACACACCCTGGACGTGCCCTGGCTGTCGCTGCGAGGCTTTGTGGCACGTGGCCCTCGGGGACCTGGTGCAGGTGAGGTGGCCATCAGCGCTGTGCTGGCTGTGTCCCACGCCGGGCAGAGCTCATCCCCAGCAATGTGACCCCCGAGCCGTGTCCCCTGTCAGCGAGGTGACCCTCGCCGTGTCCCCTGCACAGCCCCGGTCAGATGGCAGCCGCCTGCCAGCTCCGCGGTCCCTTTGTGTTACAGATCGATGGCCATCGATTTCTCCTGCCGTGTAAACCTGCCCGGGCCAGGGCTGTGCAGGGTTTTTGTGCTCGTCTGGCTCCGTCTGCGCCGTGCTGGTCCCCGAGCCCACCCAGCTCCCGCTGGCCTCTGCAGCAGTGAAAAACTCAAGGACATCCGGAAAAACAGCCCTGTAAAGAGTCAGGGAAACTCGGGTTGCATTAATCAGCTGTTAATGACGGGCTCTGCTCTTCGGTGGGGGTTTTGCAGTGTCTCTCCTCCCCTGTGGTACCTGCTGGGGATGGATGGGGCTGTAGTACCTGCTGGGGATGGATGTGGCTGTGATTTGGGGAGCAGGGTGGCCCTGGGGACACTCCTGCTGCACAGGGGGCTCAGTGTCAGTGACATTCTCCCTCCTGATGTTATCCCCCCCTGCAGCCACCCCTCTGATGTTACAGAGCCTGGAGATGGAGCAGGAGGCTGCTGTCCCCCCACTCCGTGTCCTTCCTGTCACCTCCGTGTCCTTCCCGTCCCCTTGTCAGAGTTGGTGTGGCTGCCTGGGACCACTTGAGCTCATCCCATCACTCGCCAGCCCACCCGCAGGAGCTTGGGCTGGGACATCCCGGCTTGTCCCCAACCGGGAGCCGGCTCTCCGGGCTATTAACACCCCGCGATGATCATCAGCTCTCGTCGTAATCATTAAGACTATTAGAAAGAAATGTTGGCTCGCAGCTCGTGTCAGACTTTCCGTTCTGCTTTGCAAACGCACACAATTAATGCCAATCAGGCGGGGGAGGCAGCCAGCTCCCGATCCCGGCTGCCTGCTCCCAATCCCGGCTGTCAGCTCTCCCCATCCCGCCTGGTACATTTTCATACAATTGCTATAAACATCTGAGGGAAACTCCGTGTTCTTCGGCAGCGCTGAGTATTGTTCTCTGTTCTTTTTAATTACTCGGCATTCAGCGGCTCATCCGGCCTCCGATCGGTGGGGAAAGTAGGGATTTGTAAAACAAATAGAGAAATCTGGAGAGATGCCTTATTTTCACATTTAGTGGCTGTGTTAGGTTGTCTATGGAAAAATAAGAAAATTCTGCTTAATTTTTGTCTTTTTCTTCCCTCCTCTCCCAAGTTCTTTCTCCCCACAAGGGCACAGCCTGGTCTGTCTCCCAGGGAACCCCAAAAGCCGGGTGAGCTTGGGAGAAGGGGGGGAAGAGCTGGAATTACTCGACCGGATGGTGGTATAATCCTTGTTACAAAAGTACACATCAATTATAAGAATTCCTACAGTAATCTTGGAAATCTATCTTTTCTGCTGAACCAGCTCATTAAAGAGCACCATTCATTTCCATCTCTCCGAGTGAGAAGGGTTTAAATCTCCAGAGCTTTGTGTTACCAAATAGACTGAGGGTGATGGACTCGCATTAAATATTAAAAGGAAGAAGTTGATTTTTATTTTTTTTTTTTAACCTTTTTCTTCCCCCCAGAGTGGCAGCGCAAAGTGGAACGTAAGGAAGGGAGGGTCCCAGCTGTTGGTGGGCAATGCTCAGTGGGTTCCTTTGAGGACCCTCCTCCCTTCCCTTGCCTTGGGGACCCCTCCAGCACTGGAGGAGCAGGGAGGCAGCGAGGGAGGTTTCCCCAGGCCACCCTGGCAAGCCCCCGAGCCTGCGCTGGAGCCGGCCGTGGCACAGGCAGCGCTTTTGTGTGCCGGCCGGGCAGTGGGCGGCTGCGGGGTGAGGGATGGGCACAGAGCCCCTTTGTGTGCAGCTGCGAGCCCAGCAGGATGTGGGATAGGGCCCAGCTGTGGGCATGGGGACCTGGTAGCCAGGGAGGAGGAGATGGTAGCCAAGGATGGGGAGCAGCGGCCGGCCGGGGTCGAGGGCGGCGCGGGGCGATGTGTGCGCTGCGCCGAGGCTCTGTGCAAACATGTTAATTTGTTTTCTTTCTTGCCTCGCCTTTCAGGGTAATTGGTTGCATTTGAAGCCTTTGTGAAAGCCTTTGATTATAGTAATTTCAGCAGCGCGATCTACCCTGGATTCCTTCGTCAGATTCTTTCACAGCTCCGGCACTTGGGGCTGTAATTACGGAGTGGAGCACGCCCGGCTGCCGAGCGTGGGGCAGCTGGACGGGGCACCATGGCCATGGGAGCACAGGGACTGTCACTGCAGGGGACAATCAAACCCCTGGCATGAGGCAGGAGCGAGCCAGACTGGGACAGGAGCTGTGATGAGGAGCTTTGGTCTCTGCACTGCTGAGATTGTTGGGTCTCAGCTGGAGGTGGGGTTGCCCATGGTGGAGTTGCCCCTGGTGGGGTTGGCCATGCTGGGGTTGCCCATGCTGGGCTTGCCTCCTGGCTTGTTGGGGTCCAGAGTGCATTTAATTGCTGCTCTATGGAGCCACTGTTGTGCTGGTTGAGCCCGGGTGTGTGCTGGGCTGGGACTAAAGCCTGAGCATCCGTGACAGACTGCTCCCCACACCCCCTGTTCCATGTGCAGGAGGAAAGCACAGGCACGACTGTGTCAGATCAGTGAGGTTTTGCTTTGAGGAGCTGGTGCCACATCCGAGGGGACACGTCTGTCCAAGTCTGGCAGGACCTGGCAGATCCTGCCCGCCCGCTGCGCGCTGGCCCTGCCGGGACCTCGGTGCACGCAGCCAGGGCTGAGCCCTGCCAAAAACACCGACGGCACCCGAGCGGGGCCCTGACCTTTGCTAACGGGGCCGCTCCCCCCCCTCGCTCCTGGCATTTTGTTCCCAGTCCCGCGTAATGACCTTCTCGGCAGCGCCGTGCCAGCGTCTGCCACTTCCAATTACCCACGGCTGCTCGGCGCCCGTGCTCCTTCCTCCCTGGCTGGGTGGGGATGCTGCACTGTGATCCCCCACCCTCCAGGCTCAGGGAGCCTCAGGAGCCCCCCAAAAGCACCCAAAGCTCTGGGTTCCTGCCCCAGGGTGCTGGAGGTGCTTGGCTTTCCAGAATCATTATTAACCTGTTCGAGAGCTGTTCCCGCTCGCAGCGAAAATAGATCTTTAATCTCTGCCCAAAATAGCTCATTTGATGAGAGGCCTCCTTAAAGCTGACACATAAATTTAACCAGGCCGCCCGAGCCCTGCACGGGGACGTCTGCAAATGCTCAACAGCACTCGAATTGTTGGGTTTTTTTGAATTCCATCGTTAGGGACACATCTGATACTCTATTTCTTCCATAGGGTCTTTGGAACTGCTCAGGAGGTGATTTGCCGTGCCCTGTCCCAGTTTCTTTGGCCCTGCTTGTGAGCAGAAGGTTATTCTGGGGTGTTTTTTTGATGTTGACTTTCTTGAACAGTCCAAGGGGTTTCTGCCACGAGAGTAGAAATCTCATCTCTGAGCGGGATGGGAGAGACACGGGATGCTGCTGTAGGATGCCAGCAGTGAGGGTCCTGGTCCAGTGCCATTCTGTCCCTGGCACTGTGCCATGGCTGGTGGGCTCTGTGCCATCCTGGTGTCACAGCAGCCCAAAAAAAGTGGGAAATGGGGCTCAGGGTGTCACAGCTCTGCTCAGCGCCAGGTCCAGCGCTCACTCCAACACCTTCCCAGCATTTCCACAGAGCGTGGGCTGGGAGAAGCCACTTGGCTGCTCTGGATCTCTCCCCCAGCCCCCCACAGTCCCCACATCCCAGCGAGACCCTGAGCAGCAAAATAATCATTTCCAGCATCATTATCCGTCGCAAACCCCAGCTTCCAATTTTAATCAGAGGAGCTGGTGTTGCTTTAAGATCTGCGGGTTTTAAAGATCACAAGAGGGGTTAGAGAAAATTACCCTTGACTCTTACATGCTAATGTAATCTCTAACCAGATCTGCAGCACTGCAGCTAAAATTGCTTTTTAGATTAACATTTAATTATTAACAGGGCCCCCTGAAAGGCCTGGGGCTGGAGCACGCGGAGGGGAGCGGATTAGCCAGGCGGGATGAGGGAAGGTCGGGCAAGGGAAGGTCGTGGGGTGACCAGCGGCACTTTTGGTGACAAACTTTGGGTTTTATTGCACCTGATGCTTCACAGTGGGGCGACCTTTCTGTGCTCACCCCTTGTAGGGCAGAGCTGTGGCGTCAGCACATCCCCTGCACCCTAAATCTGCATGGGAGATGGGGACAGCAGTGCCAGGCAGCAGCAGCACCACCCAAAATCCTGCTTGCCCTGCAGTGGGGAGAGGGTGCAGAGGGGAATCCTTCCTCCTCTGGCACTCCTCACCTCACTTTGGATGGGAAATCGGTGTTCTGGGACCTGTGGTGGTGATAGGGGTGGTGAGAGGGAGCTCCGATGTCCCCAGGCTGGTGTGGTTGGATTCTTCTCCATCCGTGGAGGCACAAGGGACAAGGCTGTTCCCAGTTGTACTTTGGGTGGATTCTGCACACCAGGGGCCAGTGAGAGCTTTTGCTTTGTTTCTCTGCTTGCTGCCAGCCTTGGCCTTGCACTGTCAGGAGCCTCCTTTGCCTCTCCCAACCAGGGTGACCCCTCACCTCCTGTCCTTGTGCCAAACCCAGAGCTGGCTTTTAGCAGCCATAGCCATAGTGTGACTCAAAACAGCTTTGCAGCATCCCTGGTGCTGCCCCCCTTTCCTCTCCTAATCCCAAGAGCTCCCCTTTTTATGAGATTGCACCCCAGTAACACCCAGGGGAGGATCTGGATGTGTTCCACCACAGCCTGGATGGTGACCAAGACCCTGTCCCTCACCGTCCCTGCCCTGCCACAGCTCCGCAGCTGCACAGACCCAATTCAGGCTGAGACTTTAGTAGTTCCTTTTTTCTTTTCTCCCCCCTCCCGTCACATTTTCTTTTATCTAAATCCTCGCCTGCAAAAGCCTCTATCGACAGCTGCACTGGCCTTATCTCGCGGGAGGGACCTTCGCAGGGCTCTCAGAGGAGATAAGCTCGACTTATCAGCTGCTGATGTCAGAGGAGGTGCCAAACCCTCCCATCACTGGGGCTTTAGACATAGAGGGTGGTGTTTTTTATTAAAGTCACAAAGACCTTGGGCTTATAAATAGTGTGATGTCGAGATGGATTAGCTGGGTGTGGGGCAGGATGGAGTGGTGGGAGAGGGGAAGGATGGAGTTGTGACTTCCCCATGCCTGGAAATGTTCAAGGCCAGGTTGGACAGGGCTTGGAGCAGCCTGGTCCAGTGGAAGACATCCCTGTGCATGGCAGGGAGTGGAACAGACTGGGCTTTAATGTCCCTTCCAACCCAAAACATTCTGTGATTCTGTGATACCAGAATGGGATGTGAGGTTGGGGACTCCTGGGGGATGTTGCTCCAGATGTCCCCAAGGGACCCCACTGGTGGTGGGACTCTCCCTGTGCCCCGGTGCTGGATGATGAGGGGTCCATGGGCACAGCCTGGGCAGAGGCCAGGGCGTTCCAGCAAAACTGCTGAGTGTTGCCTTCCCTGCCACGAAAGAGCCAGAGCAGCTTGAACTAAATCGGATCCTGCTGATTGGAATTAGTTCAAATGCAGATGGAGCTAACTAAGCCGGCGCTAAGCGTTGGACAGCCCAGCGCCCAATTCCCATCAGCTGATTCAGGGGCTTTTCGGAGCAGCATTAGCGAAATGCCACCGTGGCACAGATGCCCATTGTGCCAGGCGCCCACCCGCTCGCCCACAGGCCTTCTGGGGCTTGGGGCTCCCAGCAGGGTGCTGGAGTGGCCAGATGGACGCTGCTCTGGGCTTGTGGCACCGGAGCCTCGCCAGTTCTGAGCGTGCCTGGCAAGGTGGAGCAAGGCGGAAAGATCATCTTCAGCAGCAGGGTGTGAATGAAATCGGTGCCTTTATTCAGTTTGGCGTGTGGCTGCCCCGCCTGCTGCCCAGGATCCATGCCCAGGGTCGGCATGGCTCCGGGAGGGAGCACGGAGAGCGGTGGTGGGGACAAGCTGTGCCAGCGTGGGGGTGTCCCCAGGGAGCTGCTGGACCCTCAGCTCCGGTGCCAGGCTGCATCCACACCCTCCCTGTGACCCCCTGGGTGGTTTCTCCTCGCTCTCAGCTCCGTGTGCCACAGGGACCTGCGTGATGTGCATCTGGCAGCGGCATGAGCCGCCCACACCAGCCGTGTCTGCCAGGGACACGGGTCAGTGTCCCCCCCGAGGAGCCGCCCGGGCGCAGGCAGCGGGTGACGTCCGCCGCTAATCGGCCAGATGGTGACACCCAGCAGGACGCCAGCCCCGAGGTCACCCAGAGCTCAGGTAGGGCGGGGAGCCGGTGCTGTCACCCATCCCCTGCTTGGCTGTGGGTGCTTTGATCCACACCCCTTGGGGACAGGGACAAGGTCAGGGTGGCAGCTCCTGTCATGGAAAATCCGGGCGCTGAGGCTGCGTAATGAACCCCGAGTCCCGGCGGGGAGAGGAGAACTCCTGGCAGTCAAGTGCGCTCAGGCTCTGAATAAGAAGCACTTCATTCTCTTTTCAAATTGTATAATTTCTGCCTGATTGTAATGGCATATTTTAAAATTACCAGAAATCGAAGCCAGAAAATGGATACGGCTGCTTTTACTGCGAGCTGCGTTAACAAAGGATATGTAATGCATGAAATAAAAACACCTCCCTGCCCCCCCTCCTTTTTTTTTTTTAAGACAGTAATAGGAGAAAATTGGTTTTGAAACTGAATAAAAGTCCCTTTCAGAGGAAATCATTTCTTTCAGGGTACCTTTGCTGAAAGTAAAATTGTGAATAATGAAAGGTGGTTACATGATTGTCTTTCATTTAGAGAGCGCGAGGACAGATGGAATCTGGGAGAAATGCACGATTGGAATAATTGCATGGTAACAAGGCGCTTGTTGTGAAATTAGTATCTTAAGAAAGTAGTGAAAAAGGCTTTTACTCATGAATACTTCATTATTAGGAGAAAACAGCACAATTTGGGTTCTCCAGACACCTGCTCGGTATTAGATGACTTCCTCCCCTCCTCCTCCTCCGCCTCCTCCTCCTCTTCCTCACACCTTTTGCCAGCGAGTATCTCCTTATCCCTGGTTTGCTGGGGGAGTTGGGGTGAGCCCCTGAGCCTGGTGAGCTTGGCATGGACACCCTGCATGGATCCCATCCTGAGGATTATCCCAGAGCCTGGCACCTCCTGCCTGCTGGAGGGCACAGCAGGAGTGAGCACAGGTCCCGTTGTCTGCACCCACGGTGGCTGAAGGTGTTTTGAAGGGTGACATTTAAACCAGCAGAGCTTGGAGAGCCCTGAGCACATCTTGGGGATCGTCCATCCATGCTTTTTTCCTGGTGCTGACGGTCAGGGGCTCTGCATCACTCCTCTGCATGCTGGTGCCAGCACTGGGACACACAGGAAACATCTCAGATGGCTGCAGGAGGACACAATTCCCTCCCAAGGGAGAAGATGGAGTGATGTACCCAGCAGTGACACCCATCCATGATGTGCAGTTGTGACCCCCAGCCGTCCATAAACATGAAACGTGGATGGGCGCCACACCTGCTTTTCTGCTGCTCCTGCCCACGTCTCCCTGCCCTCTCCGAGTGGGAACATCGCTCCCTGCGCCAGCCAGAGCAGTGGGAGGGTGTCAGCAGCAACTGGTTATAACTCAGGGCCCGTCAGTGGCTGGGGAAGGATGTACAATGAGCAGCGCCGTGGTGACGACGACTTTGGCCTGACCCTTCCAGCTTTTTGCCGAGCAGATTTTGATGCCAGCTGGGAGCTGGCGACAGATCCCAGGACCCCCAGTGGGATGTTAACACCGTGTTTCCCCAGCCTTGGCCGGGGTCACTCCGTGCCAGGAGGCAGCGGCTGGCACACCGGCAGAGCGGTCTGGCACTGCCACATTGCCGGTGGCAAGGGCGGAAAGCTCTGCAGGGAGCGCCGATCACCCGCCGAGACCTTCATATTTATTTTATACACATCCTTATTCATTTCAGGCTTTCAGAGATAGTTGTTTATCTCCAGAGGAGCGAAGGCACTGAGTGCTGGGGGGGTGGTGGCAGGGGGTGGCGGGTCCCTGGCTCACCGTGTGTCTCCTCTCTCACAGGGTGTGGGGCGGCAGCGCCCGCAGAGAAGCTCAGACCATGCTGGCCTGCCTGCAGAGGACCCAGAACCCCCCAGCCCAGCACCTCCCCTGCCCCAACAAGGCGCTGGAGCCACGCAAGTGTAAGTGCCCGAGGGCGGGCGCCCGCTTTGATGCTGTTTCCCTTATTGAAAAAGACATTTATTTAACCGATAATTAAAAAGAGCAGGAGAAGCGGGGAGGAGAGAGGGGGGAGGAAGGAGCCAAGATAAGCAAATTAAATTGGGTTCTGTGGTTGATAAGTCCAACTTCAGCAAATGTTGCAGAGCTGCCTGGGAAGCGTGGCGGCGGCAGAGGACGGTGCAGTCGGCCCCCCAAACCTCCCCAGCCCTTCCCCCCCTAATTACTTTCCCCGTTTTGCTGCAGCTCGCCTTCCCCAGGAGCTGGCCTTTCAGATAAGCTGTAAACTAGTTACATTAAAATGGGATCCAAAAGGTCACTCCAGCAAAGCACCTGTCTCTCCCAGCCTTTGTCTCTCAATCCAAACCGTGATTAAATGTATATTTAATGAGCCTGCTTTAGGCAGGCGTGTTTGACCTCCCCGGCTGGGAAAGACGCATTAAGATTCTCAAGTGATGAATGTGTGTTTTAAAGAGGGGAGTGGATATTTTTCTGCTGGTCTCAGTTGGATTTTTAAACATTGCTGGCTGAAGACAAATCAGCTGCTAAAGCTCTGCTTGTTAGGCTGTGACAGCCCCCGGGTGTTTGTTTAATGAGCTGGATTTTCCCACAGACGTTTTTTTTTCCTCTCTACCTGGGCACCCTGAGCAGCCAGGTGAGCTGGGCATGGGGTTTGGACAAGCTGGGCAGGGATTTCGGACAATGCTCAACCTTCCTGGGGACTCCCAGCATTGCTTCAGCATCGCACTGCCAGCCAGGAGGGTGATTTATCCTTGGAAGTTCTTTTATCCCAGAAAGTTCTTTTATCCTGAAACTTGTTCCTGGAAGTGTTCATGGCCAGGTTGGAGCAGGTGTGCCTGCCCGTGGCAGGGGGAGGAAGTTGATGATCTTTAAGGTCGCATCAAACACAAACCATTCTGAATTCTGTGATTTTTTTGTGTGAAGCTCCCCAATGGCCAGCACAGGGAATGGGACACCCAGGCCAGAGGTGGAATTTTGGGCACCCAGGTGTGACAGTGCAGCTTGCACTGCACTGGAGCATGTGGTGTCTGCCAGGTCTCCTCCTTATTGGTGTCTGGAAGGAAAAAGGATGCTGCTCTTGTAGAATTATTCATAATCCATCATGCCTGAGCATTGCAGCAGCACAGGGCTGGTGAGAGGTGTCCAGCTCCTGGAGCACCTCATTGCCATGGAATAATGAGCTCTGAGACCCACGGGCAGGATGACCCTGGCAGGGTTTTCTTGTTCAGCATTGAGAATCTCAGTGTGAGCTCATTGTGATCCTGAGGTCAGGATACACCTGCTGGTCCCCACAGGATTCTCTGCATGGAGCTCAGAGCTAAGGACTGTCTCTACGCATGGAACAGAGCCCAGAGGCACCTTCCAGCTGGGTGGGTTGGTGCTTTCTGGCATTTCCCACCCTCCAGAGGTGCTGAAATAAGGAGGTTTGGGAAGCAGAAGCCCTTATGTGGTGTCACATATGGTGCCATAGGTGTGGGAGATGTTCCTGGATACAGCTGCCTGTGTCCTGGGAGGGTCCCAGCCACAGGGTCCTGGAGTTGTGCCAGTGGGATGAGGGCAGAGATCTGACCCCACACAGACCCCAGGAGACAGTTTTTGACTGGTCTCACCCCCTCCTTTGGGCAGGACCGTGCTCACCTGAGATTTCCAAGAGACTTGAGTCCCCCAGGATGGGTGGCAGCAGCCACACTCCCTCCTGGACCCCCACACCGTGCTCACCACCAGCTGCCACCAGCCAGGTCACCTTAATCAAAGTTTAGCTGCCCGTATGTTTCCGCTCATTACGGGCAAATCCGGCACGTCTCGCTCCTCTCTGCCTCCTGCCAGCACAAATTAAATTGCAGGTGACATCCAGGGCCACGCATCTGGCTTGGAATACAATTTTCCCTCCCTTATTTATGGCACCTGTGGGAAGCAGGGTGGAGGGGCTGGGGGCTGAGATCCCACCGCCACCGCAACGCCGGTGTGGGGAATCGGGCACAGAGAGCGCGCTCTTCAAACCAGGCGCAATTTAGAAGTGCCTCTGATTACTTAATTTGCTCCTGAGTATCTCAGTAATTATCTTTATGGGTCTTATTTCTGTCCTCTGGCATTGTTTCTGTCGATATTAAATGAGTCTGGCTCTCGGCACATTGGCCGTCTGGCCCGGCACCACTGTGAAATCCTATTATCCTGCCCGCACCGCTGATTAATTTTGGTATTAATTTCACGTAAAAGGTGAGCTGACTCATTTTCCTGCCTGTGCTGGGAGCTGCTGGTGCCTTCACCCTCTGATTCTGCCCCCTGGCCTTTCCTGCTGATTGTTGTCTCCCAGCTCTGTGCCTCCCACATCTGCATCCCAGCGGGTCTGGAGCATCCCACAAAATCCAGATGTGACTTTGCTGCTGTTGCCAGCGGTATTCCCAAGGCTGTTCTGTGGGAACCAGCCTTGAGGAGGATGCAGAAAGGTGCCAGAGCCCTTCCAGCCCTGCCTGTGCCTCCTGTCTCCAGCAGAGGAGCAGGAGCCTGTGGAGAAGCAGCATCCTCAGGAAAATATCACATCCAATTAACTCCAGCAGCCTGGTCCCTTTTGATTTTATCCTGGGTGCATTACAGGAATCCTGAGCTTTATTTAAATTATAAATCAAATAATGCCCCTCTCAGCTTGGCCAAACTCTTTGCTGCTCCCACTCTCAGCAGTCACAGAGCGGTGGATGATATTTAATGAAATGTTTCTTTCCGTGTGCCCTCCTCCAGCCAGCCTGGATGGGGCTGGAAGCCATGGGGAGTTCACAGAACCTACCAGAAAGATGGAGAGGGATTATTTAAAAGACTCTGGAGTGGCAGGATGAATGGGAATAGCCAGAAGGCAGGGATAGGTGGGATTTTGGGAAAAAATTCTTCCCTATGTGGGATGTGAGGTCCTGGCACAGAGAAGCTGTGGCTGCCCCACCCCTGGAAGTGCCCAAAGCCAGGTTGGACAGGACTTGGAGCAACCTGGGATGGTGGAAGAGGGTGGAATTTTAAATTTTAAGGTCCCTGCAACCCAAACCTGGAGATTCTTTCACCATTCTCATCCTCCATGCCAGGGGTCCCATGGGAGCTGTCAGCTCAGCCCCGCTGGGACAGCGTGACAAGTGGCTCTTTGGAGGTGGCACAAACCCCATCAGGGTTTTAAAACACTAACGAGGGGATGGCCCTAATGAGAGGTGATGGCCAGGGCTCCATGCCAGCTCTCCCACAGCTCTCCCTGCACCTGTGGGGGCTCTCATCTGTGATAAACCCGTTAATTGCACACGGGATGAGGCCCCATTTAATGGCTTCTCCTTGCCCAATTCTGCTTGTTCCAAGGGCATTTTCATTAGAGTGGCTGCAGCGAGGCTTTGCTTTTGTACACACCCATAAAATATCATTTTAATTTCATGAGGGGTTACACATGAGTGAAGTAAGATTAATCCTTTCATTTTCAGTTTCTGGAAGGGATCGGTTAATGATGGTTCTGTGTATTTATATACGTGCCATAAAAAGGAGTTCAATTAACTGCTGGGCCCAAAATGTGCTGTTGACTTGCACTTTCCCTGCCAGGAATTGCTGCAAAAACACTTTTCCATCACATGTGGGGATGGAGGGTGAGGTGGGGCTGCTCAGTGCCCATCTCCCACCAGGTCAGAGCCCTGGATTTGGGGTGGGCTTGGCACAGCACATGGGAAGGTTTGGTTTGCGTCCAAATTTCCCAGGATTGTGATGGTCCATTGGCCACAGAGCAGGACTGGCAGACCCCAGGGTGGGGCACTCTGCTTTGGGGGTGCCCACCCTGCTCCCCTCAGCAGGTACAGAACCCATGTCTTAAATTAATTCCAATATTAATTGGCTGTGGATGGGTGGGCAGAGGGGCTGGGGATGAGCTGCAGGGCCAGCAGAGCTGGTGGGGTCCCCTCCTGGTCCCTGTGGTGGAATGGCATCAGGGTGGCATCAGGGCTTCTGAAAGGTGGCACTGGGATGGCATTGGGGTGGTGATTGTGTGGGGGTGGCCTCAGGGCTGTGCTTGGGCAGTGTTGGGTGACATCTAGGTGACATCAGGGCAGTATTGTGGCAGCATCATGGTGGTGCTGGGTGGCACTTGAGGATCATGAGGGTGGCAGCAGGGCAGCGTTAGGATGGCACTGGGAATGCATCAGGATGGCACTGGGGCACTATCAGCATGGCACTGGGGTGGCACTGGGGCAGTATCAGGATGGTTTTGGGGTGGCACTGGGGCACTATCAGGATGGCTTTGGGGTGGCACTGGGCCAATATCAGGATGGTTTTGGGGTGCACTGGGGCAGTATAAGAATGGTTTTGGGGTGGCACTGGGCCAATATCAGGATGGCTTTGGGGTGCACTGGGGCAGTATCAGGATGGTTTTGGGGTGGCACTGGGGCAGTATCAGGATGGCTCTGGGGTGGCACTGGGGCAGTATCAGGATGGCTTTGGGGTGGCACTGGGGCAGTATCAGGATGGCTCTGGGGTGGCACCAGGACACCCTGGCACGCTGGCCACGGTGGCACAGTGGCTATTGTGGCTCAGCGGCCAGCGTGGCACGGAGCACGGCGCCGGTGCCGCGCTAATACCTCGTGGAGGAGACAAATGGGAAGTGACACGTGTGTGTGTAGACGGGTATTTGTGGTGACGCTTTGACTGCAGATAATAAAGTGCTCGCCCCGAGGTGATCCAATTCAGCAGCCGCCTCGGCAGAGCCGCGCGCGACGAGGGGGAGAAGAAAGGGGAGGAAGAAAGGCCCGTCTGAAATGACATGTCAGCCTAAAAAAGGGAACGTGTTAACGGATGAATATCTGGGGACGGCGAGCCCGGCGCTTCCCTTTGTGCTTTGTCATGAATTTTGTTGTCTTTGCAGATTCCGGCGCTGCCGCGCGGGGTTTGCCACCTACGGTTATTCAGATGGATTTCTCCCGCTGTTATTGCTGGAGTTGGTTTAATTTAAGCCCCCGGAGCCGGGGCGTGTTTGTCTCGGCTCCTGGCACCCGGGATGCTCCTCGTTTAGAGCCGGGGGGTCCCACAGCGGGGGCTGTGCCCTGGGGATGCAGCGATTTTGGGACGGCACGGAGCGCTGGTTGGGGGTGGTGCTGTCCCTTCAGTCGAGGGAAGGGGGGACAGGGACCCTCACAGCATCCATGGAGAGGCATGGTGGCCTCTGCACCACCCATCCTGGGGACACTGTCACCATAGAAACCGGTGCTGGCACAGGGTGGGAGGGCTGGAGGATGTGGCAGCCACCCAGCCCGCCTGGAAAGGGAGCACCCAAAAACCACGGGTGACTCGTGGCTGCTGTCCCCACACACCCCTCAGCTCCATTTGGGACCCCCTGGAATCTGCCCTGCCCTTGTGTCACCGGCTCCATGTGCCAGCTGTGCCAGGCTCTGCCCTCCAGGGCAGCCAGATCCTGCCAGGCAGCTTTGCTGCTTGGGGCACAGACCCAAAACTTGAAGGGCTGTCTTGTTTCGTTAAATGTAGCAGCTTTTGTTTGTTTTCTTCCAAGTGTTTTCCAAATATTGAGATTTCTTCCAAGTGTTTTGCAAATATTTAGGGTTTAGCTCGTACAAAATCTGTTCCCAGTGTGGCAGGCAGAGAAAAAGGGGATTTTTGATGCTTTTTGAAGCTTTGAAGGCGCTGGGATCGCCTTGCTGCAAGGGGAACAGGGATCCTAGTCCCAAAGCCGGGGAAAAGCACTCTGCTCTCACAGAATTTAATTCATTTGGAGGCTGCAGCGCTATTATTTTTAATAAGAGCCATTGGCAGGGCTGCTCATGTCCCCAGTGTGCTCCTGCCTCTGCCCAGCATCGCTCCCCTTCCCACCCCTCCTGCCCCTGTGCCAATTAAAAATCCTGCCTAATTGCTGCCCTTCTGCCCTGCTGGCTCAGAGAGGCCGGGCAGGAACAAACCAGGAGCTCAGGACTGGAAATGCCAGGGCTATTCTGGGAGATGGGCAGGGCAGGACAGGGATGGAAGGTGAGGATGAGCAGGGAGGGTGAGGTTGGGTGGGATGCTCAGAGCTCCAGGAAAATTCCCCTTCCCAGGGTGAACGTGGCAATGGAACCACACGAGGACAGACCTTGAGCTGCTTTTTTGGGGCTGAGCCCTCCATTGCAGCTTTTTTCCCATCTGATAAAGGGGTGAAAAGCGTTTTCCTTTGGGACCACGGGGAAGCAAAGCCCATCCCGAGCGCTGGGAAGCTTCCAGCCACACGTCGCCTTCGGCAGCTTTATAAAGATTCCCTGCCGAGATTACTTCTTTCATTTCTTGCAAAACATTGTAGCGCCTTGGATGTGTAAAAATAAGGATTGTCCCATCTTATCTGGGAAGGAATGAGGGGAGGGAGGGAGCAGCACGTGTCTCTGCTGCTGCTGTTAACCACTGAGGTGCCGTGTCCTGCCACATTCCCACTCCTCCCTCAGGAGTCCTTGCTCAGGGCTGTGGTGCTGATCCCCAGATTGTTCCTTCTGTGCCCCCAAATATCCTGCTCCCCATCCCCTTCCAGCTGCTAGGCTCATGGACTGGAAATTAAAGGCACAAATTGCTGCTCCCCGTGCTCATCCTCCTCCAGGGAAGAGGGAACCTGGCCAGGAATCTTGTTCCTGGGGGACACACCTGTGTGTTCAGTGTCCATCCTGTCCTTCCTGGTCCAGAGCATCCTTCCTGGTAGTGAGGATCCACTCTGTCCTTCCTGGTTCTAAACATTCTTCCTGCTCCTGAACATCCTTCCTGGTCCACAGCATCCTTCCTGGTAGTGAGGATCCATTCTGTCCTGTCCTTCCTAGTTCTAAACATTCTTCCTGCTCCTGAACATCCTTCCTGGTTCTAAACATCCTTCCTGCTCCAGAACATCCTTCCCAGCACTGAGCATCCTTCTTGGTTCCTCTCCTTCCCGCTCCTGCCATCCTTCCTGGTAGCATTTTGCTCCCACACCTGCTTTAACCAAGCAGATCCTAGTTAGCTTCCCTTCCCTCCTTTCTTCCCATCTTCCTTTTTTTTTTCATCCCTAGACCTTGTGGGCTGTGGCTGCAGCTGTGGGGGTCCCTGGGGACACCAGGGGTTGGAGGAACGCAGGGAATAGTGTGGATGTGGGGGATTTGGGAGATGCAGGGAGTGCTGGATGTGTGGGATGCTGAGGATGTGGGGGATGTGAGTGATGCTGGCAGCAGGTGGGCACATCCAAGGAGGCTTTAGGGTGGGGTTTATCCCACCTCTCCCACCCTTCCTGCAGCCATCCCTTGTCCCTGTCAGACATTTTGCCTCATCCTGCTGCTCCTGGCACAGCAAGGCCAGAGCTGCCTGCTCCATAAACCGAGATTTATTCCGGACCGTGGCCCCAGCGGGGTCTGGGATTTACATCTGTGTCTGGGACTGAGTTTGGTGGCCAATTTGCTAAAGTAAAAAGTTGTTTAGCTGGAGGCGTAATCTCATAAGCCCGTGCTGCCATTAGCTGGGGTCTCCTCTCTGCCTGGCTTTCCAATAATGCTCCAAGCAGAAGCTCAGAGTAATATAAAAAGCCATCGGATTATTACTGCGGGCGATGCATTTTCCATTTACAGTAATAAAACACTGAAGAAACAAAACAATTTAAAATTCCAATAAAATTCAAACCAAATCTTTGGCTGCCGAGCAGATTCAATTATTTAGCTGTTATTGAGTGCAGGCTGGAAAAATAGAGCAGGTCAGGGAGGGGAGGGGGAGCTGGGGGGTGCTGGACTCATCCCATGGGAATGCCAGTGAAGGATGGAGGTGGAAGAGAAGGGAAAGAGAAAGGAAATAACTGGGAGAAGGAGCTGGAGGTGTCTGCTGGCAGGTTCAGGGATGGGAAGAAGTGTGGTGGTGATGACTGTGCTGGAGGATCCACTGTGCATCCCCTGCTCTGATGCTCCAAATTCAGGAGTAGATGGACACAGAGGACAAACAGCAAGTGGCTGGGGTGAGTTTGCATCTTGCAGCAATTAGAGCCCTCTGGAAAAGCAGTAATTACTGCGGAGAGTGGCAGAGTGGCCGCTCTGTGGTTGTCCTGGCGGGGAGCGCCGCCTCACCCTGAGATGTGACAACACCCCAAATTGGTGCCGTGTCACATCCAGCCCAGCTGGAGCAGAGAGGTGACAGCCCTCTGCCACCCCTAAAGTGTCACCTGTAGTCCCAGTGCTTGGGGACACGGTTTTGGCTGGCACCACCTCCTTCCCCTCCCTCCTGAAACAGCCCCTTGCAGTTTTTTTTAGTATTTTTCCTCATAACGGAGCATTTCCAAGGAATGGGCTCATTAGGGATTCTGCAAGTGTCACTAGCTAATTAGTGTCATGTTAATTGAGTATTCACCATGCTGCCACCTCCAAGGACAGTGGTGCTGGCATGAAGGGGAATGCAGATGTGCGTGCTGGGCCATTCCATGCCGTGCCATTCCGTGCCATTCCGTGCCATGCCTCTGGTCCATTCTCAGCCCCCTGGGGTGTGGCCCTGCCCAGCAGAGCCCACCACGCTCCCTCAGTGTGTCCTCACTGCCCTGCTGGCTCTGCAGGAGCTTCCCAGAGGCCTGGGATGTCCTGGTGCCACCCGTCCTCACGTGTCCTGCCAGAGGGAGCTGCTGGTGCTGTTCCTCCTGTATTCTGGCAGCTCCATTAAATCCTCCTCAAAGGCACTGGTTTTAATTGGCTTAATACACTCGTTAATAACAATGTCTATTTAAGACACCTGTAAAAAGCCTATAACATCAGCTTAAAGGGAGCAATGGCTGGCGCAGGCGCTGTGTGCTGCCCAGGCAATCACTGCACTGATGGAGAGCACAGAGAGCGTGGAGAGTGCAGGGATGGAGAGCATGGAGAGCACAGAGAGTGGCCATGGCTGAAGAGCATGGAGAGCAGCCACAGCCCCACTGCTGTGTCCTCCCTCTGCTGCTGGAACAGGGGGTGTGGTGTGGACAGTCACAGATTGCAGTGCATCCCTCCCACTGAATCCTGTTTGTAATCAATGTCACAGCCACGGAAATGTCACTCAGAGCAGCACTGGGACAGGCAATCCCTTCACAGGGAATGTGGAATGTTCCCAGACACGTGGCTCTTCCAGGATTTTGCCACCCAGGGCATGGTGACATCAGGGATGCTGATCCTGGTGATATTGGGGACAGAGTGCTGCACTGCTTGAGCAAGCTGGGCCTCCCCAAACCCAAATTTTACCATCTCTCCCTTGCAAAACCTTCCTCTGGGCAGGCACCAGGTCTGGCATTCCCACTGTGCTGGGCTGGGAATTTTGGGAGCCAGCTGGGATCCAACACCATTGCCATGTGCTGACGTGTACGTGCATATGCCTGAGTGTGTGTGAGTGTGTGTGGAGGTTTTAAACACCTAATTTATTCCATCTATTAGATAGATTTTGTAGATTTAATCATTTTCACAGTTGGTGGCTCATTGGATACTCAAGATAAACTCCAAATGAAAGTATAATGGGAACGACAAATGAGTTTTCACACCAGAATGGCAGAAACTTGCTCAGGAAAGAGTTTGAAAGGAACAAAACTATATACATATATAAATTTTTTTCCTGCAGTGGCTTTTGCTGACTCCAGTAGGTTACCACAGTTAATTTCACCAGTTTTGTTCATCTGTAAAATTGCATAAAAGTGACATTTTTGTGCTCATTATAGGAACTGCTGATTTATGGCTGGTAAATGCAATGCTTTTCCATTTTTGGTGAGGTTCTCGTAGCAGCGCAAAGCACCCATGAAATTGCTTGTATAATGTAGTTTAAATCCAATCTCAGAGAAAGATTCCCCCGTTGGGTAAAGTGACATTTCCATTCTCCACACCAAGTTTATTTTAGGCCACTTACAAGTTGACTCCCGTCAGCGGGAGGGGACAGCTCGGTGCCGTGACCTGGTTTCTGCCGGGAGCGGGCGGGATCCAGCCAGGGCAGCACGGTGCTGGGGTGCAGGGTGGCACAGGATTCACCCCAGGTTTTTTTCCTTTTCTCCTCCAGGCGAGACGGCCCCCATGCATTCCCCGCGCTACCCCAGCCCCGCCGAGCTGGACGCCTACGCACAGAAGGTGGCCAACAGCCCGCTGACCATCAAGATCTTCCCCACCAACATCAGGGTCCCCCAGCACAAGCACCTTAACCGGACGGTGAACGGCTACGACACCACGGGGCAGAGGTACAGCCCCTACCCCCTGCACGCCGGCGGCTACCAGGGGCTGCTGGCCATCGTCAAAGCCTCCGGCAAAAGCGTGGTGAAGAACTCGGAGGGGAAGCGGACTAAGCTCTCTCCTGCCCAGGTGGGCGTCGCTCCCTACCCCGCCTCAAGCACTTTAGCTCAAGGTCCCTCCTGCGCCGGGCAGCTGAGCTACCACGGCGGCCAGAAGCAGCTGGAGGGTCCCGTGCCCCCCAACGTGACGGTGGCGGCCTCGGTGCTGCCGCTGGCGGGGAGGAGCCTGGCCCTGCCGCCCTCCAACCTGCCCTCCATCCAGAGCATCATCTACCAGATCAATCAGCAGTGCCAGGCGCAGGGTGCCCAGCCTGGCTGCCCGGCCGTGGTGGCCGCACACCCCAGCCCGGCCAAGCACGGCGCCTTCGGCCCCGGCTACGGCGGCACCGTCCTGCCCGAGTGCCGCAAGGGCGCCGAGCTGGCGCTGGGCTCCAACCCGGCCGCCGCCACCGCCACCCTAGGACCCAAGGCGGGCGTTTACCCCGAGGGCATGGACTACCTGGTGTGGCAGCAGAAGCAGCAGCAGCAGCACCTGCGAATGTACAGCGGGGGCAGCGGCGGCGGCGGGGCCCTCAGCAAATCCCCCGAGACGTGCGCGGGCGCCTCGCGGCCCTACGGGCTGGGCGGTGCCGGCGACAAGGTGAGCTCGTCCCCCTTGAACTGCATGCACGGCAACTTCGCCGTGGGGCAGTACTTCGCTCCCCCCTGGAACAGCATCCTGGTGACCCCCAACAGCGACTGTTACAACCCGCCCGAGCTGGGGCCCCGCGAGCTGGGGGTGCCCCCGGCCGAGGGGCTGCCCAGCAAGACCCTCTGCAATACCTCCATCCTCAGCAGCAGCCTCCAGTCCCTGGAGTATCTCATCAACGACATCCACCCGCCCTGCATCAAGGAGCAGATGTTGGGCAAGGGCTACGAGACCGTGTCTGTGCCAAGGCTCTTGGACCACCAGCACGCCCACATCCGCCTGCCCGTCTACAGATAAGGGACCGATGCTGCTCTTCCCAAACCAAGCCAGGGCGAGGACTTTGGCGCGAGCTGCGGGTACCGGACCGGGGGGGACAGGGAGGGGGACGCGGGGTCGGCTGCCGAGAGGGCTCCCGGGACACTGGCGTTGCACCGGGGTCCCCAGACTGGACACACCCGCGACCCGCCGGGAGCCGAAGGACCGCTTGTCTATATAGCTCAGAAATCATTTTATCTCCACGAATGTGAACAGGGAATTGCTACGAGTTGCTGCTATCCAGGGAGGGGAGGCTCTGCGGCGCTGGCAGAGCCCGCTGTCGTGGCCGGCCGGGAGGCTCCAGGGTGGGTCCCAGCCCAGCGTGTGGCCAGGAGAGGCTCCATGGTGGCCGGTGCTGACCTGGCAGCTATCCAGGAGGCTCCACAGTGGCCAGTCCTGGCACGGCAGTGGCCAGGAGAGGCTCCATGGTGGCCAGTGCCAGCCCAGTGGTGGCCGGTCCCAGCCCAGCGTGGCCGCAGGGAGCTGGCGCCTGACCTGTAGCTGAAGTCCGTAACTTGCACTGCTTTGATTAAAGCTAATAACTGGGGACAGTCTGGAGGCTATTTAAGGAAAAAAAAAAAAAAAAAAAAAAAAAAAA
>VRYO01002095.1:2368505-2419771 GCA_009812075.1 Sialia sialis | reverse complement strand
CCGGCCAGCTCCGGGCACCTGGAACGGGGGCACCGGGAATGGGGTCACCGGGAATGGGGGCATCAGTCAGCTCCGGGCACCGGGGCAGGACGGAGGGCGGTTGCCACAGCTGGGGGCTCATGGGGCATCCTGGCCCCTTCCACCCACGTCCACGGGAGAACATCCCGCCCTCCTAAGCCGGCTGCACCCCTGGGTGGGGACACTGGCGTGCCGCCCCAGGTGCCCGGCACAGAGGGGCATTGTGCGTCCGGCCGCGGGCTGCCCCCCCCGGCTCCGGTTTCCTGGCGCGGGCAGGGCGGAGGCGCTCCTGAAAAGCCCTTTCATGCCGCAGCCAGACGTTCGCACCGGCCAGGGGAGCGGCCGGGCGCACAGAGCCTCTTTCATGGAGCCCGTAAAGGGGGAAGGGGAGCGCGCTGCCGGCCCCGCGCTCCCGGGGCATGCGGACCCCCACCACAGCCATGGGACTCGCTGGGAGCTGCTCCCTGAGCGCGGCACCTCTGCCCAAAGCACCCCAAAGTGCCGCTCGAAGCATCCCCATCCCCACCGGTGTGCCCCCACCCCAGCAGCCTCCGCCGCACGGGGGGCGCGGGGGTCCCGTACTCACTCCGCGATCCTCCTGCGCCAGCGCTTGTTCTCGCTGGGGTGGTGGCGGTAGGTGCCGTAGTCGAAGAGAGAATCCATGGGGGCTTTTTTGGGCGCGGGGACCACGGGGGACTCGTAGATGGTGGCCTCCAGCAGCTCCATGGGTTTCGGGGCGCCTTTCCGAAAGGCCCCGTGGAATTTCATGCGGAGGTTTTGCTTTCCATCCCCGGCGCCGGGGGCACCCCGGGCTGCCTCGGCGGGGTTCGGGGTGTCCTCGCTCTCGAACAGGTTGGCCAGAGAGGAGAGTGGGAAGGATTCGTTCTGGAGGGAGCCGTCCTCGCCCGCGCCCTCCCCGGCATCGCGCGGGGCGTCCTCGGTGTCTGCCATGGTCCCTGCCCGGAGGGACGGGCACGACTGAGCTGCCTGGCTGGCTGGGACCCCTTCCACGTGAGCAGGAGACCTGGCAGAGGAAAACCCCGTGTCACCCCCGAAAGATTCTGCCCGTCCTCTCTCCGGGGCACCGAGCCCCGCGGCGGGACAGGTCCCGCACCCACCCTGGCAGAGGTTGAGACCCCTTGTAGCTCAGAGTGTCCCAGACGGTCCTGCCTTGTCTCGGCTCTCCTCGGCACCCAGCTACCCGCTGCGGGGACCCCTCAGGTCTGCGGGGGCCCCTCCGGCTGCGGCGCTGCCGGGCTGGGCGAGGGCGAGCCCGGCCCCGCTGCGGTCAGCCGGGGTGCAGCCCAGGACAGGGCACAGAGCAGACCCTGTGCGCTGCGATCTGCCGCCCAAGGAAAGAAAACATTCCTTGGGATACTCCCCACATCTAAGGAAGCGTCCAGGGAAGCGCCCAGAGGCAGTAGGAGCTGGGAGCGGGGCCAGGGCTGCTCCTGATGCTCCGCAAGCCAAGGGGGGCTCGGTGGCACCCGGGGCTGGGCGCCGGGAGGGGACGGGCGAGGCTGCAGCCGGCGGGAGGGCAGGACCAGCGGCTGGGACAAGAAATGACGGGTTTAGATTACCCAGAGGGACGTGGAGATGAAGGAGAGACGTGCTTTGAGCGTGGCCAGCCGAGCACCGTACCGTGTCACCGTGTCCCGCCCGTCCAGGACACGGACAGGTGACTGTCCTCAGGCACTTTCCCAGCCCCGCTTTTCACAAAAACCCTGCGGCAAAACCCAGCAACGTCAGGGCTCAGCACAGCTCCCGCCTGCGGGGAGCTCAGCGCTGCCGGGGCAGAAAAAGCAGCGAGAAACGTGTCATTTTGTGCTGGGCTGCGACAAGCCACAGTGGCAAGCTGCGTCTCGCCGGGAGGACAGCCCAGCCGGGCAAAGGGCTCGAATGAGGCAGCCGGTCCTGGCAGCCACGCCGTGCTCCCGTGGGCACGGGGGTGAGGGTGGCAAACGGCCCCAAACCCTGCGGTGACAGGGAGGGGGTCCAGGCAGTGTCCCCCTTCTCCCTGCCGCCCTGGGGGACACCCAGTGCGGCTGGGGCAGCCCTGGAGCACACCAAGTGGGGATGGTGCAGCCCTGGGGCAACCAGAAGGGCCAGTGCAGCTGTGAGGTGACACTCAGTGGGGACAGTGCCACCCTGAGGGACACACAGCAGGGATGGCACAGCCCTGGGGGACACCCAGAAAGGACAGTGCAGCCCTGGGGGACACAGAGCTGACAGTTTCTCCTCTTTGCTGACTTTCCTGCCACCCCCGTCTCTTCAAGAAATTCCACAAGCACCTGCCAAAGCCTGCAGGTCCCGCATCCCGACCCCGTGCGAACAGGGGCCCTCGCATGGCCGGTTTGACCTTGGAGCACGGAGAAGAGGGAATTGCCAAACACACGGGCTGGGAATGGGGATGGAGCACCTGAGCTGTCCAAACTGTGCTGGGATCTGGGAAAGTGCAGCTTTAGGGAAAAGCCAGGCACGGGCTGTCACACACCTGCTGTCGCTGAAGCTGGTGTGGGAAATGAGGGACTCGGGGCTGATTCCATCATCCCGGGCACTGCCAGGAAAGGTGCTGTCACAGGGGCTTGATTTGGCCCGTTAAGCTATTTGGGTTTGGATTTTTCAGACTTCCTCACCTCATGGAATAACTGAGTCAAGGCACAGCTTTTCACATCCAACACAAACTCCACCTGTGCTCCCACCTCTTCCCACCACGGTACCTCCCAGTTGGACCAGTGTCCCCAGTCAGTGCCCACTGAGAGCACGGGCGCTGTCACCAACAGCGGGGCGTGAGGGGACATGGCTGGGTGGGCGGCAGGGAGGGTGTCCCATGACATTACAGGCTGACCCGCTGGCAGTGAATCACTGAAACCACGGCGGGTTCTTATCGGAAATCCTCATCCAGAGAGACGCAGCTACTTCCCAAATTCACCTCACTGCAGGGCCCGTGTTCACCCGGGCTCGGTGTGGGCAGCATGGGGGGTTCAGAGCTGGTGGGACCCCCTCTTCAAAGCTCCTCCTGGGAATCCCCCCGGCACCTCAATCTCAGACCGTGAGTCCCGGGCTATCCAGACAGTGCCAGGGCATCCATAAGGGTCCACCTGGCTCTGCCCAGCTCAGCCCTCGACCCCGGCCTCACCTGGGGTCTCCATCCTGCCCCGGTCCCCGTGTGCTGCCCGGAGAGCTCCATCCTGCCCAGTTTCCATGTCCCCGGTACCGGAGGCTCCATCCAGCCCCGGTACCCGTGTCCCACTCCCGGTCGTGCCCCCCCCGGTGCCCGCTCCCCCGGCTCCGTACCGCCAAAGGTCCCGTGGAAAGTCCCGCAGGCTCCGGCGCCGCCGAGTCGCCCGGGGCCGGTCCCCAGAGCGGCCCCTCCCCGCCCCGGCCCCGGCTCCAGCGGCGGAGGCGGCACCGGGACCCGCCCTCGGCATCGGCCCCCGCCCCCGGGACGGTCCCCACGGGGACACCGACCACAAGACAGCCTAAGAAACAATCCTAAAATACACTTCAAAAAAATAAACCCCTAGGAAAAACGTCTCTGACACAGTGCTCCCAAAGAACAGCTCCAAAAACAGCTCTCCTAGGAAAAAAAACCCAATCTCCTTAACCTAAACAGCCCCATAACTCTTTCCCTAAAACACCCTTCCTGACACGAACAGACCCAATGAGGCTCCCAGGCCACGGGTACTGTCAGTTTTTATTAATTGCTGCTCCCACCAGGGCTTGGGGGGCCGGGGGGGGCTCGTAAGGCACCGCAAACACCAGGGGGATATTTCCTGATTTCTGAATCCCAGCAGAGGGGCTCGATCCCACACCAGCACTGCAGGAGTTGGGGTCACTCAGGAAAGTCATCAGCTCCTCCACCACAGGCATTATTGTGGACAATCCAGCGCCAATCAACACGAGGTGCCCGTCGGTGGGTTCCAGGCACAGTCCGAGTGCCACTTCATCCATCAGCAGGACACTTCATTCCCTGCCCCACTGAAGGCAGGAATCCGAGAATTGGGACTAGAAACATTGTTCTTCCTCTTGGGAAATCCGACGGTGACACCCACAATTGTTTTATTGCCATATTCTTAATAGAAAGTTAATTACTGTTAATTTCTTGGTTAGAAAAGACGTTATCCACTGCAGATTCAGACAGGAACCGAAGTCACCGGAGAGCTGGGAGCCGCCCCAGCTGCCTCAGGGATGAAGACATAGGTAACACCCACCACATGTTATTTAATCTGTGCCAATCCTGTGCCAGCTTCAGGCTTTGTAGCTCAGCTCAGCGTTCATCTTCGTGTACATCTCATAAATTGCATCCAGGATCGGAGTGACCCTCGTGACAAACTGGTGGATTTTTTCTATGCTTTCCTCTTCCTTGACTTCTTTACCCTTCTCCAAGGCCTTCAGCAAATCAGATTTGTAGGGAAGAGCGTAGACTGAGCCCTATAAAACAGGGAGAGGCTGTTTGACTCCCACAAACCCAACAGAGAGCATGGGTTGGACTGTTCCCATGTGCCAACGCTGTGAGGTCTCTGGACACTTGTCAGGACATGGGAAAGCTTTAGGGATGATGGTTGGATGTTTGGAGAGGGAGGGAATGCTCACCGTGAAGAGCTTCTGCAGCATCCAGCCGTGATATTTCTTCAGTGCAATCTCGTAAGCCTTCAAGGCGTTCACTCGGATGAGGTTGGGATGCTCCTCATCCCTCTCGCCATCAGAGATGCTCTGCAGCAACACCAGAATGAATTTCAGACCCCTGGGAGAAGAGCAGAAGTGTTGGCCTCAGGGAAGTGGGTGTTGCTTCCCAGCTTCCAGCCTGGTGTTTCCAAGCATCCCAAAAACCCACAATCCCAGCAGTGCATTCCTCTCGCCAGTCCCTGTGTGTCCACCCAGGGGAGAGAGAGAAGGGCTGGATGGAGTCCCCAGGGCAGGATGGAACCCCCAGGTGAGGCCTGGGCTGAGCTGGGCAGGATCATGGATCCCCTGGATCCTGCAGGAACAATTTGTGGGCTCACACTGAGGTTGTTCCCCTGTGCATTCCCAGCAGGGAGATTTGAAGAGGGGGATCCCAATAGCTGTGCTGCCCACACTGCCCATCCCACAGGGACCAGCCCAGCACACGCAGTCAGCATTTGGCTTTCTCCAGCTCCCCACATGCTGGGACACAGCCAGAGCAGCTCCCGACGCCGTGAGTCACCTTTTCAACCACATCAGCGCCAGCGTCGCGCCCGTCTTGGGCCAGGCCGAGCCGTGCAGCTCCTTCTCCACCTCCAGGATGTTCTGCAGCGTTTTGAACTTGGCAGGGTTGGAGTCATAAACCGCCCGGATTTTCTGAGGGCAGAAAAGGGGGTTGGCTTCCAGGAGCAGGGACTTTGGGCAGGAGCCCCGGGAATAAACTTGTGACTGAAGGAGCCACTCCTGAGCTCAAAGTCCTCGTGGGAAGAAAAGCCTTTTTGAAACACCTCCAGTCCCACAGCATCTCTCTCCAGGGATTCTCCTCTCTAAGCCCTCCTGAGTCCCTTCCTACCTTAATATTTCCAGTCAGGTCTGCTTTGACAGGCGAGTAGACAATGGGAGTCCCCAGGCAATCTGTGGAGACAGGGAGGGAGGACAGTCAGACATTGGTGACACAGAGGACACCACAAACTTCCCATAACCAACAGGTTTCACTTCAAGCACAGCCCGGGCGCTGAGACACGCCAGTGAAACTAGAAAAGAATCTCTGAACTTCATACATGGCTGTTGGCCCTTGGGACAGCCCTGCCACCTACTGCGGCCCCACCAGCGACCTCCAATCCCCCTGGCTCCGGGACACAGCCCTGGCAGAACGTCCTGGAACAGCCTGACCGGCACTGGACACTGCCCGTCCGCATGTGCTGCCCTTCCGGGGCTGCCACCGAGCCGCCACACAATAGCTGACATTGTGGAGGGCAGCGGGCACGCTGTGCCACGAGGGCCCACACCCACCCAAGTCCCGATCCACGGGTGGGATGGCAGCTCCTGCCCCGGGTGATGCCTCTGCATGGGGAGCTCCAAGGGACCGCAGGACGCTTCCCAACGGGGCTGCCCGGCAGGTTTGACAGGATCGTGATGCAACCCCGGTTCTGGCAGAGCAGCCAAACCCGGTGTGAGTCCTGGATCAGGTAGAGGGGGTCGCACCCAGAACTGGGGAGGGGGCACCCCGGAGCGGCCGAGTCGGCAGCAGGCCTGGTCCCAGCTCGCATCTCCCAGCCCCAGCCACCCCGGTCTCACCGAAGAACGGCGGCAGGTGCGCCACGGCCTCCAGGAAGGGCAAAGTCTCGATCTGCTTATCAGCCGGCAGCGGCTTGAACTCGTGTTCCAGCAGCAGCGCCATGGCAAGCGTACTATCCCCTCCTTCCCCCTCACCGCTCCCCGGCTGAGGGGGCTCTGAGGGTAGCGGGGGCCGACCCGGCAGCGCGCCCACGCCACGCTCCTCCCTCCTGCCTCTCCGACCAATGGCTGCTCATCTTCCGCACGGCCGATGCACAGCCATTGGCCAGAGCGGCAGGGGGCGGGACTTGAGCGCAAGGAGGCCACGCCCCCTTCGCCCCCTCAGACTCGGGGCCTTGTCCGGAACCCCGTTCTGCCCCGGCCGCGTTCCGAGCGACAGGCAGGCCGCGTAAATTATTCACGAGAGATAAATATTTTATAGGGAACAGATGGAAAACAAACCTCAACGCGCGCGAGTGATGAAACACCTCAGTGAGGGGTTGGGTGGGAAAATGACACCGAGCGGGGGACACGGAGAGGTGAAGAAGGGGTGGGAGCGAAGGGAGGCTCAGCCCGTCCGCTGCGTGGGGAGCGGACTCGGCGGTGTCAGGGCCCCAAATACGGTGTTTTTACCGGTTATGCTGGAAAAACAGGTCGTGGGGCGATAGCGATCGGTGGCTGGCAGGGCGGGTGCGGATACGAGGCGGGTGTGAGGAGCTGCCGGTCACCGGCGGGGGCTGCCGGCTGGTGCCACCTCCCTCCCGTGCTGCCCGGAGCCCGTCCCGAGAGATGCCCGGACACCTTCCCGGGATGCCAGGAGCCAGCTCCGTGGTGCCTGCGGTGCTCGGAGCCCACCCCAGGGTGCTCGGAGCCCACCCTGGGATGCTCACTTCGGGATGCCCGCAGGCTCTCTCGGGATGCCCGGAGCCCGTTCCGGCGGTGCCCGGCCTGTCCCGGGTCACGCAGCGCGCGGTACGGTTGGGTTCGCTGCCGCGCTGGTGCCGTGCCAAGGCGGGCAGAAACAGAAACCTTTAACCCCTGACATATTTACAGCGCCACAAACCGCGCGGTGCTGCGCGCTCCGAGCCGGCACAGCGGCACCGCGCCCGGCTCGGCCTGGACCCGCACATCCTGCGAGCGCTCGGAGCGCGGCGGCACCGCCGGCTCGGAACGAACCGATCCCCTCCATCGCTCCCTCTCCCGTCCCTCCCTGCTCACCCTCCTCTCTCCCCGCCTCCCTCCGCCGGTCCCCGCCTCCCCCGTCTCGCCGTGTCCCTCGGCGGGCGCCGTCGCTGCGATGTCGCTGTGGCCGCGGTGGGGCCGCGGCGCGGAGCGCTGGGCGGCCGAGCGGCGGGAGCTGGAGGCGCGCAGCCGGCAGCAGTGGGAGAGCACCAGCCGCGCCTTCGCCCGCGCCGCCGCCTGCTGCTCCCTGCAGGCGCGCTGGAGCGAGCCCCGCGTCCCCCCGCCCAGGTACGGCCGCGGTGCGGCGGGTCCCGGGCCGGTGCCGGGGTCCCGCTGACTGCCGCTGTGTGCGCAGCGCGGCGGCGGCGCGCCGGGACGCGGAGGAGAAAGCGGCGCGGCTGCAGCGGCGGCGGGAGCGGCTGCAGCGGCTGCTGGGCGAGGAGCAGGAGGCGCTGGCGGCGGAGATGCGGGAGCGGCAGAGGGGCGGGATGCGGAGCCAGGAGCTGCGGGACGGCCCCGGAGAGTGCGGGAGGAAGGTGAGGGAGCGGCCCGGCCATGCTCGTCCCGCATCGCGGGGCTCGTCCCTTGTACCAGCTGGAGTTGCCACCGCTTGGTGTCCTGAACCCCTGCTAGCCTCGGCGGGGTTTGGGATGCTGAGCACTGCCGCATCCTTACCTCACCCGCTCTGTGTTCCCAGTTTGCTGAACCGCTGCTGCACGAGCGCTGGAACAAAAACGCGAAGCTCCAAGAGGTGATGTTCCTTTCTCTTGAGTCCCTGCTGCCTTGTATTTATTAAACCAGTTTTTAACTTGAAAGGCATCATATCTCTACAGTTGACACTCACCTCGCATCACAGCAACTGCCCCAAGTTCTGATAAAAGGCAAAGAAATGAAAGGGTTTAAGTCTAAACACTTTTAAGAAGTCCTCTCAAAGTCAGAAATCTGTTCAGACTCTGAACAATTTTTCAGAGCTCACAATGTAAATATCTCAGGTATGTAAAATATAAATAACATCAAAAATATAAATCTTCATATCTCAGCTGTTCCTGCCACACTGTGGTACCTCCTCATTCTTCTTTCCATCCATGTGCTGCTCCAACATTGCAGTCCTGTATCACTGTGACAATGTGACAGTGACCCTCAGCTCAGGACCTAGTGGGCAGCTCAGACACTCAGATGAGCCCACCTGAGCAGAGGCAGATCCTACTGGGATTTCAGGGCCAGGTGGTGCTCGGGAGAACCTGGAAGATCCTGGGAGACAGAACCTCTGGCACTGATGTCCCTGCTGCATCTCTTGTGTCTCCAGGTGGAGTCAGAGCTGCCCAGGAAGCATGTGAGAGAGGCTTGGGGTGATCAGCTAAGGCAACAGAACGAGGTATGGGGGTAGCCCTGGTGTTCTGGTCACTGGGAGAACTCTGAAATGCCTGTGCAGGTGGAGGGGTGACATTTGTGCCACAGGAGCTGCTGCCAGGAAGGGCAGTGTTAACAAAGCCATCCAGCTCGCAGGAGGCTGCTCCGTGGATTTTCTGAGCCAGTTGTTACTTTGTGTCAGGCTAACCTGAAATGCTGTTCTCTTTTCTTTGGAAAAGGAAGAGGTGACCAAACTCCAAGAGAAGAGCCACAAAACTGCACGAGAGGAAGCACTGGAAAGAGCAAGACAAGAGGAAGAGAAGCATCAGCTGGAGAAGCAACCAACAGAGATATTGCTTCAGCAGATAGAAGAACTGAAATTGCAGGAGACAAAGGTAATCCTGACTTTCTCTTCATTTGAGAAAGGAATTTGTTGTTTCACTTGAAAATACAGCAAGGCTGACCTGACCTCTTCTCTCCATGTTTGCTCTGCAGGGAGGGTTTTCCCTGCCTGCAGAGGAGCAGAGCAGGGTACAAACTCTGGTCAAGCATGCTCTCTGGGAAGTTGTGGCTCTCTGCTGTATTCTCTCTTGGTGCTCGTGTTTTCCATTTTAGGCAACAAAGCTGAAAAAGGAACAAGAGAATTTATTAAGGCAGCAGTGGGAGCTGGAGAATTTGAAAGAAGAAAGAAAACAAATGGAAGAGCACCGGAGGAAGAAAGAGCTTGGGTAGGACACCAAGTGGAGCTTGTTTTGGATAGAATCTGTTCCTGAGCCCACTTGGGGCTCAGGGAGATATTTCTGGGTTTTGGTGGACTGCCCACAGCAGCCAAGGAGCAGAGGCTCTGGTGCTGTTACTGCTTCTTGTTCCTGGTGGCAGGTTCCTCTTTGTCACAGATGTACCTCCCTGGGTGCTGCTGCACAATGACTTGGTGCTTTACAGTCAGTGTGGTTCTGTTTGTTTTTTTAAATTTTGATTTTTTTCCTCCTTCAGCCGCTTTTTGAAGCATCAGTGTGACATCCAGTTAAGGAGACGAGCACAGCAGATACAGGAGGAGCTGGTAAGAGATTCCTTTATAGATTCTGTGTGGTGAAAAAACTTATTGTGTGTGGTTTGTGTCTGCCTCTGATTCTTACAGATCAGGAGGCCCCTTCAGCTTGTGCACAGGGCTGGAGCACAAAGCTCACGGGGAAGCAGCAGATGGAACATCTTGCTGAGCACACCCTTGACACTGTCAGCAGTAATGCCTAGAGGAGCCCTGCACACAGGCTGGAAGGCTGTTGTTTAGTTGTTAATCTGGTGTTTTTCTCTCCAGGAGACAGACAAGCAAATCCTATCAGCCCTCCTGGAGAGGGAAGGTGAGGATCAGCGCTGGCAGATCCCGCAGCGGGGATGGGTGGTGGCAGACGTGGCCTGGATGATGAGGGTCATCGAGGAGCAGCTCCTGCTGGAAAAGGAGAGGGAAGCAGAGCTCGAGACCATCTTCAGGTGAGTGTGCCCACCTCTGAACCTCACCTGAAGAGTCTGACTGTGCTGAGTGTTCCAGGTCAGGGGATCACCGAGGGGCATGGGTGGGATGGCCACACCAACTGGCAGGGAACAAACCTGAAGAGAAACCCAAGTGCTGCTCTAAAGCACAGGGCAGCTTGTCTGGGCCTGTGGAGTATACAGGGGAGTTAACCTCAGAGATAATTCCTCCTCTCTCCTTTAGGGAAGAAGCAAAAAAAATATGGGAGCAGAGGGAAGAAGAATGGGAAAGAGAGAAGGTGGCCAGAGATCGCCTGATGAGTGAGGTGATGTCTCTAATGACGATGTGTCTCCCTTGGCTCAATGAAACCATCATTGTATTTGTAACCCACCACCCTCTGGAGAGCTAGAGCCTTCCATTCCAGGGTGCAATTGTTTTGTTGTGTGTTTCCTAGGAACTGTTTAACCCTCTTGTCCCTCCATCCCCTCCCTTTGCTCAGGTCCTTGCAGGCAGACAGCGCCAGATCCAAGAGAAGATGGAGTTAAACAGACGGGCCCAAGAAGAGTCCATTAAGTATCGAGAGCAGCTGATCAAAGAACTGGAGGAGGCAAAGGAAGGGACTTGTTGGGAGCAGGAACAGCAGAGAGGCTGCAGGAGGGAGCTGCAGGCACAGGTAGGCTGAGCTCCTCAATACACACCTGGCTGCTGAGGCTGCCCCATCTCACCCCATTTCTCCTGCACAGGGCACAGAGCACAGCTGGAGAGAGGAGCAAGAACAGCAGCAGGGATGGGGCCAGCAGCACCTCGAGGAGCTGCAGCAGCAGGAGGATGAGCAGGGCTAGCACAGCAGGGTAAAGTCACACCTGGGTCACCCCAACACACCAGCCATGGAGGGTAACATTGCTGGCTCTGGTCTGATCCTTCCCCTTGGAGCTCTACAGTTCTCTCTTTTATTTTTTGCTGATATTGATATGTTAAACCCTAACTTTTAAAGAATTTTTGAGGCAGATGTGTTGCTAACACCTCAAATGTTGCTCAGTGCTGAAAGGGATGTATTGGCTGCATTAGTGTAATTGGTACAGCGCAATTCCCCTGCTCAGTCTTAATGTTGAGTGTCCTGCTTTTCCTGGCTCTAAAATCAAACTTGAGTAACCCTACCCAGCCCATCAGCTCCTGTGCATGCTGAGCATGCTGAGCATGCTGAGCAGTGTGTGTGGATTAATTCCAGAGCCCACAAACCAAAGGCTTTTGTTTTTACTCCATTAGTTCTACAGGTACCCAAGAGCAGCTTGGACTGAGGAATGATCATGAGCTGCAGCTCCAGACTACAGAAAGAAAACTGAGGACTCAAGGAACTCCTGAAATAATGGTGCCTCTGGAATAGCCTACAGTGAGATCAAGGCTTGAGTCAGTAGATTTCTGAAAGCATTTAGCTGTGGCCAAGCTGAAGAGGAGAAAAGTTCTACTGTCTTCAGGAATGTGGAGGTGTGAGCACCTTCAGAGAAGTGAACTGCTTCACTCTGCATTCTGGAATTGTACTCACGTATTTCAGTACATGAAAGGCTGAAGCAACCCAGCAAATAAAAGGGCCCTGTGGACCTGAGCCATAAAAAAACCTGTGTCTCCCCAGGAACAAGTGCTGTGAAACACCACAGGCTGTGTCAGACTCCGAACTTGGAGAATCAGGCTGTGCCTGTGTTCCCACTGGACTCTGAGGAGTAAATTCATAATGCACATTGCAAATCAGTCACGTGTGCTGTGGCAGCAGTGCTTGTCCAGTTCCTCTCCAGAACGTGCTGGAGATTTCATTAAATGTTGTTTTTCACTTGTTTCATATATTTTGAATAATTGATTTTTTTTTTTTACATGAGCAAACTACTGCAGCAATAGGAGAGGAGATGGAGTTGATGATTGCAGTTCCTTCCCTCCTGTTTCCATCTACATCAGTCCTGGCACAGTGCACAAGGAGCACTCAAGAGTAGAAACCTTTCCAAAGATCTTTAGAGAACCAGCAGTCAAATAAGCCCACATCATTTCACACTGAAAGGGTTTTAGCATTTTATAGTAATACTGTAAACAAAAGATTAAAAGTCAAAATATTATACAGACAGAATGACACTGATAAATACAAGGTTTGGAAAAAGGCAAAAAAAGCTTTTCCTTTCCTCTGCAGCATTTTGTAAAGGAAGAGCAAGTTTGTTTACAGGGGAACAAGAGGAGATCTAGTCTGAAAAGAAAAACACACCTTTGTTATTTGAGGTGCTACAAACTCTGTGATTGCAGTGCTGTGAGTGGAGGGTTCATGAACTTGCTGCTGGGGGTTCCTGGGGGTGTGAACCACTCTGATTTCAGCTAGCTGGAGCAGGGGCTGGCAGTCACTAAAGTGTCCCTTGGTTCTGGATCAAAGGCAGGTTTAAATAAGTGATAAATTACACCATAGCTCAGTGTCACCCTGCTTTGGAAAGCAGGTAAGATATGTTAAAGAACAGCACACAAAATGCTGAAAAATGCCATCTGCTGCTTTTCAGCCATGCCAATTTAAGGAAAAGTTCCTAGAAGGTTCTCAATGTATTTAATTAATTGCCAGTTGCATGATTTTGAAGTAGGTTTCACAAAGGTCATTTTGCAGTTTTAATCCCAGCCTGCCTGCATTGTCAGGCTAGAGCTGCTTCTGAAAGGCAGAAAGGAAATAAAACCCCACAATTAATTTACTGGGCTGTCATCTCCTCTCTCCATTCCTTCCCTCTCTCAGACTCTGGGAGCCAGACAGCACCAGGAATCCAGCAGTGCTGTGGCATTTGTGCTTGGATATATCCACACAAACACACCATGGCTGGCTCCTGGGCAGGGACAATGCACTTCCAAACGGGACAGGAAGAGGCAAAAATCAGTGATTTCCCGCACCACCTGAAATTCAGACTCCCAAAAATATCCTCATTTTTGAAATTATGGACTGACACACTTTTGTGAACTGTTATAAAGAAATCTGGAGCACACATGGCCACTGCAGCCTGGCAGGGGTTACTCAGCAAGTTGCCAAATTTTGAAAGATTTGCATAAAAAACTTAGGAGATACGAGAAATGCTTTCACATTTGGATATGTTGAGGTACAGAAGTTATGTGCTGTGGCAGACACAGCTGCTTTTGCACTGGCACTCTTTTAACTTCCTTTTTCTGTTAATGAGCACAGAAATCTTCAGTGAAATTGCATCTGGAGTTACTGAGAAATGCTGCTGCAAACAAGACGGTGCCTCAAAGATGACAGGAGAATTCTGCAGGAAACTTAACAATGAATTACTAACTCAGAAACAAAGGATAATATTTTAACCACTAATGCCCTAAAGTAACATCAAACATATATATTAATGGCATAGTGACAACTAAAAGAAATAACTATTAAAGTTTCAAATTCCTTCCAAAACATAAAGTGACAAAGACCTTGTAGAGTTACACGTAACAAGCTTGGATGCCCACAACTACTACTGGTTTAGCAGACTAAAAAAAAAAACATATTGCACAACAGTTGATATGGGAACAGAGAACATTGGGCTCGCACCCCCGTTACCAGGACAAACCTTCTTCCTGCTGGGAGCAGTCCTGGAGCCTGGGGAGCCTCAGCCAGCAGGATCCCAGCAGGGGAGGGACGGAGATGCTGCCCTCCCATCCGTGCAGTGGTGTCAGAGCAGTTCCACCAGCAGGAGCTGAAAGCAGAACGTGGCCCCAAGGAAACATCTACGAGAGCTGGGACATGAGAGTGGCTCGACAGCTACTTGCAACATGCTATTATCCACAACTACACTGGCAACACAGGCACAAAATAAGGCAGTGGGTTAAATTAATCATAAAATTGTTAGAAAACATGCAAAAATAATACTGAGTTTAAAAAAAAAAAAAGTTTCTTGCCCCTTGAAGTTTGTTTTTTTTTCCTCGTAAAAATGCGCATAGTTCCACACCTCTATGTTGAAATCCAACCTTTGAAAAAAAAAAACAAAACCCCAGAGTAAAAAGGCCCGAGTGCCTCAGTTGTTGTTCTCTTTGGTTGTGATGGTGACGAGCTGCTTGGCAGCTTTGGCGATGTCGTAGGCGCACTGGATGACCTGCTGTGTCACCAGCTGGATGTCGGGCGCGGGGCTGGGCTCGGCGGGCAGCGCTTTCCTGCACTCCGACTGCAGTCTGTAGGCACTGGAGGTCAGCAGGCGCAGGGAAGTCCTCACCAGCTCCGATTTGGGCTTCTGGGGAGGGAAAAACAGACGCCGCAAACTGGCAGAACAACACAACCTTGTCATCGGCTCACAAGGGTTCTCTGATGCTGCGGCCAAGCTTTGCCTTCCCCTCGTGGCAGCAGAGGGAATTTCTGCTCTCGGGGAGATTCCAGGCAGGGAATATTGCTCCGTGCCCTCCCTTAGGAATTATTCATGCACATTTCTGGTGCCTGTTTACTGTCCCTGCCCACGTCCTGGCTGCCAGGAGGGGACAGCGTGTCCAGGACGATCGGTGCAGGGTGGGACAGCAGCCTCAGCTCTTTGCTCGCAGTTTTGGAGAGGTGAGTGAGACTTTATAAGAACTTAGTCATGGGGGATTTCACTCCCTAAATTTGCTGGGAACAAACAGATCACCTGTATGGATGGATGGATGACAGATTTAAATGTGGCTGCAGGGAAGAAATCCAGGTGCAGGCACTCAGATGGAAAAAGGGGTGATGAATCTGGTGAAATTCCCACCTGACCACACAATTCTTCATGCCAGATCCAAACACCTCCAGTTCTGTGCCATTTTTACAAGTTTTAAGTTCAAGAATACAATTAAAAGCCTGGATTTCCACTTCAGCCCTCATCAATTGCCAATCCAAAGTTGCATCAAAACCCCATCATTTCTCCTTACCATTTTCACTCTGAAGGGAAATAATTTGTGATTTTCATTCTGCAGGGGAATTACACATGAGAAGAGAGGCCAAGACCATTGTGATGGTGGCAGGTACTTACTTTTGGGAACAAGGCTGCCATTTCTGTCACTGCCACATGTATTCTCTCGGAGCACGGTATATAGCTGCAGAAAGATGCCCTGGGTTATTTATTTTTGTAGAAACTCCCCTCTTCCACCTCATTGCTCAGTGACTGTTATTCTAAAAACAACCACGTGACTTCAGAAAAAGCAAAAACTTGACCAGCAGTGCAAAGTTATTTCTTAGATTTTCATTGTTCTTCAGAGTTTGGTCTGAAGGAATAGCTGTCCATACTTTTTATATAAAACATTGTCAGGAAAGTCTCCATTTGTGTGCAACTTCACAACACCAAGACGGATTAATTAATACCCAATAAACAGACAAGGCAGAGCTCTCACACACATGCATCCCCAAATTACCAACTACATTCACAATCTTTGAGTTCTAGGCTAAATTTTCATGAATTCTGATGAGCTAGTTAATAAAACAAAGGCAGATTCCATGAATCCTCACAGATTTCAGTTCTGATTTATAAACCAAATGAAAACTGGTCTGTTCAAAATGGAACTATTTACCACAAACTGCTGTGAACAGTGAAGTGTTAGTGTGCTCTCTCACAAGTCTCATTTTAAAGGAGTCACTTTTATGCTTCAAAGACTCAATTTTAGCCTAAGTTAGTTCACATGATCCAATCTTAAGCAAGAGGATCTCAAAAACCACAAAGCATTCAAGAAAACTATTCAGCATGTGTGGGTTATGGTGGGTCAGTGCCCTTTCAAGCAAAAAGAGCCCCCAAATCCACCCCCCCAGGCATTATTCATTTGATCTTCTTGCAACACCAAAGGTGCAAAAAAATCAGTCACTTGCAAATGCACTGAGAGTGAAGCAACACACTGGGGTCATTTTGGCAATGCAGGAAAATTGCTTTAAAAGGAGTATTTCCACGTGTCTCAAGTCACATGAGTTCTTCCATACAAACTAAAAGTGGAGAGAGGTCTTCCAAGTTCACCACAATTCCCCTTCTGCTGTGGAGTTGAGGATTAATCTCCCTGCATTTACCTCATTAAAAGTCAATTTACTGATTAAACCCTTCACTAACAAGGCAAAGGAAGCCCTGAGAATAACCTGAATGAGACACTCACAGGTTTCACTGTGAGTTCTCTAGGTCAGCTGCAAAGTTTGCAGTGTGGCCTGAAGGAATGGCTTTAGTTTAATGTCTGAACACTCCCTGTGAGCTTGTGAGATGCTCTGACACTCTGCTGGGTTTACACACATTCCAGTGAGACATCAGCAAGATATTCAAATAATGACAGCTTGGAAAAGGAATCCCTCATTAGCAGTAAATTGTGTTAATCTCTTCCTCCCATCCTGGCCAAGCTTTGAACCTGGGCAGTTCTGTTTTAAAGAGCCTCCCACACAAATATCACTTTTATTTTAGGCATTAACGAATAATATTTTGGTCAGCTTGGAAGATACCACATAAACACAGATCTTTTTTTCATGGATTTGGGATACAAATGCTCTCTTTTGACCTCCACCAGTATAAACACTTGAGAGGCCTCAGCTGCCAGGTATGAATGCTCCACCTTGGGAATGTGAAACTCCTGCTACTTTTGCCATGGCGCAAAGAAGCAGCAACCACGTGTTTTGTTCATTAAACTCACAGAATGGTTTGGGTTGGGAGGGACCTTCAAACCTCAAAGATTTCTTCCTAAAGGAAGAAATTCTTCCCTGTGAAGGTACACAGGGTGCCCAAAGCAGCTGTGGCTGCCCCTGGATCTCTGGAAGAGCTGGATGGGGCTTGGAGCAAGCTGGGCTAGTGGAGGGTGTGGAACAAGTTGGGCTCTAAGGTCCCTTCTAACCCCAACTATTCTGTGATCCCATGAGCCAAACAAGTTGTAATTTAAATTCTCTTGACAGACAACAAAAAACAAAACAGGAGAATACACCAGAGCCAGCTCCAGCTCCAGGCTGTGGTTCTGTCCCCCACTGCTCACACCACAGGGAGCTGAAGGGGCCGTGCCTGCAGCTCCCTCATCCCCTGCAGCATTTCATGCATCGCCTTTCCATGACCCTCGTGTGGCTGGAGTGGGAGGGAAAGAGGCAGCAGAGAGAAGGAGAAAGGACACTGTGCCTGGGAGGCAGGGACAGAGGCCAGAGTACCAGGAGGCAGGGCCGGGCTGCTGGCTGGTCAGAGGCTGCACGGGGACCCTGGTGCCGAGGCTGTGTCTGAGCTGGGATGTGCCCCCACACTCCAAGGGCCTGCTCAGCCCGTGGAGCACAGGGAGAGGGATGGGAGAGAGTGAGAAACAAAAGGAAGAAGGGGCTTCGTTAATAGATACTCTTGAATCATGGTTTTTACTCTGCAGTTATCTATGCAGCATGTGATTTTTCTCTACAACGTTCCCAGCACGAGCTTGGAGGATGTGGTATTACATCCTCAAGTGTCTCCTTTCGGTGAGGAAGCATTCCCCTGTGTTAAGGAAGAGGAAAACAAAGAACAGCAGCTTCCTAGTTCAGTGTTTTGCAAGATAACACTCATCTAAGCACAGGCAAACACCCCACTCCACGTGTGGTACAGAAAATGCAGCATAGCAGATTTTTTAAAAAAACCTGATCAACAACGAGCCAGGCATGCTGCATTGTTTCCTTCAATGATTTAGAAAAAATTCACACACTCTATAGTGTGATACACATAAAAACCACACTCATTTGAAGCTTCTCTGTGTGAAACAAGCAACAAGAGGTTGCACTAGAAAAGGTTACACCAAGGGCAATGAGCTCAGCACAAACACGGCAGAAGTCGTCACTCGCTGAGGAGGAGAGGCCACGCCGGCCCTGCTAAAAATAGCAAAGTACAAGAAGGAAAAAACACAGAACAAAAGTGGCCCCATTATTGTGCACTTCTCTGAGCAAGGCAGGAAGTGAGGGCTCAACACAAACTGCTGCTGCTTCTCCCAGGCACAGAGGGCATCGAGCTGGGGCCACAGCAGAGCCAGAGCTGCCAGCCCAGAGAGTTCCAGCCCCAAAATGTGCTCACACCTGGGATTATGTAACTTTGATCTACAGCCTTCTAAAAGGGCTCTGTGGGGAGCACCACCTGATGATCAGCAAGGGCAGTATCATTTTTAGTCACACACAGCAATTCTGGAAATTGTTCAGGTGGGCCAGAATTTCCCTGAGGGAGCTGAAGCTGCTGCAGCATGATGAGCATGTTCTGCTCACTCAGCTGCGTATCTCAAACCAATAGCTCAAAATACTTTTGCTGGTACATAATTTGTACTAATACCTCAGTAAGAAAGCCAGATTCTCCCTCTTTCACAATTTGCTCCTGAAGCAAGGCTTGGTGTTACTATCACATTCTGTAGGGCGGATATAGAGGGCTGAAGAGCCAAGAAAAACTTACAGTGAGTTTTCTACAACACATTTAATTTGTGTTGTAAATAATACAACACCTGTTTTGCAGCAGGACTCACAAGTTAAGGGCAGGGCACTCACAAGGGGCTGGGCACTCCTCCCCAACTTGCCCTGTGGCACTAAGGACACAGGGAACAGGACCTACACATTTCACAGGTGTGAAATAGCAGGGCTGTATTGCACTTTCACCTGTGTGTGAAAACACCTGAAGAATTCCCTTTGTTTTCTCACCAGAGTTTTTTCCAGCACTCCCTCCTTACCTGTCATGTTTGTTCTCCTGCGCCGCTCGCAGCAGCTCCTGGATGTTCTTGGTGATCTGCTCCGTTTTCCGGATCACATCTTCTGTGCTGGGCAGGCTGGAGCTGGGAGCTGGGTCTGTGTCCTCAGGGATGGAGCCCTCCCCCTGCCACACGATGCTGCGCTGCCGGCCCTTCCTGCCCGACCTGCAGGGGACAAAGCAGGGCTTGGCCCGGGCACAGAGCAGCCTGCTGTCACCCCCCAGCTGTGTCACAGCACCTACCCCGGCTCCTCCAGCTCCACGGGCGTGCTGGGGTTGTCATAGTCGCTCTCAGACACGCTGCTCTGCTTCTCCAGCTTTGAGGCCTGCAAGGAATGGATTTATTTCAGCTTGTGCAGGGAAGAGCAGCCCTGGGCTGTGCCAGAGCCACGTCCTGTGCACGTGGATTTGCTCTTTGCACAACAGCTCCTGCTAGCCTGGAGCTGCTGTGTCCCTCTGCCCCCATGCCAGGCTGCTGCTCACCACCAGCACAGCACAGCCCCACCAGCCCCTGAACACCCAGCGTGCCAGGACAGACAGACAGACAGAGCACAGCATCCTTCCCTGACAGTGAAAATGCCCCAGGGGCATGCTCTGAGAGGCCACCGGGAGCAGAGGCCAAATGGAGAAGCAGCATCATGAAACAGGAGCCTGAACGGTGAATAAGAACCACTGGAGAGGAAGAGAACCCCAGAGAAAAAGAGACCAGATCAAGAGAGCAGAGCAGAGACCAGAGACCACGGTGGGGAATGCAGAGTGGCAAGCAACTGGTGGGAGGCTGGTCCTGGGAACCCAAAACAAGGGCTGAAGACTGTGGCAATTGGAAAGCCAAAATAAAGACAGGAAACAGAGATGGGGGAGCCCAAACCGCAGGTGGAAGATCGAGGGCACGCGTGGAACTGATGAGACCTGGAGCTCATGACAATTTGGGGGCCAACACAAGAGGGGTTAAAGCCCATTGCAAAGTGAAGCCCAAAAAGTGTGAGGAACTGAGGCCCACTGAACGCTTAATACTGGTCTAGAGTTGGAAGACCAAAGAGGTGTGCTCCAGAGCAGAGGCCCAACCATCAGAGGGTCACAGAAGAACGGTGTCAGAAAGAGAGCGGACAATTCCAAAGGGGAAGCTGAAATGAGAGCAGGAGGAATGAGGGAAGCAGAGGATTGAGCTCTGTAGGCTCCAGAGGCTGATCCCAGAGCAAAGGCTGGATGAAGAGAGGGATTCCAAAATGAGCTTGGAGGCCAAATCCTCAGCCAGGCCCCGGCATCACCACACATCTGCTTCCTCAAGTAAAAACTGCAAAGCTTCAGCCAGGAGCCCAGCACAGTGTGCCTGGTGTCAAATACACCACACTGGGGTCACTCTGATCACAGAGCAGCAGCTCAGGGTCCGTCACAGCCCTGGGGCTCCTACAGAAACCCTGAAGTCACCATGAGGGAGTCTCCAGGGTTAAACAGCAAGGGACACCTCCAATCCGACCTGAATATTTAGGAATCTGCTTCCAAATAATATTTCTGCCTCGAGGACAGACCAAAAGTGTGACCAGGAATTGGTTTTCACTGGCTGAGATTCAGCACATTTGTTAAGCACTCATCTGATGTTAAAGCCATCAATTCTTAAATGAAGGAACTGGAGTTAGGAATCCTTTTACATTTTAAAGTTGCTCTGCACAGAAGGTAAAAACAGCATTTTTTGAACACTCCTCTCTCAGGACAGCTGGTAAAGATCAGTTGTAAAAGTGATGTGTATTTTGAAGATAAGAAACTATTTTATGTCGAGTCTGACCTTTCCCCTCTGCCAGGTGTACAGAGACAACAATCCTAACAGTGGCAAAGCTCTACCATCTGGTCAGAAATACAAACAACAGTGATGATCTACAAGAAGAGGATACTAAGGGATCATTAATATAGAATCAGTGTAGAATAAAAACAAACCAAACCCTCTGCAATTATCCAGTACCAGAGAGCACTGCAGCCAAACTCAAATTTCCATTTGGACAAACAGGAAATTCCCTTGAAAATTTTTTTCTTCTATCCCTACTTGCAAATCTAATATTTTCTGGACTAGTATGTCCAAACACTGTACAGTCAAAATAAAATGGGGACAGAAGGAATTAAAAAGAAATTTCTGTGTCCTGACAGGGAGAGACCAGAGCAAACATTTAACCCCCCAAATTTATCTTTAAGGCAAACAATCAATCAGGACCACCTGGATTGGTGCAAGCCACCCAAGGAAAGCAGCTTTGAAGCTGGGCCTCATGCAGTGCTTTTAGTCAGCAGGAGAGTTGTACATTGGCTTAGAAATATCAGTGAGAGCCTGGAAAAATCACTGTCCAAACAGCAGCCAGCTTGTCTTGGGGCTGCTGTGCGGCTGAACAAGTGACCTGGAGAACTGTGCACGGTGTTAAAGGCTGAAGATGTGAAGTTAGAGAGAGCCCAGAGCTGGTGGCAGCAGGAATGGGAGGGAGGAATTCTGCTCCATGCAGGCTGGAAGGGCAGGCAGTGAGAAGGGGAAGAGAGAGGATGTGCTTCTGGGGAGATTGGCACCTCCTCCAGGGAGAAGATGGATTGGGAAGGTACTTAACCCTTCGTGTGCTCTCATCCCTCGACCAGGAAAGCGTGGAGGGGAAGGAAGGTAGAGATGAAGAGGAGGTCACAAACGCACTCCTCCCGATCTATAAATGGGAAAGACAAAAAAACCAAAAAAACCCAAAACACAAACAAAGTCTTAACTGAAATTAAAGGAACATTCTTAAAACCATGGAGATGACACAAAGCAAGAATGATGTTGAGAATCTGGCTTAGGCTGAGGGGGCTTAATTCCTACAAAATACAATTGAATTCATGTCTAATACTGAGATTCCAGAGGTGCCAAATTCCATGGAGAATAAAAAAAATTCACCACATGCCAAGTTAACAAATCAATGCTTCAGAACTGCTACTGCTATCCAAGTTTCCACCCAAATGACCAAAGGACCTACACAAAGCACTGTCACATTTTGCAAACACTGTCACACACAAATGAATTCTGTCATTTCTTGCTGCCAGAACTGCCATCATATCAACATGACAATATAATTTAAAATTATTCAGATTTTCCAGCTTAAATTCATTTAGTTGAAGGTGGGGACTGATTCCCTTGGTGCATTCAACAGTCTTCTGCAGAATGTGCATGGAATATTTGCCCTCCTTCATGCCAAAGCTAATTCCAAAATACATTTTAAAGATTTTAATGATTTAACTGGAAGGAAATACAAGACATTGCTACCAAGAGGGAAAGATATTGTCAAAAATCCACACATTTTAAATGTGTGCCTAAAAGATTGTGTCCTGTATTCCAGCCCACAGGGCAATCTGTGAAATAAAAAATTAACCGTGCTGATTAATTAAATGCACTTGTTAATTAAATGAACTTGTGTGTGTTGGGTCGCTTCTGTAAAGTGTGAACACCTCAGTGCAAAATCCCTCTGGCCAACAGAGAACTCCCTCTCCGCATCAAACAGGAAAATACTAAACCAGAAGAGTCTGCTTGACTGGCAGATCTAAACCACCTGCAGCCTCCAATTCCAAACTCAGAATAAGAAACTGGTCTGCAGAAAAAAATTTCAATTTTAATTAATTTTTGCCAGGTGGTTATGAAGTTCCACAAAACTGGCACCTGGGTGTTTATCCCCAGAAATACATGAACTTTACCTACCTTCTTGGAATACTATTTCCCCTCCCTTCCTGGTTTTCAGAAAATTATATATTGATATTTTATATATATATATATATATATATAGTGTGGTTAAAAAACCAAAAGCTCCAGTTTAGGTATTCCAGAACTGCTACAGCTTCTGCTTTTCAAACCATCAGGCTCCTGCAGACATGTTAATACAGCAAACACCAACAATTCTCACATTTATTCCCCCTGTTGTTTTTTCTTCCCCTTGGAGGCAGAAGCGGAGTGAACGAGCGGAGCTGGAAGAGACAGGAAAGCCGAACGTGTGAGGCAACGCAGAAGCAGCAGCACTTTTACTCACGTGTGGAGGGAAGGGCTGCAGCCTGGTGATGTTTTCCTCTGGGTAGGTGACCTCCCCCATGGGCAGGTAGGGTTTCTGCCCCGAGCCAGTCTCGTACATGGACATGGGCCTGCTGCCCCGGGCTGACGGGCGCCGCTTTAGGGAGGAATTGCTGCTGGGGTCTGGGTACTCAGAACCACTTTGCACCTGATAGATATTGGTTGTGGCCTGTCTTCTGAGGTTGGTATTTTCACTCTGTAGCGTTTGGAGCTGAAAGAAATGTTTAGCAGTGGTTTCCTAAGAGCAAGTGCCAAAAGCAAAGTGACCACGCGACACTCACTCGTCAGCCGTGCTGGAAAATCCAGGTTCTGCTGGCTGGGGGTTCATTTCTTTTTCAAAATCTACTTGCCTTGCTCGGTATAAGCATAGAAGCACCTTTGTTCCAGATGTGGAAATATTTAGGTGCTGATTTCCAGCAGCTGCTGGGATGTAAACTAAGTTAGATGTTAGAATTGGCTGTGGTAGTTCAAAACACACGACCCGTTCCCTCCAGCCTCCACTGGCACAGGAATCCTGGGATGGAACGAGGCTGTGGGGGAAGAACTGCCAACACAACGCTTTTCCAAGCAAAGGGATCCATTGCAGCAGCCAATACAAGGACTTAGAAGAGTTTAACATAAGGCCAGTGAAATCTGACAATGCCAGAGCTGCAGCACACACAGCAGAGGCAGCACAAAGGAACTTGAGCTTGCTCTGCAAAGCAAGGAGAGAGCTTAGCTTATGAAAATTAGGCATCAGTTGCTGTCTAAGAAGCCAACAAGAAAGTATTTAGAAGCTTTTTATTATTATGTATTTATTTGATAGTAAAAACGCACCAATTCTGATTATTTTATGGACTTTGAGTAAGTTTGCTATATTAACACATCAGAAAGAAAAGATGCAGTGAAGAAAAACTGCAGGACAGCAAAGATCTCCCTTCTGCTACGCCAAATAAATATCCTAAAGCCTCATTAATCCATAGGCGCCAAAGATTTTTTTTTTAACCCTAGACTATATCTGTTTAAAGAAACTCAAAGTAAGTGAAAAGTTAATTAAATTGATGCCGAGAAATGCTTAAACCAGTACAGTTGAAAAACCAAAGAAACACCCTGAGATCTCCCAGTGTTCACCAGTCCAACAAAATAGAATTGGCTTTTAACAGACCAGGATATTCCAATCTGCTGAATTAGCCACAGCAGCTCCACCCTATAGCCTGAACAACTTTCTCTACATGTGACTCTTGCAGGATTCTAATTATTTGGAAAATAGGATTTTAAATGCTAATTAAAGGGATTAATCTGAGGGTAAGCAGCCAGCTAGACAGGATAGTGAATTCAAATCTAAATTGTCCTTTAATCCACAAAAATATAGATAAGTGCACACACATAAAGTGTGCTGGCACTTGATTCCTCATTGTTTAAAGTTGTTAATATTGAAGCAAGACAGCAAAACACCCAGGACTTGCAACATCTGTTACTTGGAAAACTAATGTCAAAGATTTGACATAAATTATCCTCATGATTTGCAGGGCAGGATCACCACAAAAAAGACAACACTCAAAAGCATGTGCTGCACATAAATATTTCTAGTTTCACGTCTGATCCCAAAGCAGCTGCACTTCAAAATGAGTTTTTTCACCATCCTAAAACTGGATTATTTAATCAGTTTTATTCTGATTTTATTCAGATACCCCAAGAGCTGGAGGGAAGGGTTCCTCTGTTACCTTTTTCTGCATAATCCTCAGCTCATCACTCAGGTTGATGTTCACTTTCATTAACTGCTGAATCTTCACCTCAGAAGCCACCAAAGCATTTTTAACCTGCAGATATTCCTGGGCTGTCACTGGTCCATCTGACAAGTCTGAATCCAGGCTCTAGGAAGAGAAAAATACTTACACCATTAAAAAAAGAAAACAAGATCATGAGATTTCAGTTTAAATTAATAAGATCCATTAACCAGAATAATTTAAAATCCTCTAGAAAAGCAATCTGATGTCAATCAGCTCTTAGCTCCCCTAAAAACATTTGCATCAGCATTCCAGAGATAGAACACTGTTTTATGAGGATTAAAAAAAAAAAGTATGCAATAAAGAACTGCAAAATTATAAAAGACAGACTGCTAAATATCCAGTGTGCATATCCCAGGGAGGATTAAAACAGAAGCACCAGGTTTTACTGCCCTGTGATGCCATTCTGCATCACTGCAGGGATGGCTTGACTCACTTGGACACTGTTGGCCTGCTGTGAGTATTTCTTCAGTAGGAGGCAGTAAATATTTGTGAAATACCATGGAATTACTGATTCAGAGCTTTTTGGCTTTATTTCATCTATGCAATTAAATCTGTATCTTATCTTCAGCCATACATATTACTTTTCTAGTGAGCCTTTTTTTTTTTTTTACAACAAAAATTCCTTAAGCAACAACATTTCATTTTAGAAAGTTAATAGACTGAGGCATGATTACAAAACTAATTAAAATATTAATTTTCTGATAATTTATGCAAATTACCTTCATGAATAACACTTGGGGGTGTCTCACTATTTCAATCCTACCTTCTGCCTGTTTGATTTAGCTGCATTTGTTTCCAGGTCTGTATCCTCATCTGAAGCAACACTGTCATAATCAGGCTGGTCATTGTCCTGACTTTCACTGCTGTGCTGACTGCTGATTGATTTGAGAATCAGCTCCACATTTTCTGCAGATCAACACATGACACACATGCTAGTAAGTCTGGAGAAAAATGGAAGTTCATACTTTGAAAAATAATTTAATTTAGGTCCACCCAGGAGGAATGAATGACTACAATCCAAAACTTCAAAATTTTATGGTTTTGTCTTTGTATTTCTTCTGAGTGTTTAGGCAAGTTAAAATTAGTGGTGAGAATTACTTAGTGGCTTAATAAAATTAATACAAATTGAAAAAACCCAACAGACTACACTGGACAAATGGATGCCGGCATGCAAAGGAAAAATATAGGGAAATATTAAAAGTTAAAAAGGATATTTTTGGTATTTTCTCTCCAAAGGGGAAAAAAAAGAAAATAAGAGATCTCTCTTAATTCAGCACTGCTGAGGGGCTGACAAGAAAAGCTCACTCACCTTTGGAACCAGTGAGAGAATTCCCCTGCTGTCTTCGTTTGGCATCACTCAAAATGTCTATAACCAGTGTAGCAAACTCATGGGCATTAAATCGAGCCAGTTTCTGCCTTCCCTAAATACAGAATCATGCAGAGGAAAGAAAAGCACATCCTGTATCAGAACAACAGCAGAGCTCCCAGGAAAAAATAACACTACACACTTGGAGCTCAACATTTATTGCAAAAAATATGATTAAAAAAGGGCAAATGTGAATTTATTTTAACCTCTTTCCAAGCAGATGCAACTCTTCTACAATAATGAAATGCAGTAAAGCAATATTACTTAGGCTTACTTAATTACCTGGGTTATTAAATTACTTTTACAGTATTAAGAGTTCATACCTGATTCCTGGTTGAGGAATATTCAGGATTTACAGGAAGAAAAGGGACCACAGTGGTCTCTGTCACGAGTGTGCTGTGGTTCTGAGTAGCAAGCCAAACTGCTCCAGAGGAAAGAAAAAAAAAAAAACCAAAAAAAAGAGGGATTAACCTTCCTGTACTGCTTGACAGTATTTCTTTGTCAAATAAAAGGCTGCAATTTCAAACACAAACACAATCAGTTCAGAGGAAAGCTTTTCCCCAGAGGCTTCTCTACTTTGTGAAAAACACAAGATTTTTTCAATTAATATCCCCTTCAGGCAAAGCAAGACAAAGAAACTCCCCTCAGCAGTAATTGCTGAATACAGAAGCACTTGAGCAGAACATGTGCTTGGATTGGCATCTTGTGTGTAAAGTGACAATCCAATGTTTTATTTCATTCCAGAAAGTCTCACTCACCTGCATCTGTTTCCCTTCTGTCAACTTCATCATACACATCCATGGCAAGCTCCTCAAATAAGTGGTTGCTTAGCTAAGGGAAGAGGAGAATAATTAGAAATGAAACTCAGTAAGATCTCTGATAACAGAAAATAACAGACAATGGAAAAGCACAATTCTGCTCCTTTCTTCAACCTCTGAAATCCATAGAAATGCTCTTTTCTCTACCTGCACAGGCAGCAGCCATGTGTAACCACCCCATTTCTGGGTGCAGAGACACCATCCTGCTCTACACTCCTTCCTAGTCCAGTTTTATTTTATTTCATTTTTTCTCTCACATTTGACCACATCAAGACTTTTGTGTCTGGGGTGAAACAAAAGGCACTGTGGGAACGAAGTAGCAAATGCCACTGGAGATGTGGCCTTCAATGAACAGTGAAAGTTCCCAAAATATTTGTGTGTTTCACGCTGGGTCAGGAGATATTTGAGCAGGGAGCCTGAGAGATGAAGTGCAGAGTTTGCCACATTTTACTCACAGACTGAAGCTTCTTCTTGGCTGCTTTTGCCAGTTCTGATACATCCAGACTGCTATGAAAACAAGAAGTGATCATTACATCTACAGCATTTCATGGCTTCTACAAATCTAAATTCTACATTTTGGTAACTCAGTGATTAAAATGTCACTTTTACCTTAAACCCCCCTAACATTTCAGTATTTTTTAGCATTATTTCAACACACTAATATTATTAATATTGCTGCTATAATATCACAATTAGCATATTATTAAGCTTTCTTTCACAACAATTCTTTACATTTAAAATGAAATAATACTAAAAATTCTTCGGAATATCAATACCCACAGGTTTTTACCCACACAGTTTTTAAGCCAGGGAAGTTTTGCACAGAAATTTTGCAAGCAGGAGATTGGACAGTGGTTTACTTACAGCCGTCTTATTTCCAATTGCACAGCAATAAAAGAGGAACAGGAACTTAAAATTAGTACTTGATACATCTTATAAAATATGATTTTATTGATGACAACCAAAAGTTAAAAGCATTACAAAAATCAGGAAAATACTCAATTGATCCTTAAATTATTTCCACAATCTGTTTCCTAGGAATTCCCCAGGTGTGTTCCCTTCACAGAAATGTCTCACCTTCCCCCTGCATTTTAATAATCAGCTTCTATAATTTTCTGATTTTGTTGATATTCTAATATTCTTTCTATTAAAAAAAGCTCTCAAGACTAACAAAGGCACACATAAAAAAGTCTGAATGGCAACAAGCTTAGAAGGTGTTTCAGAAAGGAAAGAAAACTTAATTATCACAGTTTTTTTACTCTGATGTTTTCAGACATGTGATGGAATCAGCAACTTACCTGTCTGCCATCTGAGGTATAACAAAGTGCTGCCCATTTTTGTGCTCTGGAGTTGAAAACAAATTGCATTTTACTAGGTCGGTACTGGCCTACAGTTTTCAATAACAACCATCAGGCAACACTAAATAATTTATCTTGCATGTAATTATGCAATTCCCAACAGGCAAGTTATAAAAGCAGGCTCATATCATGATTTCCAGGTGTTATCAAAGATTCCAAATAAGGTTTATTAGTTGTACTGAAATTCCATTAAAAAAGAAAATTAAGTTCTAACACAGGTACTTTTATGTTAAAAATCTGTAAGTGACTTGTGTGTAAGGCACGCACTTAATAGGATATTCCCTTGCTGTTGCATTTCAATTAGAATAAACTACTTGAAAGAATTTCTATAAAAGAACATGTATTTGTGGAAAATCAGGAAGGAATTTTGGTTTTAATTTATGTTTATTTAAAATCCTGCAGCATTTCAATTAGAAGAAACTACTTGGAAGAATTTCTATAAAAAACATGTATTTGTGGAAAATCAGGAAGGAATTTTGTTTTTAATTCATGTTTCTTTAAAAACCTCCTGTATTACCCCAATTTTAAATGCATAATTTCTAATCTTGCATCTTATACTTTGGTTTTGTGTCATTTAATAACATAACATTATTTGGAAAGTGCAGTGCACACACATGTCTCAGCACAGTCTGAGTGTCCTGTACCTGTCAGGGACAGGTTTGAGGGTGCAGGGGTTGTGCTCACCTGGTTTCCTGCCACAGAGGTAGAAAGCCAACCTGTCTGTGAGCTCGTACTGGATCTCCACCAGCCGCTCTGCCAGCTCATGGTGCCCCCCTTGCCTGCTCACACAGGGACAGGGGACAGTCAGTGACACACAAAATGGTCAGAGAAACACATTTAGTACAAGCCAACACTGCACCAATCACAAATCACACAGCCTGTGTGCCCCAACCCAAGCTAAGCCTCACTCCTGGAGCCTGGACTTGCAGAACTCTTCTCTAATTAATTAATTTCCTGAGTGCTGCTAGATTGGCACAGCCTGTTCATCCGGCATTATAGCTGATGTGTCAGGCAGCCAGAACACAGGCTGTGATCTGATGGAAATATTATTCCTCATTTTTATTCATTCACTCTTCTTGGAAAAAGTATTATTAGCATTTAACAGACGAATTATTTCAGGACAGACAGTATCTTAGTGTGATTTAAGGACATCAGAGTCTCCCACCTTGCATAATCAACTGGAGTTTTCCCATTTAAATCTTGTGTGCCAGGATCAGCACCATAAACTGCCAACAGTTCTGCTTGCAGAGTCTGTCCTGCCTTAGCAGCAACGTGCAGGGGGGTGTTTCCTTTCTCCTGCAAGAAATTAAGGAAAAACATCTACTTAACCAACAGGTCTGAATAGAAAACTGAAATATAACATAAAATGAGCAAAAGTAATAAGAATTGGAATTGATTGTATATAAAAATAATGACAAAATTGTTCCTACAGGATGAAAGAAGTTGGCTTGAGCTCCTAAGGAGAGCAGTCGCAAGCAGGTCTCCAGATTGCCTGTCCTCACACTGGAGTGGAGTTGCTGAAAGAGAAGCAGAATTAGATTTAACACAGCAGCAACAACTGTCATGCAGCAGTTGTTTTTCAGTCACACTTTGAGAAACAGGAGTTTCACACTAGAGCTCTTTTGTGTAAAGGGTTTTCTCCAAGATCACCTCTTAACCATGACCTCCAGTGATAACCACAAAAAAAGAGGCTTTGAGTTGAAGTCAAGCTTTACTTACTTATGTAATAGTGCAGAAAACCAGACAGGTTAACCAAAAGCAATGAAGGGAAGGCAGTGAGTTTGGCCTGTGCTGTCCCAGGAGGCACTGACCTTGCTGAGATCCTTGGCAGTGACACTGTCATCCTCCCTGCACGGCAGGCGATGCACAAACGCCAACATCTGATACTTAGCTCGGATGAACTCTGCTTTGTTGGGACTGCAAAGGGAAATCCAGGCAGCAAGAAGGGAAAGGGAAGAAATATCAGTGCTTTCATAAGTAATACAGATGCTCCAGAAAAAGAAAAATTTCACGAGTGAAGATTCAATCAGAGCTTTGCATGTTGCTGGGGGCAAAGTCAGGCATGGAAAAATATTTTCATTAAAAAACAACTCAGTGCAGATTGTTTGACCATATAGAGAAAATGTCTGTTACAACCATCAGACTGAGCATGTGGTGTCTGTTTCTTAAAAGAAATACAGACTTTAAAATCATGACAACTTAAAATTTATGCTTGCTCTACATAGTTATTTACATTTTAAAATGAAGCTCCATACCCAGGGACAAAAATATCTGGAGTTTAATTCCTCAACCAAACTCCACTTTGTTGGCAGCATTCAGTTAACTGAAGCATATGACAAAGAAAAGTCCTTTGACTAAAGTGCAAGCAAAGGAAACAATAATTCAGAGAATTCAAGCACTGTATTCCTATTTCTGCAATAAATTTAAAAAAACCTAAGAATTGGAAATAAAATTTTAAAATAAAATTTAAAAAACACATAGGCTCCTATGGATTCCTTGCTGCCCTGTCACTGCTGAATAAAATAGTCTCACTTCTCAGAGGTAACAAATCTGCATTTGCCACTTACTGCACTTTGTCCTGCGGGCTGGCCTTGCGCCGCCCGCTCATCACCGAGGCAGGGTCCAGCAGGGAGTGCTCCCAGATGGAATTAGCACCATTGTTGTACAGAGTTTCCACCATCTGAAAGCCAGAACACACAGACATTTTGCTGCTGGCTGCACTAATCAGCTATCTGTAATTATTTACAAGCAGGTATCAAGCCAAGAGATTCCCACTCTGTGCCAGCAGCTGTAACCTGGGCTTAGGATGTTATGATGTGGAATGAAGTGAGAATCCTCTTAAAATTCTCTGCTCTTCCCAAAAGCACCTCCAATGAAAAGAAATTCAGGTTGAAGCAGATGTACTTCAGAGTGAAAGAAAAGCTGAAGTGACCTTCCAAAGCAAAGGCATCAAATTCAAAAGGTGAAGATAATTCTGACTTTAGTGGTCCATCACAAGAGGACAAAAAAATGAGAGTAACTTAGAAAAATGAAGCTTAAAAGGAACAAAAAAAAACTTCTAAAAAAAAAATAATTTAATTTTAGTGATTTAAATTACATTTGAAAATCACTATATTTGAATGGAGGAAAACAGTTTTCCTGTGTACCTGCAGCAGTGTTGGAGGCCACGGGGTGTGTTTGAGATGCCTCACTTGGGAGATGTGACGGCCCAGGCTCCTGTGCACACTGCAGCACTCATCACAGATCAAGATCCCCCTGTTTATGGATGCCCAGCAAGGATCTGCAAGAGAAGCCATCCATTATAACACAGGAAGCAACACGGCCTTGGATTGCAAAAACAGAGTCTAAAAATGAGCAGCTCTGCCTTTTAACCTTCCCTGCTCAGCCAGTGTGTGATTGTTACAGCCTTGCTGGGGCTCTGGATGCTGGGAAAATGGGAAACACCAGTCCTGGCACTCATGGGGGATGTGGGATTCCAAGGACAGTGAGAAGACCTGCAGTGGAAATTTGGGAAAAAGCTTGCAGCTCTTTTTGTGAAAATACTTTGCTGTCTAAACCTAACAGGACACTGAATTTATCGCCACCATGAAGTGCTTTACTTGTTTTGTGGACTCCCACAAAAATATTTCTAACAACAGTGCCTACCTGCTCTTTGACAAAACTCTGGCTTTTTTTTTGTTGTTTATTTATTTTTTTTAAGCTTGTCAAGAAATCTTTTTTTAAAAACACCAAAGTTGCCACAGCACTCAGGCTTTTCCCCCTACTACTCAGTTTTCAGTTCTAGGTTATAACAACTTTTAAATTTCCACTTAAAATAATAAAAACACACTAGAGTGTCATAACACACAAGGATACATATGTGCCAAGTCAAAGGTTCAATAAAATCCAGAATTCTCAAGCAAAATAACTTCATCTCTCACCAGACCCAAACTGAACCATCTTACAAGCAGCCCAGAAAGAAAACTGATGGGAAGTGAAGTAGTAAATAATATATATGAGCTCTTCAGACATCAAAAGGCATAAAATCAAGTAGGAACGGTACATTAAATTGAAACAATAAATGCCCACAGGACAACAGGTCCCTTGACTGCTCAGAACTCAGTCTCCAGAAGAAATTCCAATTTCTGTCAGGGACACAGGGACTCAGCATGCCAGTACCCAGCAAGAACAGGCAACTGAGCAGCCAGACAGAGCTTCAGACCTAGCACATCCCAGGAGAACAAAAAAGGAAATCAAGATCTCTCTTATTCTGGAAAAATCTTAATTTCAAATGCAGAGATGAGTCTGAGGCCAAATAATTGAGCACAAGGCGAGCCTGGTATCTGATGAGAGAACTTCTGAGTCCTGTCAGAACACATCTGAGCACTGGTGCATCACATGGAAATGTCTCCTGTGACCCACACAACAAATGGACTGAATCCCTGCAAATGAGATGTGATCCCAGCTGTGGTTTCTGAGCAGAGTTGATGATCTGGGTGTGCTACAGGCAATGCAGGCAAACCTGTCCAAGCCAGGGAGCATCTCCTGACCCACCAGAACCAACCCAGCCCAGAGCCAAATTAAAGCAGAGCAGACAAAAAAATAATCCATTTGTTAAGAAGCAAATTACAACATGCACATAGAACTCCTTGTCAAATCATTCCATTATTTAACAACATTGACTTCCAAGAAGAAAAGGCATAGTAAAGGAATGAGATGCATTCATGGTAACCTAATGAACCCAAACTGAGGCAGCCTTCCAGATTAATGAACGGGTCCCTTCTTGTTAGAGACAACCTCATCACACACAGATGGGATCCTCAGGGATCATTCCCTTGCCCATTTCCAGGCTGTTTGTGAGCACTGCTCTGCTTTATCAACAGTCAGCACTGGGGGTTTTCTTCACATCCACCTCAACACCCAATAGCCCTGGTTATTTCAGATTTAAACTTAATGCAATGAAGTGGCTGTCCTGGAATTGGAGTAATTTTTAAGAGAAACCTAGTTAAGTTCTGGATCAGACTATGTTTAAGCCAGGACCAAAATACACAGAATCCCAGAATCACTGAGGTTGGAAAAAACCTCTGAGACCATTGAGTCCAGCTTGTGATTCATCACCTAGCCCAGAGCACTGAGTGCCACACCAGGAATTCCTTGGACACCTCCAGATTTGGGGACAAACCTCCCCAGGCAGCCCCTTCCAAGGCCGGACCACCCTTTCCATGAAGAAATTCCTCCTGGTGTCCAACCTGACCCTCTCCTGGCACAGTTTGATGCAATTTCCTCTCATCCTGTCCCTGTTCCCTGGGAGCAGGGCCTGTCCCTGTGCTGTCCTCTCCTCAGGGAGTTGTGCAGAGCCACAAGGTTCCTCCTGAGCCTCCTTTTCTCCAGGCTGAGCCCCTTTCCCAGCTCCCTGAGCTGCTCCAGACCCTTCCCCAGCTCTGTGCCCTGAACACGCTCCAGCCTCTCCATGCCTGTCCTGGAGAGAAGGGCCCAAAGCTGAACAAAGCAACCGAGCGGCCTCAGTGTCCAGCACAGGAGTGGTCACGGCCCAGCCCTGCTGCCCACGCTGGTTTTGGTAGAAAAGACAATTGGGGAGAAGCTGCAGGGCCGGGCAGGCGCTTTCAGGAACCTGCAGGGTGGTTCAAAACAGGAAGCGTGAGATGAAGACAAGCCCGGCTGTGGGTTTGAGCGCTGAGCTCCTGCCCCGGGATAGGAAGTAGAGCACAAGAGCTCCTGTAAGATCAGCCCGTGTCACAGAAAAGCCTCCACGCTGCCGCACACACAAAGGGGGCATTGATGAGGTTCCAGGGGAAGCACTAATTAATGCAGGTGCCCGGCACAGGCGCTGCGCTGCAAAGGCTGCAGCCCCCAGATCTCCTGACACAGCCCCCCTGCACCCACTGAAACCTTCTGGTTTAGCTAAAGGAAGGGGTTGATTGCTTTTATTTACAGAAAGATTAAATTCAGGTTTCTTTATACACGTGGATAAGCCAGCGGATTTGTAGTAAATAAGTAAAGATCTGGCAGTGCTCTAATGTCACGATAAAAAGCCGGGTTAAGGATTACCCTGACAGTGATTCTGATAGCCCGAGGAGATTTAGGAACACAATTCACACAGCTTTATCTCCGAGCCAGAACACCCCTGATGTGTGGAAGCACAGATAGGCTGCTGTGTGTGATAGGGACAATTGCTCCATTTATTGTAAAACCAAATTTCTACAGGGATTCCAGTACAATCCCAGAATCCCAGACTGGTTTGGGATGGAGGGAGCTTAAAGCTCACTCAGTTCCAATCCCTACCACGGGCAGGGACACCATCCATTATCCCAGGTTGCTCCAAGCCCTGTCCAACCTGGCCTTGGACACATCCAGGGATGGGGCAACCTTCTCTGGGCAACTTGAGCCAGGGCCTCGCTACCCTCACCTTCTGTAAAAAGGAGAAAATAACTTCCTGGAAATTAATTTGGAATTTTTATAATTTTTAAAGCATAACTCAGATGTAATGAAAGTTGTTCTCGCCTCTCCCACACCCTATCTTCTGCCAATTCAAGGGTTATCTACGTTACAGCGTTTTAATTCATTTCAGCACCTGCATAATTAATTAATCATATTGGGAGAACCTGCCCAGAACACAAACAGCAAAAATTGGACAGAAAAGATACAGACAGAACAAACACAGAGAGCTGATAAAACAAAGCAGGACAGTTTTAGGCACAAGAGCAGCAGAACTACAGATGGTCAGGAGATGCAACAGCCTTCCTAAAGACAAGATCAGTTTCCATAAGCTCCCGAACTGAGCTGCAGTGCATCCGTGTCAGCCCAGGGCAGACGCTGCTCCCTGAGCGTCTCCAGACACCTCAGCCAACTTTCCTTGGAAGTGTGGGACACCTACACCCAACCCAGCCGTGGGACAACTCCCAGTTTATCTCCCCGCGACGCTGGGAATACGGGAATGGATGAACAGCTCCGAACCCAGCGCTGCTCTTGCCTTTTAACCCCCACAAAACAGCCCCGGTCTCCTCCAGTGACACATTCCCACCCACGCCCTCTTCCCACCTTCCAGCCCCATGACTGAAGGTGGATTTCTGTCAGCTTTCCTCCTTCCTAACCCGGGGAGCTCGGCATTTCCTTTCGTGCTGTTGGAGATCCACAGGATGCTCCCCGGAGCTCTGCCCGCCACGGGTGCCAGCGGACCCGGACACTCGGACACCGAGTTATACCCAGCCCTGGAAGTGTCCCAGGGGCTTGGAGCAGCCTGGGCTCCGGGAAGGTGTCCTGCTGTGGCAAGGGGTGGACGGGAGAAGCTTTAAAGTCCCTTCCCATCCAAACCATGCCGGCCCATCACAGGTGTAGCGGCGGCCGCTCCGGGGCGGTGACACCCCCGGGCCAGCGGCGCCCCCGCGGCCCCCGGCCCGAGAGAGCTCCGCGGGACGAGCCCGCGCGGTGCAGGTGGCGGTGCCGAGCCTACCCTGGGCGCTGCAGTCGGCGCAGACCTCGCTGCTCCTCAGGCGCTTCGCCATCGCGGGACCGGCGGCAGCGGGGCCGGTAACGGGCCCCGCCAGCCCCGGGCCGGCCCCGAGCATGCGCGCCGAGCCACCCTGTGCCGCGCCGCATGTCGCCCGTGCCGACATCTTTACTCCTGGCACGGGGCCTGCCTTCAACTAAGCTCTGGTTCAGCGACGCAGCACCGAGCGCTCCCGCCCGGGGCCGCGCCTCCCCGCCCGCTGCGCTCTCTCGGCGGGGTGATGGGAGAGACAGGGTCTCAGGAGCCTGGTGGAAGAGGCCGCTGTGCAGCAAGTTCTGCCCTCACCCGCCATGGCGGGCGGGCGAACGAAACCACGGCCAGGGGAAGGCGGGGTGAGAGCAGCCAGCGATGAGCGCTCCCCCCGCGCGGAAGGTAATGGGACAGCTACAGGCGGGACGTTCTATCTGCCCGCCCGCAGAGGGGGAGGGGGAGCAGCTTCCGCTTTCCGTGCGGTTATTGGTGGCGGTGGAGTCCGGGGGACCACGGGAAGTCCCCCTGCTCTGGCCGCGCTGTGGTTCGTCCCAGCCGTCCCTGGAGAGACAGGGAAGAGGGACGGGGGCGGCTGAGGGGGCGAGAGCGGGGAGACCCCCGGAGCGAGGCCGAGGGGAAACTCTCGGGAACGGGGGGCTGCGAGGGGCACCAGGAGCAGGGGAGACCCCCGCGGTCTTGCATGGGGTTCCCCTTGGAGAGGGGTGAAGAGTTCATAGGGGGTTGTGGCCCAGGCTCGCCCACCCACACCTGGGCCAGGTGGGTGCCGGTAGAGACGAGAAGCTGAAGGGGTCAGGCCTTGAGTAACTTGGGCATCTCCAGCATCCGGAGAGGGCAGAGCGAGGGGCCCTGGCTGCCCCTCCGCAGGTGTGTGCCGGCATGAGCTCCCCTGGCGGGGCCAGCAGCGCCTTCCCCCTCCATGTCCTGGTGTGGAATAACGACTACAGGCGGCTGGACGAGGAGCTGCAGGACCAGGTAACGGGGGGCCCGCGCCCTGAGGGGGCTGCAGAAGAGCTTGTGCCACACTGCGGGGCTTGCTGGCCCTGACTCGCTGCTGCACCAGGGAGAAGCAGCCTGGTGGTACTGCCAGGAGGGCTCCCTCAAGCCCTGTATTCGTTACCTGTTTATTTGTGGTGCGGGAGTGATGGACAGAAGCGTAGGAATAGACTTGCATGTCAGGTGCTAAACTTGGCTTCCCATCTGTAAAGCTTTGCTCTGAGCACTCCAGTGCAGAGTAGCTCTTCAGAGGAGTTAGGATTCTCTTAAGGAGACCAGCTGTGATGGATGCTAATTAGTTTATTAAAGCAATAAATAGCGTTTATCTTAATGGGAAGTCAATATACAGCAAAGGTGGCTGCTGCTGCTGGACATCAAACCAGCCCCCATCTTGCTGAGCACCGTCAGTTCTCATTGATTTGTTGCTGCCCAAGATTGGGGGCAGAGTTTTTATATTGGTTGGAATGTTTTCAGCATCTCTGGTGAGAAAAAAAAATAAAAATGGATCATTGTTCCATGCTGGAGAGTAGAAAACACAAAGCTGTCCCCTCTCTGGGACATGATGACGTAAGGAAACACAGCCTGAAAGCTGCAGAGCTTGAGCAGCAAAAATTCTTCTGGCTGAGCTGAGCTGCTGTGGTAAAGCTCTGACAGGGGCTAGAGTGAGGTACAATTAATAAGCGGAGCTGATTAATTAATTATACCCGACACCACAAGTACGTGAGCCCAAGACCAGCTGTGCCACCTCCTGTCACCTGCAGCTCTAACAGTGCACCTGACTTACTAATTCCTGCTTAGAGCATGTTCCTACCCTGGACTGGGAGAATCTTTGGAATGCAGTCACTTTTTTATCTAATTTATGTCACCTTATGCATTAACAGAATCTTTAACCTCACTGGCACGTTGCTCCCGTGTGTTTATTTCTGACACCTCTGAGAGTTTGTGGTTAAATAGGGATCACTCAGCAGCTCCCACCTGTGGAACGCTGCTTCCTCGTTCCATTCCTGTGGAAACCAGCAATGTGTGAAGATGGATTGTGTCTCTATTACTTCCTTTACTTGCTTTTAAACACCTTTTTTTAAAATTTTTTAAAGTATTCCAAAGATATATTTTCCCCTGCTTCTTTGGGATGAGCTTCCTGCCGCTGGAGGGGCGTGTGAAGGAATCAAAGCCTCTTCCAGCTGCAGCTGGAGTGGCAAACGGGGTTGGGCATGTGGGGAGCAGGGCACAGCAAAAACACAGTGGGGAGGGACTCTGGAGCCCTTTGGTGCTGGAGCTGCAGGAGGTGGAAAAGCAAATTAATTCACTTTCTACCCCAGAAGTGAAGAGAAGATGCTTTAGAGCGAAGCTTTTCCATTCTGTGTGAGGTATTCTGACTTGAAGCTGCCAGATAACGCTGTTAACGTGCATAATAACCTTCCTTTCTCATTCTGCTATTGACTTTCCCCTTTTCCTTTAGTTATAGATGCTCTTCTGTTTCAAATCTCTAAGCTAATAGTGAAAAATGTGTAAGGTATGAGTATGTTGTGCTTGCATGTTTTGGATATTTGTGCCTGTGTCGTTTATTTTTTATTTTAGTGACTTGTAGAGAATGCCCTCACTCCTCATTGTGCTGTGTGTGCTTTGTGGAACACCATCTGCTTCTGTCCTTTCCAAAAGTGCTGTCCAAAAGCTGTGTTGTGTGCCCTGTTGCCTTTTTTTTCCCCCCCTTTCCCCCCATTTTGTTGTACAGTTCAAGCCCTCTGTGGGGTCTCAGCCTCTCAGTGATGCACAGGGACAAGAACTTCCCGAGTCTCTGGGGGGAGACAGAGGGGAAATAATGCCAGAAAAAGAAATGAGAGGCACCAACAAGAATTTTCTGTGTTATTTCATAGGCCCTGTTCTGCTTCTCCTTTTATTCCCGTGGGGAAGCGAGCCAGCCCCACAGAAGGGCAGTGCAGTGGAGTTTGGGAGCAGATCCATGGGAATGGCAGGGAATGTTGACTCCTGGATTAGCCCTGTGTTTGTGCAAGCTCTGATGAGCTGCCCTGTTCCTCTCTCGGGCCCTGACAGGATGTTGACCAGCGGGATCCGCGGGGCCGGACCTTGCTGCACTTGGCTGTTTCCTTGGGTTACATCGAATCTGCCAAGGTCCTCCTGCAGCACAAGGCTGATGTGACCAAGGAGAATGCGCAGGGATGGACGGGTAAGGACAGCCTGGGCTGGGATTCTTTTGTTTTCATGTGGAGTTTTGGTCAGCAAGCGCAGTGACACGAGGCTGTGGCTGGGTTTTTTTCAGTTTTGCATGAGGCTGTCAGCACAGGGGATCCAGAGATGGTCCAGCTGATCCTGCAGCACTGGGACTACCAGCAGACCTCCATGACCCTTGGAGGAGTTCCTGAGTTGCTGCAGAAAATTAATGAGGTAATGATTTAGTGAAGTGTAAGCTCACTCCAGACTGAAATCACTGCTTGAATTCTCCTTCAGGTAGTTCAGTTAAGTGAACTGTGGCAACTGTGTTTTGTTTGCATATTTCATAGTGCTGAGGGACATGGATGCTTTTCCTTGACTTTGTTTAAATGCTTTGTCAGGTACTCCAACGTTGAAGGCTGAATCTTGAAGGCATTACTGCTCCTCCAGTAAAACAAGGAAGAACAGCTCCTCAGAAATCAGCAGGGGCAGGGCTGTTGTGTTTGCTACTTTCAATTTCAGTTTTAGCATTCGCTTATTTCTCCAGTTCTGCCATCCTTTTTTTTTAATCCCTTATCTAAAATGTTCACAGGAAATGCTGCACTGAATGTCAGACTATTTCATGAGGTATTCATCAAGTGTTTTCCTTCTGCAGACTCCTGACTTTTATGTGGAAATGAAATGGGAGTTCACTAGCTGGGGTAAGAATCCTGCTGCTTGTTACCAATTCCAAGCTGTAAAAATGAGTTACAAATGTCCCACAGCACAGACAGGGAAATATCCGCTCCCCGGAACCCTCCTCTCCTCCATCTCAAAATGGCCTCTTGTGCTTTTGTTGCACATTTATTCTTTGTTTCCTGTTTATTTGGTTGCTTTGTTTTTGGTTGTGGAGAACTTAGCTGTTGTTGCAATTGCTGAAAATTTTTTGGGGGGGTTTTTTACCTGTTCCTGGCCATCCACAACTGAAGTGGTCGTGTGTCATCTATGGCTGTTTGGAAAGTACCTGCTTTTCCCTGAAATGAATGAACACCAGTCCTCACAGCTGAGTAAATATTTCAAATATCAAATTAGTAGACTACCAGGTATGGGGTTTATGCCATTTCACACCTTTCAGTCTCAACAAATATTTTCTTCCTTTTCATATTCATCCTTAAATTAGGCTGATTTTGCCCTAAGCTGGTTGTTATTAAAACTAAAGAAGATCAGTATCTCACCTTCCCTGGAATGAGCAATCCCTGTGCTTGAGCTCATTTCCTCTGTGCTGCTCTCTTGCACATTTTCCCTTTCCATTTCTCCGTTCCTCCCAGTGCCCCTGGTTTCCAGGGTGTGCCCGAGTGACGTTTGCCGCATCTGGAAGAGCCGGGCCAAGCTGCGCGTCGACATCACCTTGCTGGGCTTTGAGAACATGAGCTGGGAGAGGGGCAGGAGGACTCTCATCTTCAAGGGAGAAGGTAAAGTTCACCTGTCTGCGCCACTCATCCCCAATAATGAGTGAGCACAGTGAGAAATCCTGATTTTACACAGGAAAGGCCTCTTGTGTTCTGTTTTATGCTTATGTTAGTATCTCATAGAAATACTGTTTTATGATGGCTTAAATTCTTTGCTTTGAGTAAACCTGAGGTAAAAATTTTATAATAGGGCTAGAAATGCGATATTTTACTGTTTCCCTTCTTGTTTTCTGCTGCCCTACATATAAAAATAATTTTAGCTCCATCTCCAAGTTTGATCCCAGCTGAGTGCAGAGACACTCGGGTTTGGTACAAAATACACCCCCAGCTTTTCACCCTGCAACACTTGCTGAGTTGCTTAACTTGAAATGTGCCTTTTTCCACCAGACGCTGGTGGCTGGGCAGAGCTCATCGAGATCAACCACGATGAGAAGTTTGTCACGACAGAGAGGTTTGAGATCTCCCAGCACATGAAGCGTCTGACGTTGGGATCGATGACGCCCAAGAGGAAAGATGTGGAGAGGCGCCTTACAACTCCGATCATCAGCACGTGCCTTGACACCAAAAACATTGCTTTTGAGAGGTGAGACAGAGCTTCTCTTAGCACACAAACATTTTGATGTTGTATTTGAAAATAGATTTAACAACAGACTCGCAGAGGCTTTGATCATTAAAACTTTTAGGGTTAGGTCTGAAATTATTTTAGGCTTCATAAATCGCTAGATAAAGAAATTTGGGTTGGTCAAATTGCCACTGCTTGGCAATTGGAAGAAATCATTGGTAGAAAACTTCCAGTTTATCATATTAGGAGGATAGAATGATTAAGGTTGGAAAAGGCTTCTAAGATTTGTGTTAATTGCTCACTGCAAAATTGCATTTCACACAAATCCATGTGCTGGAACTGATGGACAAGAAGTTGGGTTTGGTAACAAATAAGTCAACTCTCACATGGATACTTTAAGTAAATGTGCACAGTGTGTCTTTTAACAGACACACATTTATCTGTCTTCATGATTACACCTATTTAGCCAGGTATCTGGGGTTAATAATCTGTTAAATGTTGTTTAAAAGGAGATTTAGAAGAACCAGCTGGGGGGTTGTGTAGAAATGCAGCTGTGTAGACACTTGTGGTGTTCCCTTTTTGTCAGAACCACATCTGGATTCTGGGTGTGGAAGACAGAAAAATCAGAAGGTGTCAATGGTTATGAAGCCAAGGTAAAGCCTGTTCTGTTCTTCTGACAGATCTTGCAGCAGATTGAGGTCTGGCTGTGCTTTTCCTGTACTTCCTGACTAATTCAGGTCCCAAAATTCCTATTGGGACATTGATTGTGTTTCCAGCAGAGTTGGGCTGAGTGAGGAACTTCCAGGCTTGTGGGAGGGATGGAACCCATGTGCAGGAATGTCACCAGGGGACAGAGGGGATCAAAGAGGAGAGGAGAGGGACAGGAGGTTCAGCAGAGCTGCTCACATTCCTTCCTTTCCAAAGGCTGGCACTTAACTCACACTTGAACATTGCCATTGTTTCAGTGGGTGAAAGTTGAGGAACCTGCTGATAATAACAGCAAGGGACCACAGCCATGAGTGACATCATGAATTCATGAACTGGACTGCACCTGAGTCACAGCTGCTTAGAGTGGTTCCACTTGACACTGCTTTTGACCTCCATTTCACCTCAGTGAAATAGTTTTCAAGGTGGTTTTACAGCCTTACTGTGGTAGGAATTAAGGTTCAGAATCACAAGATTTAATTTCCCCGATTCTGCATTTACTCTGGGTTTGGGAGTTGGTGCAATAAATGGCATTTTGTGATTTCATTCACCTGAGGAGTAAGTACTGAGTAGCTTTTACATTTATCTGAAGGTTTTTCCTGGTAAGACTGCAGGGCTGTTTATCTGGACAGGGGTTCATCAGTGTTCCTGCAGGACTAAACTGTCACTAAAAATAATTTCTAAGGTCCTATAACTAATCTCTAATTAGAAATAGTGTTCCCTGACTTTCCTTTTCCATTCCCTCTTAAAATCTCTTGGAAATGCCTGTCTGGTGTTGAGGTTGGTTCAGTTGGTTTTGTGTACGTGATGTTTTACTGAGGAGTTCTTTCCTTAACCTGTGATCCTGCTTGGTTTTTGTTCCTGTATTTTTTGTAAGGTCTACATGGCAAACAACGTGAACGTGATCACACGGATCAGAACAGAACATTTAACAGAAGAGGAGAAGAAGAGATATAAAGGTATCTTCCCATAGGAAAATTTGGAATAAACAGAGCCCTTGGCTTTCTGACACCTTCTCAGTGTCTGAAGAACTGGGCAGACAAATAAGGAAATTCTCTTTGTGCTGACTTTTCCCTGCTTTTCTTTGATGTGTTCTGTGTCTCAGGCAGCTCAGTATTTCACTCTTAACCTACAAATGAACCTGGTTTTATCCCAGCTGTATTTAGAAGAAAGAGAAACGCTTCAAACCTGTTGAAAGTTTTAAAAGGCTGCACTTTCTAGCTCTGGAATGTATTCCTGCCCTTACTTCAAGATTCACAGAGGCTTTGTTTGTTTGGAATTTTTGGTTTGGTCTGCTTATTTCTTTTGGTACTTGAAAAAGAGTGAACCAGCCAGTAACTTTATATGGGAATTCTCCTACTCTGGGGCCACTGAGGCACTGGGACTCATAAAGGTGTTTGCTAATTATAGAAACCACTGAAAGTCCTTGCTCTGTTCTGTGTGTTGTACCTGTTTTATACCATCAGCTGTAGGTCCTGGGCTTGTCTGCTAAAGCTCACAGGAGATCTGAACAACTTCCCTTTGGGTGGGAAGCCTGGCCTGAGTGCCAGTTTTACTGCTAATTAATACTAATGGCTGTTTTTGCTTTCCCTCCTGTTACCTGAAGCTGACAGGAACCCTCTGGAATCATTCCTGGGGACAGTAGAGCATGAATGTGGTGCTCAGGTGAGTGTCTGATGTCAGCACAGGTCACTGGAATTCCTGGTTGTGGAGTTACTGTTTGTTTCCTCAGTTTGGCAGCAGTTTTGATTAGGAGGTTTTAATTTCTCCTGAGAATTTTTTTTTTTTGGTTGGAAATAGCTAAACTATAAGATTCCTTCCAACCCAAACCATTCCGTGATTCCACGTGGCTTTAGAAGCTCCCTTGCTTCTAAACTGTAAAAGAACAGTGGATAATGGATTTGCTGGCTCTCTGTCAGGATGGCATTACACATTTACAGAGATTTAGAGATTTGGGGTTCAAATTCTCCATCCAAGTTTTGAGTTCAGTGAAGGATTTGGAGCCTGGAAATGTAGTGGCTCGTGTGTGTATTTCTGGTTGGTTTCCAACTTTAAAGTATCTAAGTAGATTTTTTTTCCTGTCTCTAAAAAGCTTGGAGATTTCCAACCTCAGTGAAACCAGTCTAATAACAGCTGATGTTTATGGTATGTGTCTGAAATAAGGAAGGAGTTACTTCACAAAGGGTAAATTAAAAGTTTCTTGTAGTAGCCACTGTCTGTTCAGTACTTTTTGAGTTGTTTTTTTCTTCTCTTTCTTTCTAGAGTACATCCAGGACAACAGAGTATGCTGCAACCAACAATCCCACTGCTATTACTCTGGAGGAATACTTTGACCCAGAATTTGATTTGAAAGGCAGAGACATAGGAAGACCAAAGGAAGTCACAGTTAGAACACAGAAGTGAGAAATACCATTTTAACTATTTCTAGTTCATCTCTTCCCAGTTATCTAATTCCTGGAAACCATTTTTACAAATACCCAGTGTGGTTCTTCTCTTCAGTTTTCACAATTAATCAGAAAAGTGATCTTGAAGTATTCAGCTGTAATTTATTTTTAATTCCACTGAGTCAAAGCAAACACTTGTGCTGGTTCTGTAACTTGTTAGTAACCTCCTGTCACTGCCCAACTGCCTGTTTGGCTTTGCACCTGTTCCTAAACTGTGAATTTAGGATGTTTTTATCCTACTTTCTTTTTAAGATTTAAAGCAACCTTGTGGATGAGTGAAGAGTTCCCCTTGTCTCTTATGGAGCAAGTCACTCCAATCATTGACCTGATGGCCAGAACCAGTGCTCATTTTGCCAGACTTAAGGATTTCATCACTCTGGAATTTCCACCAGGATTTCCTGTCAAAATTGGTAATATTTAGCAATTTTTATTGTAACATCTTGTCTGGATTTTTCTTTTGGTTTTGCAGTGTATTATGTACAGAAAAACCCATTGGCCTTTTACTCATCTCACTGCTACCTAAAACATTTTGCACATTTGGAGTCAATTTAGAAATGTCATTTTAATGACAATGTAATTTCTGTAAGAATGAGTTGTTGTCAGCTCCTTTCCTCTTAGCCTCAGTGCCTTACATTTGGCAAATCTTATTTTAAAATCAGAGATTTAGAGAGAGATTGAGATTTAACTAAAGCCACCTTCTTGGTGAAGTGAGTTCCTCTGTGCTTTGTCATTGTAGGAAGCTGTTGTGGAATACATCCCATAAACATGTAAGGGTTTGGTGTGGGTGTGGAAATAGGAGTTCTCATTCTGACAGAAATCTTGTAATCTTACAGAAATTCCCCTGTTTCACGTGCTGAATGCCCGAATTACTTTTGAAAATGTCAACAGCTGCAGGACAGCTGAGAGAACATCTGGAGGTGCACAGAGTGATGCAGGTGAGGGCTGGGAAGGTGCAGGGATCCCACCTTTTAACATCCCTATCCCTGGAATACACAGAGCAGAGAGAAGCTGAACTGCAATGTGTTCCTGCAAAAACATTCCTCAGAATCCTTTCAGTCACAGTTTGTTACAAACAGAGCACGGTGTATTTTTATTTTTAACTTTGTTTGGCTTCTGTAGGTGCTAATTTTGAGGTTGACCAGTCGGTGTTTGAGATCCCCAAATCCTACCACATCCAGGATGATGGCAGGAACATCCACGTGCAGGATGAGGATAATGAGATCATGCAGTTTGCCATCCAGCAGAGCTTGCTGGAGTCTGGTCCAAACAAAGTAAGTGCTGGGATCTGTGCAGTGGCAGCTTGGGCAAGGACTGTGCAGCAAGAGCTGAAGGAAACCAGTGTAGGATCAGTTTTTCTGAGACCTTAGAAGATAAAAATAATGTATTTCAAAGAAAAAATTAAGGATTATTTTCTGTGAGTTACTCTGCAGATCTGATAATTGCTGTGGAATTCTCTTTTCCCATCTCTAGGAACTGGGAGTGCTTTCCAATGGAGCAGTTCCATATTCCTCAGACTTCAATATGCAGTATCAGAAGTAAGTACCTTTTTTCACCTCAAACCATGCAGTGACAGAGCAAAAATAGCCCCAGCAGTAGCATGAAGCAATTTGACCATTTTTTTGTGTTGTGTGTATGAGCAGCAAATACACAAAACCCAAGGTTTCTTCTTGTGCTTCTTCCAACTTTTCCAAGAAACAAGAACTCCAAACTGGGCTTCCTGGTTTATGTTGTGTAGTTCTTTCCAGCTGTGGGGCTGGTCTGTGCACACAACAGATTCTTTACCCAGCAGAATAAATTGAATATATGAAATAAGACTGGTTTTTTACAAACCTAGTCCTTCTCTTCTGCTCTTAAAACTCTGAATTTGGTCCCTCTGTGTTGAATGTTTGGTTATTAGAGGCTGCACATCTTCCTTTTCAAAATCCTTATGTAATCCTTAAAAACATAGATTTAATGACCCTTTAAATATGGGCTCTGGTGTCTGTGGAGTCTTCCTGCAGTTAAGTGCAAAGAAACCAAGAACTCAATCTTCTGGGTGCTTTGAAAATCCTTTAAACCAGGTGAGGATGCTTTTAAAGGCCCATTGAAAATATAACTATGAAAGATTCAGAGGAATCCAGATTTGACATAGGGAATTTTACAAGTCTTGGAACAGCTGCTCTCATATCCTCAAACTGTTTTCTCCCCTCTGGGAGAGATTTTCAAGTTTGTGAGTCTAGAAGAGTTGCCAGGAAGGATCATTGCAAAGAATATGAGACGGGCTCTGTCTCTTTGACTTCTCAAAGTTGTTATTTTCCATCAGGGCACTGCAGGAGAGCTTTCTGACAGGGATGAGATCAGGGAACTCCCACAGCAGCAGCTCCAGTGAAACTTCCAGCTTTGAGAAAGACTTGCAGCTTGCCATGGAATTGTCCGTGCGGGAGCAGGAGGAGCAGGAGAAGCAGCGGCAGGAAAAGGAAGATGCAGAGCTTCAGCAAGTTCTACAGCTCTCTCTTGTGGAAAAATAACTCCTGAGCGACCTCCTGAAGCAAGGAAGAACCAAATCTGTGTAAAACTGGAGGTTTTCAGAGCTGTCAGTCTGAATACCGCTCCTGGATTGCTTAAGGGAACATTTCACTTGCCTTCTAAGTTGGCATCAGCTGCAAAAACCTGATTTATTTTTGTTTGGGGGAGTTCTAGATCACAGGACTCCACATTTGTCTCCCCAACCATGCAGTCTTAGCTTTGAAGGGAATGTTTGTATCTAAACTTATTTATTGAAGAGCAGATGGAAATTTTTGCTTTGCATCAGGATGTAAGATTGCAGTGAAGCTTGAAAACCTGATTTATGGGGAGTTGAGGAGGGAAGCTTCATTACTTACCAAAGAAATACTCATCTGCTTCATTATTTCTCAATAATTCAAAGCCATTGCCTGTCTTTTTCCAGCTGTTTCATGGGAGAGCATCTCCCTGCCTATACACACAAGGTAGTTCATGGTGACAGATGTTTTCAGTTAGTTTTGTTTAGTTGTGGTTATCTCTCCTCTAGTTACTGAGATTTTTGGCTTAAGAGGGATCATTTTGTACTTGAACAGCTCATCCAAGCTCCAGATTAAACTAGTGCTTTCTGAAAAAGGACAAAACAAGTAGCCAGTAACATTTTTAGATGCTGAAATGGGACCATCTGTCCAGTACAGCAGCATTTTCTGCAGTGATTCCAAACCAGCTCCTTCCCCTGCTCAGAGGGCAGCAAGAAATTAAGGGATAGATACAGGTGCTTCTTTGGGATCTCTTGGTGTGCATGGCTGAGTGTGGGTGCTAAATGCAGCCAGGACAAGAATTCAAGTGAGATTTTCATGTGTCCTTATTGAAAGAAGTTTTAATTCTGCAAGGGAAACGTGTGTTGCTTTTTAAAACCCCCACTGCTTGTCCTCCATGTGAATACATCTATTTTTTTACCTGAATATTTGTATTGATTTTAAACCAAGCCACTAGGCCTACACTCATCAAACTTGTAACGATTCCTAGGTCTGTTTTAACCAGCTTTCCTCAGGTTTTTGGCCATACAGGATCTTTGTAGCTCTTTTATCTGCACTTCTCTCAGTGTTTACAGTACTCACACTGTGACTCTCAGGTGCACTCCACAGGTACACGATGAACAGCCCCAGGAAGGCCTTACAGCTGTTAAATGTGAGCAATATCCTTCTGCTCTGGCTGCCAGGGCTGCAGGAACCTTTGGTACAGCTGCTCTGAGCTTGTTCCTAACACTGCTCCTGTTCCTCAGGCGGTTCTGGGCGACCAGCTATTAATTAACCAAGGTAAAATCATTATAAAATGGACTTGATCATAACCAGTGGGGCAGTTGGTAACTTGGATCCCCATTTGAAATGAATAATCCATTGTTTTACATAGGAAATGATCACAATTCCTTCAGGAATACACTAGGACTGGCCTCTCCACACTGGTTTTATTCCCTGGGACAACTTGCATCCCTAAAAACAACTTCCTGCAGGAGTGGGGGCTGTCCTGCACAGGGGCTGGGTTGGAATTTTTTCTTTGCAAAGGGGATTGCTGTGACTGTCACAGCTGGGAAAAGGGAACAGGCTCCTGTTGAGCTCCTCCCAGGGTGGGAGGTAGGAAGTGGAGCCGTGGGCATTCCTGCAGTGGGAATAAAGAGTGCTGTTGCCTTTACAAACCCGTCTGCCTGTCTTCTAAGCATTTCAAAGGTTACAAGAGGGGTAAAAATAGCATTTCTCAAGCTGACTTGTTCTGGTTTTATATTTAAACTAAAGAACATTGAGCACTTTCAGTTGAAGTTTTGTTACGCTCCTGCTTCTTAGTCTGGGACTGTAAAATAAATTGGATTTGCTTTTTGTTTTATTTTTTTTCTTGTTTTTTTGGGTTTTTTTTCTTTTTTTTGACATTTGTATTCTTGCTAAAACTAGAAGGCCCTGCATCCCTCAGCCAGGTGCTGCTTCTCTTAAAGCCTGACTTAAACCTTTCACTTTAAGATGGACAGGCTCTGTGTGCTGGAAGAAAAAACAAAGGTACTGCACATGACACCACACACAGGTATTCTTTCTAACACTGTATTTGGAGTCTTTCTTTCTTATTACTTACCTGCCTTTTTTTGTTGTTGTCTTTTTTTACATTAAAGTGACATTATAATCTGTGAAATTCCCCAATGTACTTCTGGCTTATGTGCCTGATTCACACTAATTCCCAGAACCACATTTTCAGGCAAGTTTTGATTCTCCCTGTCTTGAAAAGTGGGGGAGAATCAGTACAACACAGACAATTAAAGCAGAAAATCCTACGAATTTCTCTCTGCACCTTCTTGTAGGGGAAGAGCAGAGAGTTCTGAGTCTGTTTAATATTGAGACCAAGACTTTATAAGAAGAGTCCAACTCTGAGGCAGCTTGAGGCTGATGGAGGAAAGAGAAGCTCAGAGTTAAAACATCTGTAGCTTCTTCTAAAACTATAACCAGCTTTAAAAGTTGCTTAAGTTGATGCTGTTAGTTCCTGAAAGCAAAACTATGTGCTTTTTTTGGTGCTTTTTACCCACTTTCAAGGCTTTTTACAGCAGCAATTCATGATTTTCTTTATTTGGAAACCCTTCTTACACTGCTTTGGCTGAGTTTTGATTCATAGCTGAGCTGCTGGAAACTGCACAACTCTTGCAGGATGTGGTTCCATTGTGCTTTTAAACAGCTCCTTGCTGACTAACATCCATGGAAACGTTCCCCCAGTGCTGCCATCCCACCAAAAACAAGGTGGGAGCCACGAGGGGCCCAGAGAATCAGAACAGCCTCAGCCCTTTGTGGAGTTCCCACCAGTTAATGACAAACAGCATGAATAAATAAGAGCCTGGGTTGTTTACTGAGCGTTTTATTTGTACAAAGAGGCATAACAGGGAGTGAGGAATGAGAGCAAACAGGAATTCTGCTCCCGGGAATGCAGAGCTGGGGCTGGGAGCTTCACCATCCACCCCCACGAGCAGCTCAGGCTGCAGGCCAGGCTTCACAGCGATGAAGGAAAAATCAGGAACACAGGAATCAGTGAGCAAAAGGAGGAGCAGAAAGCAATAGAACAGTGCTGCTTGCTGCCTCACTCTTGGATTAACAGCTCCATCTGTCACTTCACAAAACAGCAAAAAAAAATCCCTGTGTCCTTCAAACAGAACGGAAAACACCTCAGATGCAGCAAAAGAGCTCGAGAACAGGTCAACAACAATTATTCTGGAAGTTAACATTTTAAAACTCTAAATAAATTACTAAGCGAAACATCCCTATGTTAAATATCGAAGTAATAATTAGTAAAATCCAGTTACTACTTGGAGCAGTGCAAAACAAAATAGCAGCATTCGTATGGAAATGGAATTCAGTGTAAACACCTGTTACAGAAACTGCATAAAGTGGGTCTGGCTGGAGCTCAAACATTTCCAGAGCAGCTGCCTGGCTGGCAGACCTTTGGAGACTCCTGTTTCCAGGAGGACAGGGACCAGCACATGCTGGACTCCCTCACCTGCACCCCAGTTCCCAGCAGGTTCAGCAGAGCTGGTTTGATGGGAGGCTTTTTGGGGGCTTTTTAGCCAGGAGTTAAAGCAAATAATGTTGGGAAGGAGAAGCCTGACTCGGGAAAACACCAGGATTGGTCATGCATCAGTGTTTCTGCTCAGAGGCAGGAACGGACCAGACCCCCACCCGCTGCTGGCTGGGCCACTGGACTTTTACCTTTGGAATATTTTTGAATGGAACTTTAAAGCTCATCCTGTTCCACCCCCTGCCCTGACAGGGACACCCCAGGTTGCTCCAAGCCCCGTCCAACCCCCAGGACTCAGCGTTCAAACAAAGACCTGAATTAATCAGAAAGCAAAAAGTAGTGGCAGTGTGACTGAGCACGTGGAGCTGCTCCTCGGACAATGTCCCCAAATCTCGCCTCATTCTTGTGACAACCCAGGGATGGTCTCAAGCACATCGGTGTCGCATCAGCCTCGCCAAAACGCTGGGATTTGGGAAGCAGGAACGCTGCTCCAACCCCTGCTCCGAGCCAGACGGGACACACCTCGAGCAGCTCCAGGAGTCTGTTTGCTGAGGGAGGGGATGATTCCAACCATTGCTGAAAGCCACATCACCATGGAGCCATGTGATACGGCACGGGCAGAGATGGGTGAAAAGCCACGCTCGCATCCTCAGGGCATCCCCAGCAGCTCACGGGAGCGGCGGCGGGACCGGAGGGGACAACCGGGCGGGACCGGAGCAGTGCCGGGATGGAGGGTACCAGGCGGGATATAGGATTCTCTCGATGCCCCGGGAGAACCGGGCGGGACCGGAGCAGTGCCGAGATGGTGGGAACCAGACCGGAGAACCGGGCGGGACCGGAGCAGTGCCGAGATGGTGGGAACCAGACCGGAGAACCGGGCGGGACCGGAGCAGTGCCGGGATGGTGGGTACCAGGCGGGATACAGGATTCTCTCGATGCCCCAGGAGAACCGGCAGGACTGAAGCGATGCTGGGATGGTTGGTACCAGCTGGCAGAACCAGGTGGGATGCAGCATCCTCTCGGTGTCCGCTACCGCCGCCGGACGGGCCGGTAGATACAGATGGCCATGAGGATGATGGTGAGCAGGAGAGCGCTGAGGATGCTGCCCAGCAGCACTGCGGCGAGAAGAGAAAGAACATTAATTAAACACTCACTGAGCAACTGGCGAGCCCGCGGCCGGGT